>CM060703.1:202904745-203354745 GCA_030686995.1 Artemisia argyi | reverse complement strand
GCAGTAGAGATTTATTTTCGGTGTGTGAAGATAATGCAGGGTAAAGGTAGCTTGATGTATTAAACTTCATTTTCTAGTACTTGTGATGCAGTAGGATGTATGTTGATAGGAATGATTTAGGCTAAGTCAGGGTATATATCGATTATGTGATGTGTGAAAGATATTTTGAATGCTTGATGTCTTATATGATGCATTAGAGGCTTAACTGAGATGTAGTGGTATTTGATTTGCGGCGTGTGTGGATCAGATAGGGTAAACGTAGCTTATGTGATGTACGAAACAGATTTTGAATGCTTGATGTCTTATATGATGCATTAGAGGATTAACTGAGATGTAGTGGTATTTGATTTGTGGCGTGTGTGGATAAGATAGGGTAAATGTAGCTTATGTGATGTACGAAACAGATTTTGAATGTTTGATGTCTTATATGATGCATTAGAGGCTTAACTGAGATGTAGTGGTATTTGATTTGCGGCGTGTGTGGATAAGATAGGGTAAACGTAGCTTATGTGATGTACGAAACAGATTTTGAATGTTTGATGTCTTATATGATGCATTAGAGGCTTAACTGAGATGTAGTGGTATTTGATTTGCGGCGTGTGTGGATAAGATAGGGTAAACGTAGCTTATGTGATGTACGAAACAGATTTTGAATGCTTGATGTCTTATATGATGCATTAAAGGCTTAACTGAGATGTAGTGGTATTTGATTTGCGGCGTGTGTGGATAAGATAGGGTAAACGTAGCTTATGCGTTGTACGAAACAGATTTTGAAAGCTTGATGTCTTATATGATGCATTAGAGGCTTAACTGAGATGTAGTGGTATTTGATTTGCGGCGTGTGTGGATAAGATAGGGTAAACGTAGCTTATGTGATGTACGAAACAGATTCTGAATGTTTGATGTCTTATATGATGCATTAGAGACTTAACTGAGATGTACTGGTATTTGATTTGCGGCGTGTGTGGATAAGATAGGGTAAACGTAGCTTATGTGATGTACGAAACAGATTTTGAATGCTTGATGTCTTATATGATGCACTAGAGGCTTAACTGAGATGTAGTGGTATTTGAATTGCGGCGTGTGTGGATAAGATAGGGTAAACATAGCTTATGTGTTGTACGAAACAGATTTTGAAAGCTTGATGTCTTATATGATGCATTAGGGGCTTAACTGAGATGTAGTGGTATTTGATTTGCGGCGTGTGTGGATAAGATAGGGTAAACGTAGCTTATGTGATGTACAAAACAGATTTTGAACGTTTGATGTCTTATATGATGCATTAGAGGCTTAACTGAGATGTAGTGGTATTTGATTTGCGGCGTGTGTGGATAAGATAGGGTAAACGTTGCTTATGTGATGTACGAAACATATTTTGAATGCTTGATCTCTTATATGATGCATTAGAGGCTTAACTGAGATGTAGTGGTATTTGATTTGCGGCGTGTGTGAATAAGATAGGGTAAACGTAGCTTATGTGATGTACGAAACAGATTTTGAAAGCTTGATGTCTTATATGATGCATTAGAGGCTTAACTGAGATGTAGTGGTATTTGATTTGCGGCGTGTGTGGATAAGATAGGGTAAAAGTTGCTTATGTGATGTACGAAACAGATTTTGAAAGCTTGATGTCTTATATGATGCATTAGAGGCTTAACTGAGATGCAGTGGTATTTGATTTGCGGCGTGTGTGGATAAGATAGGGTAAACGTTGCTTATGTGATGTACGAAACAGATTTTGAATGCTTGATGTCTTATATGATGCATTAGAGGCTTAACTGAGATGTAGTGGTATTTGATTTGCGGCGTGTGTGAATAAGATAGGGTAAACGTAGCTTATGTGATGTACGAAACAGATTTTGAATGCTTGATGTCTTACATGATGCATTAGAGGCTTAACTGAGATGTAGTGGTATTTGATTTGCGGCGTGTGTGGATAAGATAGGGTAAACGTAGCTTATGTGATGTACAAAACAGATTTTGAAAGCTTGATGTCTTATATGATGCATTAGAGGCTTAACTGAGATGTAGTGGTATTTGATTTGCGGTGTGTGTGGATAAGATAGGGTAAACGTAGCTTATGTGATGTACGAAACAGATTTTGAATGTTTGATGTCTTATATGATGAATTAGAGGCTTAACTGAGATGCAGTGGTATTTGATTTGCGGCGTGTGTGGATAAGATAGGGTAAACGTTGCTTATGTGATGTACGAAACAGATTTTGAATGCTTCATGTCTTATATGATGCATTAGAGGCTTAACTGAGATGTAGTGGTATTTGATTTGCGGCGTGTGTGAATAAGATAGGGTAAACGTAGCTTATGTGATGTACGAAACTGATTTTGAAAGCTTGATGTCTTATATGATGCATTAGAGGCTTAACTGAGATGTAGTGGTATTTGATTTGCGGCGTGTGTGAATAAGATAGGGTAAAAGTTGCTTATGTGATGTACGAAACAGATTTTGAAAGCTTGATGTCTTATATGATGCATTAGAGGCTTAACTGAGATGCAGTGGTATTTGATTTGCGACGTGTGTGGATAAGATAGGGTAAACGTTGCTTATGTGATGTACGAAACAGATTTTGTAAGCTTGATGTCTTATATGATGCATTAGAGGCTTAACTGAGATGCAGTGGTATTTGATTTGTGGCGTGTGTGGATAAGATAGGGTAAACGTTGCTTATGTGATGTACGAAACAGATTTTGAATGCTTGATGTCTTATACGATGCATTAGAGGCTTAACTGAGATGTAGTGGTATTTGATTTGCGGCGTGTGTGAATAAGATAGGGTAAACGTAGCTTATGTGATGTACGAAACAGATTTTGAATGCTTGATGTCTTATATGATGCATTAGAGGCTTAACTGAGATGTAGTGGTATTTGATTTGTGGCGTGTGTGAATAAGATAGGGTAAACGTTGCTTATGTGATGTGCAAAAAAGAGTTTGTGTGGTTGATGGTTTATATGATGTACTAGCGGTTTAACTGAGTTGCAGAAGCATTTAATTTGCTATGTATGAACATAATATTGTATAGATCTTGAACTGATTTTCAATTGTTGATAATGAAACAGATGAGGAAGAATCAGACGAACAAGATACAATTGATAGAGTTGCTTTTAAAAAAGCTGCTAAAGCTAAATGGAATGAATTGTTAGAAAGTTTTATTAGTGAACATGTGGCAAAAAAAAAATAAAAAAGAAGCAGGAAATCGTGCTAAAGTGAAAACTGTTAAGAAGAAGAACCCAATTTCTGTTGATGAATGCTGCACAAGTAAAAATAAGAATAAGGGTAAAAGAGGTGCAATAGAGATCTATTCAAAACCTGATACAACACCAGTCAAAAAGAAAAGAAAAGTGAAAATACAAAATGAGGATGAAAGTACGGATTCAGAAATGGCAGTTGTATCAAAGAAGAGTGGTATAAAAAAAGAAGTTCAAAATAATGGACCCAAGGCTATCACTTGTAGAATGTCACCTAGAAGCTTGCAAAAGGTTCTTGCGAAATTGAGAACTTGCCAGGTGGAGGAATTAGAAAGGATGGGATTTGGTCATTTTTATAATAATTTCAACTTTTATTCTACACCAACAATATTAGGTATGTGGGTAGTTCAAAATTTTGATTCAAAAACTTGCTCTATAAAAATGACCAATGGAAGAAAGATTAAAATTACTAGGGAATTGGTTCGGGATATGCTGGGAATCCCAATGGGGGATATCAAAGTTGAAGCGCTTGAAGAGAAAAATCTATATGAAGAGACTACTGTCAAATGGAGAGAACTTTTGGAAAGTATTGTTGTAGAAAAGAAAATTTATATTGGAAGGTTGGAGGAACATTTGTGCAGTCTGACCGAAGTTGATTGGGAATTTAGAGTTTGTTTCCTTGTCCTCTTCTTCTCCATATTTGGCCAAGGAAACAAAGATGGTCAGGTAAATGAGAGAATTATACCAATTCTCTCAAATACTAATAACGTGTCTCAAATGGATTGGTGCTCATATGTTCTGGAGTGTATGCTGAAGGAGTGTACCGGATTTAAACCAACTTCCAAATTCAGTGGACCATTACTCTTATTGGCTGTAAGTTTTCCATATTTAGTTACTTAGTGATGCACTAATAATAAAAGTATGATGTACTGATTATGATACTAAGATGCAGTAAATTTAAAATTGTGATGCAATAAGTTTGAAATAGGAATGCACTAGATAAAAAAAAGTCTGATTGACTGTTTATGATTACTATGTTTTCACACTCTCATACAATGAATTTTATTTGATGCAGCTCATATATGTTAATTCAACGACATCTGAGACTGTCAAGGTGGAAAAATCTGTTCCAGGGTTCAAAGCATGGAGTTCAAAACTTTTGTTTGAAAGACAAAAAGAAGAACTTCAAATAGGTTTTGGTTGCCTACCAATTGCAGAAGGTGTGGATGTGATTGAACCACCAATGAAAATGATTGGACCACCGAAGAAAAAGAACAAATTGAATAAAAAACAAAAGATTATAAAAGGTATAATATATAAAAATGTATAACATTTTGTAAAAGTTGTTTATTTCTAATTGAATTCAATGTTGATGTACTAACAGGATACGAAGAAGAAAACGTTGTAAGTCAACTACAGACTCCAACAATTGATCTTCAACATGGTCTATATGGGACAACTGATATGGATGAAGCAAATAAAGAGTTCAAATCCAAAACTTTTGAGGTATTATTTATTAAAAAGCATTATACACTGTTTTTGCTTGATGGATTCTATGATTTACTAGGAGTTGAACTGTGATGCACTATAGATTGAACTGTGATGCAATAGATTGAACTATGATGCACTATAGATTGAACTGTGATGCACTATATATTGAACTGTAATGAAATAATTGAGTGAATTGGTAACAATCTATAGATTGAACTGTGATGCAGTATTTAAAGTTTTATGATGTATTAGAGTTTGAACTTTGATGCACTATAGATTGAACTGTGATGAAATAATTTTAAACTTTTAAAAGAATGTTGCAGTAATTTAGAACTGCGATGTACTAAAAATTGAACTGTGATGCAATATAGTTTGAGCAGTGATGCACTAAAATAAACTTTAATGAAGATATCTAATTTTGTTTATTTTAAATATTTATTTAGGAAATGAAGGCAATTATAAAAGACAATCTTGTGATGTGTAATCAGTTGATGATGGATACTGATTACAAGATGTTGATAGCTTTGAGAGAGAATGCTGAAGATGAAGAGTTGAAGGAATTGGTTGAAATTAGAAAGGATATGTTTGCTCAATCATATATAGAAGATGATGAAGGTGGTAAAAAAAAATAAGAAATATGGTGATAAAGATGATGAGGCAGAGGATGAGATAGATATAGACGGTGGTGAGGATGATAATCATGATAATGATGGGGATAAAGATGGTGACAAGGACGGAGATGATGGAAACAATGGTGGAAAGGATGGTGATGATGGAAACAATGATAATGATGGGAATAAAGATGGTGACAAGGATGGAGATGATGGAAACAATGGTGGAGGGAATAAAGATGGTGACAAGGATGGAGATGATGGAAACAATGGTGGAAAGGATGGTGATGATGGAAACAATGATAATGATGGGAATAAAGATGGTGACAAGGATGGAGATGATGGAAAGAATGGTGGAAAGGATTGTGATGATGGAAACAATGGTGAGGAAAAAAATGGTGGAAAGGATAGTGATGATGGAAACAATGGTGAGGACAATGGCGAAAATGGTGATGATGGAAACAATGGTGGAAATGATCAAATGGGTGAGCAGAATAATGAAGATCTGGGAAATGATAGTATCACTGTGGGCGAAGATAGAAAAGAAGAGGGAAGGAAAGATGAATCAAAAGATATTCTAGAAAAGGTAATTAATGAAATAAATAAAGATATTGTTCCATTCGATATGGATTTATTGTCAACCCAAAATGGAACTCAATCATCAGATGATAATGAGAAAGAAAAACAAGAGATGCAGTATGATGATCTTGAAGATATTGTACCTATGCCGTTATCTCAGGAACCTGAAAAAATCATTTCAAGTAACAACAAAAGAAGAAGATTAAATAATGAAGAAGATGTTACACTATCACAGCTAGATTGGGCATTAGCAGGCGTACCAAGAATGAATGAAGTTGAAATGCTTGACAACTTCATGAAACAGCCAATGATGTCTACTGCATCAAAAGAGTTAACTGATGATGCTCTAAAATCAAAAAGTGAATTTGCAACTCCACCCTACCATAGTTTGAAGTTAAAGCTAAAACGCAACAGTTCTCAAAACTATGATGCGGTTCTTGTGAGTTCTGTTGATAAACCAGATGTGGCAAAGGAGACAACTGTTAATGTGCTTGATGCGGTCCCTGTGAGTTCTGTTGCGCCTATTAATTACATTCCAATACAGAAAGAGCAAAAGGAAAAAAGTATTGGTGCAACAAAATCAAAGGGAGAGGGTAGAAAGGCAGCAACAAAGAAAGAACCAGCAAAAAAGGCAACAACCAATGTGGAACAATCAAAAAAGGCAAAAAAGGGAGTAACAAAATCTGAAATGACAAAAGCTAAAAAAGCTCCCACAAAAAAGCCTGAGCCTAAAGCAGATAAAGAGGATGCACAAAAAGTTAAAAGAGGCAAAAAGAGAGACGCAAATGTTATGGAAGAGACTAAAGAGGCTGATAAAGAAAAGGAAAAACGTACAATAAAGCCCTCTAATGCTATGGTGTCGCCATACTATAACAGAAAAGTAATGATTTACGAAAGATGGCTTGAAGCAGAAATGAAGTTAGTTGAATACATATGGAGTGACAGTTGTCCTGAAGGGTAAATTTTATTACAAATTACAATTACTGCATCAATATTTATCTGTTACTGCATAACAATTAAATGTTCTACTGCATCAATGCTTATCTGTTACAACATCAATATTTATATGTTACTGTATCACAATTAATATTATACTGTATCAATATTTATCTGTTACTGCATAACAATTAAATATTCTAATGCATCAATGCTTATCTATTACAGCATCAATATTTATATGTTACTGCATCAAAATTAATATTATACTGCATCAATGCCTTACTTGATACTGAATATTAAAAATGTGCAGGGATATAATTTTCAATGGAAAAGGCTTAGAATTAGAATGTGTGCTTTTCTTTAGCCTTTATCCTGAAATTGAAGTTGCTTCAAGTATAATTGATGTATGGAGCATTATACTAAACTAAGGGTGAGCAAACGGACCGGATGGACCGGACCGACCGACAAAACCGACCGGACCGGACCGACCACATTCGGTCCGGTCCTCGGTCTAGGCTTATTGGCTAATTCGGTCATCGGTCCGGTCGGTCCGGTCCGGTCCGGTCCGGACCGACCAAAAAACCGAAAAAACGTGCCAAAATATGCCTAATTGGACCGGACCGACCGAAGACCGGACCGGACCGAACCGGACCGAGACCAGACCGACCACATTCGGTCCGGTCTCGGTCTATGGTTTTTCCGGTTCTCGGTCTTCGGTCCGGTCCGGTCTTGGCCGGTCCGGTCCGGTTTTTGGACCATGCTCACCCTTATACTAAACGATGAAGAGAACTACAGAAACAAACTATCAGGACTCAGATATGTTTACTGCAGTACATCAATGTTGGTAAGTATCCATTTATATAATATACCTATTTTTAAGATGTAACTTTTTAATGCTTATAAAACATTTCATGTTAATGTAAACAGCCTCATGCTATGGTGGAAGCTGGAAAAGATATTAGGAAAAGAAGAAAATTGTTTGATGAGAATGTTCAAAGTGTTTTACAAAATGCAGACTTGAAGGATTTCAATGATGTTACTATGGTAAGTAAAAAATAGATTTATTATTATGAGTTCCAGAGATTTAATTTTTAATATGAATTTCAATAATGAGAATACATGAAAATGTTTACAGGTTTTCTTTCCATGTATAAAGATGACTCAAAATGGATCAAATCATTACTATATCATCTGCTTTAATCTGAAGAAAGGGGAAATAGAAATCCTGGACAACATCGACAATGGAATTGTAAATATCAAAGATAGATATGGGGATTATGCAATGGCTCTGGTAAGTATAACTATAAAATACCAAGATTTTTTTTACTGCATCATAGTGATTTTTTTTACTGCATCTTATTATCTTCACAGATTGATTCATTTATTAGTTACCTAGAAAGGAAAAAGCACCCATACATCGGAGATATTTTATTGGCGAACCCAAGATTTGTGAAGATAAAATGGATGACAAAATACAACGCAGTTGACTGTGGTATCTTTGTCATGAGGCACATGGAAACATATCTTGGCCACGAAGATTTTTGCCATACGATTCAAACGGAAGGTGTACATCAAAAAGCACAAATGAAAATGCTTCGAGCAAAGTACATGGCAAAGATATTACTCAAAGATTTCAATCTCAAAAAGAAGGAATTAATGAAAGCAGCAGAAGCATTTGGGAAGAAGCAAGCAAAGAGCTCCAAGATTTTAAATCATACTGAAGTCAAAGTCAATGAAAATTTGAAAAAGAAGTTCAACGAAACTCTAGTCAAAACATTAGCCTGATGGGAAATTTGCATCGCAAATACTTAAAAACTGATAAATGTTTTGGATATGTTTTACTGAATGATCAGTGTTTCAATGGTACTTTGGAATTTACATAATGTTTCTATGGTTACATTTGATTAATGGTTGAAGAAAATTAAGAACTTAATTATCAGTGTTGGTTATTACTTTTATTTATGGTTTCTGTTTTATAATTACTGCATCAATACATAATTGTTACTGCATTACAGTTCATTATAATTACTGCATCAATATATACTTGTTACTGCATCACAGTTCATTATAATTACTGCATCAATGTTTATCTGTTATTGCATCACAGATATCATTCATACTGATGCACTAAAACAATAATAGCATGTTGAGAAAACTAAGTCAATATTCAATTAAAACTATAGTTGTTGGGATGAGTTAGCATTATAATTATTGCATCAATATATACTTGTTACTGCATCACAGTTCAAAAATCTAGTGCATCACTGTTTATATCAACTGCATCACAGTGCAAAATCTATTGCATCAAATAATAAAATCATAATGTATATAGCTGATTGAATCTCAGTTTAAAACTGTAATGCATCATTATGAACTAAATAATGACAGCAAAATGATAAAACACAAAAAATATTTAAACTAATATGATATTCCATTAAAATTGTATGCTATACCCTTCTTTCATTTCAATTCATAATAGTGCTTTATTTGTAAAATAAAGGAAAATAATACTAAATTTTGCATGTAGATTCAACAAAAAAAAGAATACTCAATTCTTGCGTGTAGATTGTCTCAAACCAGCTCTTTTTGGTTGATCTTGTTGCTTTTGTTTCTTTTATGGTGGAGTTTCAGCAAAATCCTTTCCACAAGTCCTAGAATTGTGGCCTGCCTTCAGACCGCATACGCCACACGTCCTTCTCTTTGATAGTTCTTCAGCAGTTACTTCAGCTATAGGCTTAAACCTTGAAAAACAACCAGATCCTTTAGTTTTACTTAGGCCTGGATTGTTTAAGGTTTGTTCCTCCGGCTCTTTGACACCTAGCATCGACCTCATCACAGCTTTCCCATTTAACTTTGGAACTGTTGGAATATCAATAACAGCTTGATCCAATAACTCTTTCAAATTTTCTTTATATATAGCCATCTTGCTCAAATCATGTACCAAACGATCAACAGTAGATTCAAAAATCTCGTACAAATCAAGAACATCATTCCGAACTAAATCTGAACTGTTGGAATATCAATAACAGCTTGATCCAATAACTCTTTCAAATTGTCTTTATATATAGCCATCTTGCTCAAATCATGTACCAAACGATCAACAGTAGATTCAAAAATCTCGTACAAATCAAGAACATCATTCCGAACTAAATCTGATGCACCAATTATTCTTGGAAGAGCAGATGTTGAAGGCTTCGCATTCTTTAACCAACGTTGTTTTAAGTAGTTTCGAGGAAACTCCTTAACATTGTTCATCCTTAAAACATAGAATGCATGACGACACAAAAGCCCATACGACTCATATCGGTTACAGCTACATTGAACAATCATCTCAGACTTACAAAAATCAACCTACAAAAAATAAATGAAAACAAATCAAAATTATATTTAAATTGTCACAAAATAAATTAAGATAATGAGATGGACTACATATGACACTGAGATTTAATAAAATAGGCGATGCACTAAATTTAGAAATTAATAAAATAAAAAATACTAGAACATTAAAGTTTATAAAAATAATATTGCATTAAAGTTTATAAACTACTGCATCATAGTGCAAAATCTACTACATCACAGTGCAAAATCTACTGCATCATAATGAATAAACTACTGCATCACTATGATTATTAATAGAGTATATAATATAGAAGTGTGAATCAGTATGCATTACGGTATATAATATTTCAGATACATACCTGATAAACAGGAAAATCATTGTCACCACGACTTCCATTATGATACTGAGTATCACGAACTGCATATTTCTCCATATTCTCAACTTGATCAACACTCAATGCAATGCAATACTTATACGAAGCATAAATCTCATCCTGCACGTCGAAGAATAGTGTTCTAGTATATAGCTTACATGCTTCTTTTTCCATCATAAGATCTGTTTTGAATACTGGAGTTTTATATCTAGAATCATGGTCATTCTTGCGCTCTATGTACCTCTGATACTCTATAGCAGTGTCGTAATGGCTTAAGAATTCAACAAGAGTAAGGTGAGGGCTGGTCCATTTACCAAAAAAATGATTCTCACTTTCTGATCTTGAAGTAGTACGCATTATCCCGCCATATGTACATCACGTAGATACGCAGGTATCCATCTTTCCCTCATAATAAACATATCACCTAACCATTTGTTATCACAGAGTTCAAAATCATTTATCATACATTCCCACACTCTCTCAAATTCTTCTGGCAATATCTGGTCAGTCCACACAATATCGCATATGCGTCTTTTAAAATCTATACTACTACAAAGTGCAGTACCAACCTGTAAAAATAGAGAAATGATAATATAAATTTCAACTGCATCAGTTTGTAAAATAATAGTGCATCTTAGGCAACATAAAGCATGAATATAAAACAAATTAACTGCATTATATTGTATAATGTAGTGCATCATAGGCATGGATATAAAAAATACCTTTGTAGTCAATTTCTGCATGATATGCCACATACACAAACGATGCCTCGTGTTCGGGAAGCACTCTGCAATAGCAATTTTCATTGATGGATCTTGATCTGTAATAACAACATCTGGATCTTTACCAAAAGCTTCTTTGAATTGATCAAGTAACCATTTGTAAGCACCAGCAGTCTCATCAGCAAGCAAACCCGAGGCAAATGTAAGACAACGATTATGATGGTTTATACCAGTAAAGGGAACAAATACCATCTGATACCTATAATTTGAAATCATATTAAATAATTAAATGAAAATCTGTTTAAAATAGAAAAATAATTAAAATAGCATAAGCAAGAAATCATACTTGTTGGATCTAAATGTGGCATCAAACGAAACTATATCACCAAAAATAGCGTAGTCTTTAATAGCTTCTTCATCAGCCCAGAAAAGACCAGCCAATTTATCATCATCACCTAAACCAAAAAAAAATAAAAATGTAAGAAACTAAAACTGCATAATCTAAACTGTGATGCACTATAAAATAAACTATGATGCACTAGAAAATAGTTAAACTTTAATGAAGTAAAGAATATATGCTTCACCTTTAAAATAATTGATAAAAAAACCCAGGCGAATGAAGTTTTCGACTCAGCAGCTTCTCAACAGCCATTTGAGCATCTCTATCTCCAATAAAAACACTAATTTTTTTCTTCTGATTCTTACAGTCAATGACTGTTGTACCAACTCGATCAAACCCACCATGGAGCTATTTCATCAATCTAAACCCAATAGCAGGACCAAAATTTGCATTTGAAACTTGATAAAGAAAATGCTGCTTTGTATAACCCATGTTCCTTGAATTCTTCATAAAAATCATATCTTTTTCACCTACTAGGGGGTGGTTATGTCCATCTACAAACTTAGTAACTTGAAAAATGTTTCCTATTTTCTTAATTGTAAGTGATGCCAAACAACCACACCTGAATGAAGTCCTCCTCCTTTCCTTTTTCTTAACATCACCAAACCTTTGAGAAACATCACTGAATTCAATTTGATCTCTTATATCACTATCTCTATTATTATCATCAAATTTAGCGTTGGAATTTTGATTTAACCCTTCTCTTGAACAATAGAAATACTTCAACGTTGCATCTGCAAAACCTTTTGCCTTGTACTGACCACCTCTTCGTATGTCAAAACCTCCCTTTTTACCATACGACGCATAAAAATTATAGGCCTGTTCAACTGAAATAAACTGACAACCTTCAATAGGTTTTTCAAGACAATCAGGAAACCATGTCCTAGTTCCATCTTTTCCACAAACATAAAAACCAACATGATCTCTAACTTGAACAGTTTCAACATCTGCATCTGTACGTTTAACACAAAGAATGTAAATAATAACCCAATAAAAAGTAGTGCATCACATATACAAAAATCATTACTAAGATCAAACACAAATGTCACAAACAAAACATAGTCCTATATCTAGGAATCATACTTATAAATCTAACGCATCATACTTATATATCTACTGCATAAATACTCAAATTACTAGTCATCAAACATATAACTCATACGTAACATCACAACTAGAGCAGGTTTAATATACACATTTATCTACAACAAAACTAGACCTATATCTAGTAATCAAACTAAAAAATATAATGCATCATATATATATACAAAAAACTGAAACTTTTCTATATACATTTATCTACTGCAAAATTATTATTCATCAAACACACCTGATGTGCAGGTTTCCTATAGACATTTATCTACTGAAACATAGTCCTATATGTGGAAATCATACTCATAAATCTACTGCATCATGCTTATACATCTACTGCATCAAAATCTAATTACTAGTCATCAAACACACCTGATGTGCAGGATTCCTATAGACATTTATATACTGAAACCAGGTCCTATATCTAGAAATCATACTCATAAATCTACTACATCTATATCTAATAACTAGTCATCAAACTCATACTCAAACACAACTGAAAACTATATCTAGAAATCATACTCATAAATCTACTGCATCATGCTTATACATCTACTACATCAAAATCTAATTACTAGTAATCAAACACACCTGATGTGCATCAAATTTACTGTATAGAAATCATACTCATAAATCTACTACATCAAATTAGTAAATCTACTGCATCAAACTCTACCTGATGTGCAGGATTCCAATACACATTTATATACTGAAACCTAGTACTATATCTAGAAATCATACTCATAAATAAACTGCATCATGCTTATACATCTACTGCATCAAAAACTAATTATAAGTCAGCAAACACACCAGATGTGCATCAAATTTACTATATAGAAATCATAATCATAAATCTACTTCATCAAATTTATAAATCTACTGCATCAAACTCATACATAACCTAAATCAAAAATCTAATTACTAATCATCAAACACATGGTGTGCAGGTTTGATATAAACATAAAAAATTCAAAATTAGTGATTCAAACATAAAAATATTATTTTAAATCAATTAAAATCACTAACAAAAAAATAAAAAACATACAAAACTTACGATCATGATTAAATGATGTTGAAGAAATTGTTGATGATGATGAATGATTATTACTAGAAGATGAACACTGGTTAGACAATGATGATGAACACTGGTTAGAATCGATCGACATCACGGTAGAACACGGTGGAGAATGAACACGGTGGAGAATGATCACGCTGGTGATCATGATGATCACGCCAGAAAGAAGAAAAGAGTATGCGGAGATCGGTGGAGAAGAAGAGTTGTTTTTTGATTTCGAGAAAAAAATTATATATATAGTAAAGAGAAATATATTAAAAGACAAAAAAGCCCCTAAGACTAAAAAAGAGAGGGAGTGGGAATGGGACACATATCACGATGTGGTGGCTTCCTATTCTTTTTATTTTAACCTAACTCTATATATATATATATATATATATATATATATATATATATATATATATATATATATATATATATATATATATATATAGTGTAACTTTCAAACGAGAACCATTTTATCCGCAAGAACTGAGAGAACCACCAAAAACATACATGCACGCTTTCAATAATTGTATTTTTGCACATATGTTTTCAAAACAACACATATGTTTTAAAAACAACATAGTTGTTCTAAAGAATTTGATAAGAAATTCGAAATACAAAAATTTTCTTTGAAGGTGTGCATGTATGTTGTTATAAGACGTGCAATGACAATATTGCGGCCGTGTGTAAGGTGTTTGTGAAAAATGAGGATGAGTTCATAATGATATTAAAGAACATAGGTGGATGTTTACGATTATTGATGATTTGCATGTATTTTTATTTTATTTTAAAAGGCGTGCATGTATGTTTTTTGTGGTTCTCTCAGTTCTTGCGGATAAAATGGTTCTCGTTTGAAAGTACCCCTATATATATATATGGGAGCTTTATTTTCAGAACTCTGTTAAGTGCGGGAACTGCTAGAACTCCAATTTTGTATTAGAAAACATGCATGTTCATATAAAACATGTATGTTTTCTTACATACACCTTAATACACATACCTGCGTAACATACATGTTTATATAAAACCATTTTGCATTGATATGTTGCACTTAACAAGGTTTTATATGAACATGTATGTTACGAAGGTATGTATATTAAGGTTTATGTAAGAAAACATACATGTTAACAAATAAAAAAATATATATTAACAAATAAGGAATGAATTGATTTTTTTGAAATGAATTAATTATGTCATCTATACTACATATAATAGACAAATGACTCTCTCTCCAAAAATTCCAAATGTACAAAAAATTATGCAATGTTTACAACACTTTAAAGCAATGATTTTTAAGAATTACAACAAGCAAAGCATTGTATACAATGAAAAAAAGCACAACTCGAAATTCAGACCAAAATACTACAATTAGACATTAAATAGCATTTAAAACACCCCTGGACCTATTATTACAATTACTTAAACATAATGTACAACACTCTATTAAATAACACTTCTTCCTCTGTCGACACAATCTGAAGTAAATAACACTTCTTTTGGTGGTCTCATACAAGAACCATCTCACTTTCACTCCCAAACTCACAGTCAACCAAAAGAAAATACCAAGACTCGAAAACAAAACATGACCTCAGATTTGTTCAACAAAATAAAATATCTTTAAAGATCTCAAGTGTATGAACAAGAACCCATCATAGATATAGATACATACGACGCAATTAGCCATCTAATAGAGGTCACTGTTGGTTGCTCTTTGTGGAGATCAGTCGGCGGAGGTCGTTGACCATAAGGGTCGTTTACTCGACCATCATACACACTAGGTCACATGTACAAACAAATAAAAAAGCAACCGTTTATATTATCAAAAGAAAATAATTTTTAAAGAAACACAAAAGGTGTATGGTTCATAGCATGTGGGTTTTGGCTTGTGGGTATATTGTGATATGGAGATGGTGGATGCAAGGATGATTACTACGTTTTTGTTGTTGGGATGGATGAAAGAGATGATGTTTGATGAAGATGAGAAATATTAGGTGGAGGCGTGATTATTTGTGTGTGTTTGATTAGGTTAAATGAAATGAAAAAGTTAGGGTATGAATTTAATAGCTTGATATTAGGCCTGAACAATTGGACTTTCTATCATATTGTTTTGGACTCTCAATACGAATAGTGGGTTGATGGATGACATAGCTGGGCTTTATCATCTCAAAATGTCATTTGGCCTTGCAACAAAATGATATCCAAATTTGTTTCGATACATAATGTTTTAAATAATTTTTATATAAGGAATGGTATTTTGGGTTATTATATAATGTGTTTTATTATTAATGAATTTCAATTTTTGTTGTTAAAAAGTTGTAAAAAAATGAAATAATAATAATAATAATAATAATAATAATAATAATAATAATAATAATAATAATATATCGGTTGTTTTACTGCGTCTAAAAGGTCGGTTATAGGTCGCCGGAATTATATTTGTGTTGGTAGGGTCATGATTAAATTGGGTTGTGTAGGTTAGTTATATTTTGGACCTATACAAATGTTGGGCTAAACAATTCTTAAGGTTAGAAAATTTAAAAGTGATTGTACTGAAGAAAGAATCAAAAATTTTGTTTGTGGTAGCTTGATTAACAGGAGAAAGAATTATACTACTGTTTTAACTAAAATTATTGTTATTTGCAAATTAATTATTTAAAAAAAGGTTGCATAACATCACATTCACATAAAATATAGTCACAAGGTATCCGCCGCCGCATCGCGCGGGTACCCTGCTATCATCTTTATAATGAATCAATATTGTTTCACTGAATATCCTTGATGGCCATAATAAATCCTTGGAATTATTAGTTTTTATGCGTTTGTGTATTTGTTTGATCGCAAATGTGATTGCTGTCGGTATACTGTTTGGTTTTGATGTTTAAATTGAAGAGTTTCAGAAACATTTTCATGATTTGAATTTTTCGGTTACTAATCATCCTTGTTTGAATTCAGTTGGCAGTTTATCACTCATCCACCGTTCTAAGCGTTTCAAGTTCGCTAATTTGTTTCTCATTGTGTTTATTATGATTTTCTATGGATTGACAATAATTTCAAGAATATTGAATTGTTAGTTTAGTTAAGATTAACATGTCTGTGGATGCTTATTTTTCTATACTGAACTGTTTATGTATTGATTCCGTTATGTTTCTTACAATTGTATATTTTCAGTGGATTACTGATGCACACATAACTAATCAATAACGTGTTTATGTTAAACGTGTTTTTATAAAATATAAAAATAAAAATAAATAAAGGTGGAGAAGATGTGTGACAGAGTTATAAAAGTGTAGTGATCGTTTGTGATTATAAAAGTGTAATAGGATTAGTTGGCCTTGTTTTTTAAATAGCATATTAGCTTACTGTATTATTATTACAAGTTTTGAACTACCAAAAATTTAGTAATTAAAACTCTCTTAGATGGAATCAACTGGGCTAGCTCAGTTGGCCACCAATGGTAATTTTGGAGAGGTATCTTTTGAGAGTTCTCTGGTTCGAGCTTCACTATTGACCTTTAGGGGCGGAAATAAATAAAAGCAGGAGTTGGGTTTATCTCCTAAGGCGAAGGTTCGTGGCTTGCATACTATCACTAAACAGTAACTTGTCGTTAAAAAAAACGTCTCTTACTTGGAGGACAAGTAGAAATGACTTGGCAAATATAATTGAGGAAAAAGTAGTCAAAAAAGCCATCAAAATATTGCAGGCATGCACCTTGTTGAAAATATATATATATATATATATATATATATATATATATATATATAAAATAAAATAAAATAAGGAAAATGGGTGAATATTGAATAATGTTAGTAACTCAGGAAGAACCATCTTGATGTTGTCTTCCGGGCTACTTATCAAAGAGAACTACGAGGTTTGCTTATATTAAATTTAGATCAACTAACACTACAATAATCACTGCTTTTTCCGGGGACATTTTGAAGCTTTCAGTGGGGACTTCTCCCCGTCTAATACTTTTGGCGGGGACATGTCCCTGCCGAAAGTTCGCCGGCAAAACCTCTTCGCTGTAAACTTTTGGCGGTGAAGGACACCACTTTTGGCGGGGACACGTCGGACCCACACGGCCATCGTGAACAATTTTGGTCAGGTCAAACATGCCAGCATGGCACTACTTTCGGTGGGGACATGTCCCCGCCAAAAGTGTTTTTCGTTGTTGTAATTAACCCTTAATCCTTGATTTAAATAATAATTAACACACTGCGTCCCCGCTAAAAGTTGTATCCAAAGATATTGTAGCAAACTTTTGGCGGGGACATGTCCCCGCCAAAAGTGACTGACCCATTTTGCAGCAAATTGCTGCAAAATGGGTAATTTCCAGATTTTTTCCCGAAAAAATCTACAATAACCCAACCTGTGTTACAACCACAAACATGCTACAACATCACAAAATATGCTACAACACCACAAAATGGTTCAAATTCGCTAAACATAATATTATAAATTGGAAATTCGTCAAACGATTCAAAAACCGTGATCCCTAAAACATGATCTTCTACAAAACTATCCATAACCTACCCCCAAATGGTCCAAAACTATACACATAATCCATTTAGCGGGGATCCTAACACATAATAATCTATCTAAATATCCGAAAATATGTCCATAACCCAAAAACACATATAAACCGACCAATAACCCAAACAACCCATATCCTACTCCCCACTGCCCTCCCCGTTACATTCAGACTCATCCTGTGCACCCTCCTGACTTCTCGATGTCCGCCTCTTTGCCTAGCTCGAAACTGATTTTACCGGACGACCTTGATCTTACACCTTCTTGAGTTTTGTGTTCTTTGTAAGACCACACCCTTTAGTTGCCTCACAAGCGGTGTAGTTAATGACGGTTGTTTCAGTCCCACCATGTGTTGCAAAACATAGTTCCTAAACAAAATAATGATCAAAATATTAATAATCACGCTCGTAAAGACAACAAAAATGCCTATTTTTATTTATTTTATATATACATAGACGCATACGTGAAAAAACTATGGTAATAATAAACACATAAAGACAAAACAAATGTTCGTTTGTAAATATATAGCATTGAGATAACTTTATAAAAGAAACAGAACATAAGAGTATTTCATAAGATAGAACGATGTAATCATAGAGAAGAGGTTAAAGCGAAAACCTCGGGTTCAAGGTGGTACAAGTGTATGAGATCATGAAGATCTGGAACCAGCTGAGCATATGATGTTGGTGTCATTGCACCGCATAAGAATTCCACGTACTGCAGAAGTGATCCGTGACATCTATCCAGCTGTTCACAGACCATCTTAATGTGTGGAGAATCGGCCTCAATGACAACCTTGGACACCAGAGACAAATATGATTACTTAAAATAGATTGCGTGCCTTTAACCTCTTTTTATTAGAACAAAAGACACGGAAGTAAACTAAAGGAACATAAAAAATGTATTACACTTGTATTACACTTACACTACTACTCCACTAAAAAATAGAGTTACAGAAATAAAGAGGAAACAAAGAAAAACAACTCTAAAGAAATCACTACAGAATATCTTCTTAAAACAACTTTTCATATTAATACAAGCATACCATAGTAATAACCCTTTCTAACTTACTCTAATTCGCTAACATAACCTCTATTTCTTATGAGACAAACACTAATTAAGTAAGTTAACTTCTACCTATATAACCCCAAATTCAAAAAATCAGATACTTAATATTAAGCAGGAAGTAAAAAACAAACAAACGGATGAGTCAAGTAATGAAAAAATTAATAAAAAAATTACACGGCTGCAAAAAAAGTAAAGCTAAACCTTTGTCTCGGCTGCAAATGTGGTTCTCGGCTTGTTCACGGCTGCAAAAAAAATTACAAAAAAATAAAAAATTAATAAAAATACAAAAAAACACATGCAATCAATTCTTATTAACAAAAAATCACAAAAACCATAAACTATTAGCAAACATTAAAAAAAATTAACAAAAATTAACAAATGTCAAAAAATTAACAAATATCAAAAAGTTAACAAAAATTTACCTGGGTTTGTAAACGAGAGGAAGAAAGGAAGAAAGGAGATGATAAAAAGAAAGAATTAAACGGGAGAGGGGAGAAAGAGATGTGCAGAGTGGTGCGAGTGTGGGGGTGTTGTGGTGGAGATGGTGGTGCTGGTGCAATGAAGTAGTGGTGGTGTAGTGGTGGCGCTGTGGTGTAGTGGTGTGGTGGTGTTGATGGTAGTGGTGGTGGTGCAGCAGATCGAGAGAAGCAGCAGAGAGCAAAGGTGTGTTTGTTTTTTTATTTTTTGTAAGTGTTGACTACTAGATCTGCATCTGTTAATAATTGAGGTCACACTTTTGGCGGGGACATGTCCCCGCCGAAAGTTTTTACCAATCGCCAAAAGGTTTGGCGGGATAAAGTAAATGCACCGAGGGAAAATCAAAAATTTTGGTGAAAACTTTTAGCGGGGACATGTCCCCGCCGAAAGTATTTTGATAAAAAAAAATTATTTTATACCATGTTAATTAACTTAAATCAATATTAATTAAATCATTTAAATTTAAATATTTTTTTTCTAAATCATCTTTAATTAATTTAAATATTTTTTAAATTATTTACAACACTTTTTAAAATTATTTACATCACTTTTTAAAATAATTTATATCATTTAAAATAATTTAAATCATTTTAATTAAGTTAAGTCAATATTAAATCTTTTAATTTCAATTAAAAAAAATTAAAATCATCTTTAATTAACTTAAGACTTTTTAAAATTATTTACATCACTTTTTAAATCATTTAAAATTATTTTTGATAGGTCCTTGGTTAGTGTGTAATGTTAAACGAACGAGCCGAGATGATATGGTTATACGTGAGATGTTAAACGAACGAGCCGAGATAATATGGCTATACGTGAGATGTTAAACGAACGAGCCGAGATGATATGGTTATACGTGAGATGTTAAACGAACGAGCCGAGATGATATGGTTATACGTGAGATGTTAAACGAACGAGCCGAAATGATATCGTTATACGTGAGATGTTAAACGAACGAGCTGAGATGATATGGTTATACGTGAGATGTTAAACAAACGAGCCGACATGATATGTTAAACGAACGAGCCGAGATGATATGGTTATACATGAGATGTTAAACACTTGAACGAGCCGAGATGATATGGTTATACGTGAGATGTTAAACGAACGAGCCGAGATGATATGGTTATGCAGGAAATGTTAAACACTTGAACGAGCCGAGATGATATGGTTATACGTGAGATGTTAAACTAACGAGCCGAGATGATATGGTTATGCAGGAGATGTTAAACGAATGAGCCGAGATGATATGATTATACGTGAGATGTTAAACGAACGAACGAGCCGAGATGATATGGTTATACATGAGATGTTAAACACTTGAACGAGCCGAGATGATATGGTTATACGTGAGATGTTAAACGAACGAGCCGAGATGATATGGTTATGTAGGAGATGTTAAACGAACGAGCCGAGATGATATGTTTATACGTGAGATGTTAAACGAACGAGCCGAGATGATATGGTTATACACGAGATGTTAAACACTTGAACGAGCCGAGATGATATGGTTATACTTGAGATGTTAAACGAACGAGCCAAGATGATATGGCTATACGTGAGATGTTAAACGAACGAGCCGGGATCATATGGTTATACATGGATATGCGTAAAGTGTTAAACAGATGAGTCGAGTTGTTATGGATAGGCGTAACACGTTAAACGGATGAGTCGAGTTATTATGGATATGCGTAACGTGTTAAACGGATGAGTCGAGTTGTTATGGATAGGCGTAACACGTTAAACGGATGAGTCGAGTTGTTATGGATATGCGTAACGTGTTAAACGGATGCGTCGAGTTGTTATGGATATGCGTAACGTGTTAAACGAACGAGCCGAGATGATATGGTTATACGTGAGATGTTAAACGAACGAGCCGAGATGATATGGTTATGCAGGAGATGTTAAACACTTGAACGAGCCGAGATGATATGGTTATACGTGAGATGTTAAACGAACGATCCGAGATTATATGGTTATGCAGGAGATGTTAAACGAACGAAGCGAGATGATATGGTTATACATGAGATGTTAAACGAACGAGCCGAGATGATATGGTTATACATGAGATGTTAAACACTTGAACGAGCCGAGATGATATGGTTATACGTGAGATGTTAAACGAACGAGCTGAGATGATATGGTTATGCAGGAGATGTTAAACGAACGAGCCGAGATGATATGGTTATACGTGAGATGTAAATGAACGAGCCGAGATGATATGGTTATACACGAGATGTTAAACACTTGAACGAGCCGAGATGATATGGTTATACGTGAGATGTTAAACGAATGAGCCGAGATGATATGGTTATACGTGAGATGTTAAACGAACGAGCCGAGATGATATGGCTATACATGATATGCATAACGTGTTAAATGGATTAGTCGAGTTGTTATGTATAGGCATAACACGTTAAACGGATGCGTCGAGTTGTTATGGATATGCGTAACGTGTTAAATGGATGAGTCGAGTTGTTATGGATACGCATAACATGTTAAACGGACGAGTCGAGTTGTTATGGATATGCATAACATGTTAAACGGACGAGTCGAGTTGTTATGGATACGCATAACATGTTAAAAGAATGAGTAGAGTCGTTATGGATATGCATAACATGTTAAATGAAGGAGTCGAGTCGTTATGGATAAGCATAACATGTTAAACGGATGAGTCGAGTTGTTATGGATAAGCATAACATGTTAAACGGACGAGTCGAGTTGTTATGGATACGCATAACATGTTAAACGGAGGAGTCGAGTTGTTATGGATACGCATAACATGTTAAACGGACGAGTCGAGTTGTTATGGATACGCATAACATGTTAAACGAACGAGTCGAGTTGTTATGGATATGCATAACATGTTAAACGGACGAGGCGAGTTGTTATGGATATGCATAACATTTAAACGGATGAGTCGAATTGTTATGGATATGCATAACATGTTAAACGAATGAGTCGAGATGATATGGTTATACATGAGATGTTAAACGAATGTGTCGAGATAATATCGTTTATTTTTTAATCATTTATTTTTATTTGAAATCATTTTTAATTAGTTTAAATCGTTTTTAATATTAATTAAATCATTTATAAATAAATTTTAATAATTTTAAATGATTTTTAACTTAATTAAATCATTTATAAATAAAATCAATTTTTTTAAATATCCCACTTTCGGCGGGGACATGTCCCCGCCAAAAGGTCAGAATTTATTCAAAAAGTGTTGGAGGGAAAAAAACGCGGGAACAATTAGCTAGCGAGGGAGAATAAGAAAATTTGGTCAAACTTGGGCAAACATGTCCCCGCTAAAAGTTTGCGTTGAATTTCTGCTACTCGGTCAGCCATTTGGTGTGCCAGGTCAGCATGGTTTTTGTCATTTAGCGACTTTCGGCGGGGACATGGGTGTCCCCGCCAAAAGTCTCCTCGCCCGTCCTACTTATTGTTGTAGTGTAATGACTATCTATGCATTTGATCAACCTTTTGATAAATGTGCAGCTCAACTTACAAAGCCATATGAATTAGATATGTCTATGTGTGTGTGTCACAGAGATTAAGTGATCAAAGTTTGTGTCATTCATATATCTGGCTTTTTAGTCTCTTTAATATTATTGTAGTGCATAAAATCATGTTAATGTCAAGACTGTGCGAGTATGAACCAAGTATATATCCTTGTTGCAGTGAGGCTTTGGCCTTTGTGTTATGCGTAAGCACTACCACCTTCACATTAAAAAAAATCCATTAAAGTGACCAATGTACTGATGTATCTGTATTTATTCAAAATATAACTGATCAATCATGTATTGTAAGTTATATATGTTTGATTTGTGTCTCTCAATTGTATCCTGCATATCTTACTTATCCACGTAAGAGCCTGGCCACCACTTGATATTAATGTTTCTCATAATTATGTTTTTAGCCACTTTAGTAGTAAAATGATGAAGTATATAATACAACATGTTGGCGATATCGTTGTATAAATTGAAATAGTTACACATACGGAAATTATATATTTTTCAAACATTTAAAGTAAAAAAAATAACCCGTCCAGCTTTAAAAGACATGAACTTTCTCTGATCCGAAGTTCTGGAGTTTGACAAAGCTAGGACGATAAGTCATTGCAGTAAAATACCGCTCGAAAATTTTTGTATCTTCAACTGTTTTCTTCCTGGGACAATATGCCAACAATGTGTCTTCATAATAGACCATCAAAATTGTGCCATCTTTTAAACCCTGTAGTAGATACTTAGGGTCATCTAGATCAGGACTAATACTTTGCTTGATCACCACCTCTCTATGCCAAGATTTCTTGATCCCATATTCCTTCATCACCCAAATAGTGAATTGAGAATCAAAGGTGTCAGATTCAGATAAACATCCATTTAGGACTCCCAAACTTTTGAAATGGAACCCACTTTCTTCAATTGCTTCACAAGGAGGAGAAGGAAATAACTTAAATGTTTCGTTGTCAAAATCAAAAACACAAAGATGTTCAGGGGAGTCCCTATCAAGAGCGATCCAATGAGCATGACCATTCAGAAAAGGGCCATCAAATCCGTTAAGCCAGTAAGGGACGTGACCAAGACTTCTCCATTGGCCCGTGCCAAGGGTGTAAACCTCGGCCTCTAACAAACTTGGTCGAGATACGGAAGTCGGATTTACTGGCGGTATATTCCCTTGAAAAGTCCGTATCACTTTGTATTCCTTTGTTTGTAAACCGATTCCAAAACCATACACAATTATCGCATGACCCTCTCTATAGTATTGTTGCCTAGGAAGGATCATATATTCTCTAGTGATGGGATTGCATATGTAAGTGTTATCAACTCTTGGACCATACTCCCACAAGCAGATCAAACCATTAACCGAGCCAACCGGAAGTATTTGAGACTCTTGGAAAATGGTTGCAAGATTAAGATCTAAACTCATGATAGGATCATGGTGAAAATGATGATGATCTGGCTCGTCTTCTATCTCGACCCACTTCAAAATTCCTGGTTTATGGAAGCCGGTTGCTTCTTTTTCAGAGTTATGATGAATCATGAGTCCGGCGGGTGATCTAGGGAGGTGGATATTCACAAAGTAAGTGTCGGAAACTAGATCACACCACTTTTTACAAACACAATTGCAGTGGATGATTGTCTTGACTGGAACTCTCGAGAGAATATCGACCATGACGTTTTCGGGTAAGTCATCCATGATTGTTTTGTAAGAAGACATAATGTTCGGGTAAAAGAGGCTAGAGTTAAATTAATTTGCTTGTGGATGCCTGGATGGTGTATGTGTTTGTGGTTCATCTGTTTTTTATATTCAAGAAACATAGAAGACTTAAAGTCTCTTACTTGGAAGACAAGTAGAAAATTTAAAGTCTCTTACTTGGAAGACAAATAGGGTTGACTTGGCTATATATTTGTGTTTCTAAGATGCCATCTTTGACTAGCTAGTTTATACTCCGGAAAAATTAGTACTTTCTATATAAAGGCCCAAACAAAGTACGTGGGTTGAATCAGAAAATCTATGGGTCCAACCTATGAGATCCAATATACAATGCAAGGCCCATACAAAGAGTAGACAAAAATAGTGTAAACAAGGAAGAAGGCGCCCGCCGCGTTGCGGCGGGGCTTTTCGGTGTAGGTTGACGATATATTTTGGTGCTGGTTGTCGATGTATAGCGATCGTTTATGTTAGGCAGTTTGTGTTATTATGTTAGGCAGTTTGTGTTAATAATATGGTAAAAGGTGTTCAATGCAAACGCAACAAATAGGCAACAGAAGTTAGGGCAAAAACTTTACGGTGTTTTTCAAATGGTAAAAAAAATAAATAAATAAAATAAAAAATAAATAAAAAAATAAAAAATCAGCAACAATTCAGAGAAAGAAATATAAGAAACAAAAAAAAACACCCCTTAAAAGTAGAAAATGTATTAACTTCCAATTACAATTAGACGGATATCTGATAAGAAACGGATAACATTATAACGTTTTATAAAATAAATCAGGCCTCTCTACTTCGCAACTATCTTGTCAATAACATCAGATTGAACCATTGCAAATCTTGTGCTCCAACTAACCGTCATTTAGTTGACACAAAAGAATACAATATGAATATACCTGGTAGAAGGTTTTTCCCATATGAATTTGACCGACGGCATTATCCAGTAACAAATATATGTATCCCGGATTGTATTATTTAATTATTAAGCAAAACGTATCTGTTTTGACCCGTTACCCAACCTCACTGAAATTCTGATTCGACTTCGTGTCCCAGATCTACTTGGTCTATTAGCCTCTGCAAGCTTCCCAAGCCTCCGGCATTCTTGTTTTCGTTCGTTAGCCTATTCAGCGGCAGTAGGTTTCTTGACTCTGAGCAGAAGGAAATGGTTGAGATAAATCCGTCAACAATCATGCACATCTATTAAAAACATAACTGACCAAATTAAAGAATATGTATACTCTGGTTATTTAGTTGCAAGCTCATAATCGACGTAATTCACAGTAAAAATCCAACAGCTATTGAAAAAATAACAACAAAAACGAATCACTAATATTTTTTGCTCGTTACACTACTAAAAACATCTTCGTTTGAAGAGTCCACAGTCAAATGGTGTAATTTACACTTATGCATGAAAGAAGTCAGATTTGCTATTAAAGTAAGTATATTATTGAGCTGCTATTGTTTGAACTCCTTGCTTGAAAAAGAATTGGCCAAGAACTTAGTTAAAGATATTCAGTACTATACTACTACACTTCAATTTTAGTTAATATTGAAGGACGCATTAATGGAATGAAAATCATATATATATAGTCAAATTTGATATCTATATGATTTTGTTAAAAAACATTAAGGAACAAAAGTACTTCACTGAAGTTATTGAATTTATAAGTTAACTTAATGAATTTTCCTAATGCAAAAGTACTTTTATGAATGAATTTACTGTATAAAGTTAAATAAAGGGCCATGAGATCTTAGGAACTATAATATAATAGAAACACTTACCGGGAGATACGCATTCTCCAACGACCATAGAAGGCCATGGTCTTCTCTTTGCTTGCGTTGTATTGTCAAAAGCGAGACCATTCAAAGTCGAAGTTGCGTAGATGCATCCGTAGCGCCACCGGCACAACAACCCTAAAGCCACAATAAATGTAGCATTACATTTAAATATAATATAACCAATTTTTGCAGCGTCTTCGCCACAATTCACAATAGACTCAAGTGAGGACATGTCTTTGTTTCAGGAAGCTGCAAATCACACTACTGATCGTGAAGCATCACCAACATCCTTCCCACCAATTAATTACCCAAAATTTCGGCCAAAATAACTGCAGGTAGCTGCAAGCTGAATGATAAATAAACGTGGTTCAGGTTATGAGCAATTCAAAAACCAAAAAAAAAGCCAAAAACAAAAAACTACCTTCGTTTGGATGTGGAGTGTAGCTACAGTCCCTTTTTAGCCATTTAAATAAAATAGATAATGTGTTGATAACCTTTGCACTGGAATCATATTTCTTGTACATAGGTAGAAACATTACCGATCACATCCGTCTTCTAAATGTTAAATGGCCCCGTTCGTCCGTCTCCTCACTTCCCTCCACCAATACTTTCAATGCCTCCGCCCATCTCCTGGATGACATCCTACCAGTATCACCCGCATATTTAAAATCTGTCGAAACTTGTTCCTTCTTATACCCCCGTGCCTGAATTATACCTTTGAAGAAGCAAGTACAACAGCGACATTGTTAGCATGTGACACCTTCATACGAATCATATAGCACTTTCCTCCTCGACAGCCTAAAAACTCAAATGCAAAGGCAAAGGCATAAAGTTTAATCAATGCAAATCCAAAAGTGGCAAAACCTAATGCAAAGTCAAGGTGCATACCACATCCACTACAACTTTGGCCGCGGTAAACCGTCAAGATCGTGCTTGTTCATTTTGGCTCTTTTGGGCAACACCATCTACACGACATTTTCAGATATGTTAATAATATGAAGATGCTAAATTTAAAAAGTTGTAAGAAAATATTTCAAATAATAAGTTAAACCAAACACCCCCTTATTTTATATTCTACCAATATGAAAACAATAACGATCAAATAAAAACTTACCACAAACTGAATTCTCTCAACACTTTGATCGAACAATTGGCGGGCAAGAACTCTAATATAAAGAAACCCACTTCCCAATTCACCTTCAAGTTGAAACACCTAACACCATCTTCAAAGCAACCATATTTATCATCGTTTGTGTTTGCAGATCACAAACTTACTGGTTTCCCCCATTAATTTTCCCTTTTCAACCTGTGAAAGAATAAATTTCCTATTAACCCATAACCCGAATCAAAAACTTGAAACCCATTATAGAGAAACCTATACTCAACATCATCCTGTAAACACAATCGAAACCAAATCCCATATTAACAAAGGGATTTCCGCTAGTGAAATGCAACCTAATGTCAAGATGCCTCCGTAATTCCCGCTACATATGGAACCGGAAGCTAAATCCGCAAGACGATCAACAACTTCGAAAAGCGTGCCGTGAGTCGGTGTTCCTTATCAGTAAAGATTATCTAAAATCTGTATCAAGCACCAGGAAAGAGAATCAATAAATTAAGAAACTATTGGGCCAACTAAAGCGCAGAGCAACAGATCAAAATCAGCCCAATCCAAGGCCCGTAAAAAAATTCTTTTTTAATGGTATCATCAACGCAAATAGTATATATAGAGAATTAAATGCCGTATTTTTTGACCTTACCTTTTTTTTATGTCACAGATGTTGAGTTTTTTTTTCTAAGAATGGTTTTATTTTATTTATCGTTTGTAAACATGGCCACATGGGTTGTCTTTATTTCCATCTGTGCACACACGAGGTTTTACCGTTTTAAGTATATAAGTAAATTTCTAGGAGTATTAGTTTTGGATACTATTTTTATTAGATTAGGATTGCTCCCAAGCACAAGCTAGGGTATATGGGACATATGTAATCTCACAATTATTCAATCAAGGTTTACAGAGATTTCACACACTTTCACCATGAAGCGGGAATTACATGAGAAAATCTGTTGTTGGTTGGGAGTTTTCGGCATCGTGCTCGGAGTTGGCTTTGGCCTACGAGTTGTTGCTTTTCTGATAATGTTATTCATAATCTTGATGCGTTCCGATTTAAGTTAGTAGTTAGTCGCACGGTTTCTATATATGTCTGACATTTGGATCTGACAATGACCGTTTTAAGTGTTTAACCTTAGAGGTTTAATCTGTTCTTCATGATGTTTTTTAAACATTAACTATATATGTTCAACTGATTCTATAAGTATTACTTTATGTTTTGTTGATGTCAAATTGTCAATATTTCATATTGACTTCTTTATGGACTAATGTACGTGATGTTTTTTTTTCTGGTTGTTTTAGTAATTTATGAATCAATATTGTTTCACTGAATATCCTTGATGGCCATATCAAATCCTTTAAATTATTAGTTTTTAAGAAACACTTTAGTCTACAAAACCATGCGTTTGTGTATTTGTTTGACCGCAAATGTGTTTGCTATCGGTATACTATTCGGTTTTGATGTTTAAATTGAAGAGTTTCATAAACTTTTTTCATGATTTGAATTATTCGATTACTAATCATCCTTGTTTGAATTCATTTGGCCGTTTATCGCTCCTCCACCGTTCTAAGTGTTTCATCAAGTTCGCTATTCATTGTGTTTTTTATAATTTTCTATGGATTGACAATGTTTTCAAGTATATTGCATGTTTGTCGATGCTTATTTTTTCTATACTGAACTGTTTATGTGTGACATATAGTTATAAAAGTGTAGTTATCTTTTTTGATTATAAAAGTGTAATAGGATTAGTTGGCCTTGTGTTTTAAATAGCATATTAGCTTATTGTATTATTATTACAAGTTCTGAACATCCAAAAATTAAGAAATTAAAAGTCTCTTACTTGGAGGACAAGTATGGTTGACTTGGCAAAAATAATTGAGGACAAAGTAATCAAAAAAGCCATCAAAATATTGCAGCAGGCATGCACCTTGTTGAACAAGTCATAGGGAAGAAAAAAAAAAGGCATATGGGTGAATATTGAATAATGTTAGTAACTCAGGAAGAACCATCTTGATGTTCTCTTCCGGGCTTTTTAAGTTTAGTTCCTGCTTATTGTAATGTTCTGGCTGCAGGGACTACGGGGCATATCAAGCTGAGAGGCTATCCTGAACTTATCAAAGAGAACTCCAAGGCTTGCTTATATTAAATTTAGATCAACTAATGACTATCACTACAAGAATCACGAGAACAGGCGTCGAACCGTTTCCCGTCGACATTATGTCGACGGCATAAGACAGAAAACGACAAAAAAAACGATTGACCGAGGCCAACTGCGTTGAATTTTTCATAATCGTATTTTCCCGTCGACATGTCGACGGGAACCTTTTAGAATATTTTTTTAGCCTCAATAATTCACCAAAGTTGGGCGCGAAATTTACCCGCTAATATATTCCCGTCGACATGTCGACGGGAATATATTAATAACGTTTTATCCCGCAATTAACGTGTGATTAAGCATAATAATTCTTATGTTTTAAGATTCCCGTCGACATGTCGACGGGAGTATATTACTAATTATAAACATTTTTAATAAATGGGTAAAATATTGGGCGGGATATTTTCCCGCTTTATTGTTCCCGTCGACATGTCGACGGGAATATATCTTTAAAAATCAGGCTATATATATCCTCACAAATACATTCCCGTCTCATTTTTTTTACCAATATATACATTCTCACAAAATTATTTCCATCTCATTTTACACATCTCACAAATAATTCAATCGTCAATTCTTACAAGACACACATGACTTGGCGTGGTTGCACAGTTGAAGAGGAGTACTCAAAAATCTTGTCACACGAGCTCCTCTTTAATGAAGTTATGTTAACTTTTGGTCATGCAGTTTATGAGGAATATGGTGATTTTAAGGATGCTGAACCGTGGATGAGAGACAAGATTATCGAATGGTGTAGGAAAAAGCCGTACTACAAAGAGTACATGGACGAGCTAGATGCTGCTGAAGCTCAAGTTGTTGCTGTTGGAGGTGACGACGAAGCTGAAAGTACGTTGGAAACAAAACTTGATAATCTGGGAAATAGGATCACAAATCTTGAAGCTACGTTTGCACATATCAAGGAAATAAGAGCAAGGAAGGGAAAAGATGGTGCGAGTTCGAGTAAAGCGGGAAGTAGCCGCAAAAAAAATAAACGGGTTGTTTCGTTTGATCTGTTGTTTTAGTTGTCGAGTTGTTTAGTTTGAGTTGTTTCGTTTGGTTGTCGAGTTGTTTAGTTTGAGTTATTTTGTTTGGTTGTCGAGTTGTTTAGTTTGAGTTGTTTCCTTTGGTTGTTGAGTTGTTTAGTTTGGTTGTCGAGTTGTTTAGTTTGAGTCTGTATGAAAATGCATGTGGTTAAGAACTCTTGCTTGTTTTAAATAAACAGTTTGCCTTTGTGTTTGATAATTATTTCTCCTTCAGTTCTAATTATTGCTCCACAACAACAACATTTTATTAAACAACAACAACAACAACATTTTATTAAACATCAAAAACATCAACAACAACAGCAAACAACAGCAACAACAACGATAACAGTACTACATATGAAATTTATCCATGTCACCTACAAGGTCACGGAGTATTGCATCCGACTGACATGCGTGGTCGTGGTTGGGATACGTTGCCATGTCAAGTTTTGCCTCCAGCACCCTTAATTTTGTCTCTAGCACCTGTTTTTGTGCCTCCAACACCTGTTTTTGTGCCTCCAGCAAGTTTATTCTAAGATTTTTTTCATGACAGTTAGAGCACCTTTTTGGAGCAGATCCAGAACCGCTTGATGTTGAAGCTCCCAGAGAACCGATCATCATTTTGGCGAGTCGTTCCTCCTTCCATAAAAAAAAATTACATCCATGGTCTTCTGTCCGAGGCTGTTAAAGAGTAAAAACTATTATTTTTAACAACTAATTAACCAAATTATTTAAAGAAAAAATATGTAATTGTTCACCTGCGAGAAAGGACACGCATAGTATAGTTTACCACGGGAGTAAGATTTACACGATTCTCGCAGAATCACGTCTCCTCGTTCACAAGGACAAGGAAAAGCTTCAAATTCTGTCATCTTCTTCACCATGATAACAGTGTATGTTTGTGGTTGTGAGGTTGAGTGGTTGAATCGTGACCGGTGTGGCCCGATCTACAAGTTGAGGTGATAAAAGGTGGTGGCCAGAAAAAGATTCCGGCGGCCGGAAAATGCTAGTGTCGCCAGAAAACAGAAACTGCTAGAGAGAGATAGAGAGAGAGATATAGTGAGATGAGTATGTGTGTGTGTGTGTTTATATTGTGAGGATAAGGTGTTAGATAGAGAGAGAAAGATATAGTGAGATGAGACATATCATGTATAACCATAGCATCTCGACTCGTTCGTTTAACATCTCATGTATAACCATTGCATCTCGACTCGTTCGTTTAACATCTCATGTATAACCATTGTATCTCGACTCGTTCGTTTAACATCTCATGTATAACCATAGCATCTCGACTCGTTCGTTTTACATATCATGTATAACCATTGCATCTCGACTCGTTCGTTTAACATCTCATGTATAACCATAGCATCTCGACTCGTTTGTTTAACATCTCATGTATAACCATAGCATCTCGACTCGTTCGTTTTACATATCATGTATAACCATTGCATCTCGACTCGTTCGTTTAACATCTCATGTTACATATCATGTATAACCATTGCATCTCGACTCGTTCGTTTAACATCTCATGTATAACCATTGCATCTCGACTCGTTCGTTTTACATATCATGTATAACCATTGCATCTCGACTCGTTCGTTTTACATATCATGTATAACCATTGCATCTCGACTCATTCGTTTTACATCTCATGTATAACCATTGCATCTCGACTCGTTCGTTTAACATCTCATGTATAACCATAGCATCTCGACTCGTTCGTTTTACATCTCATGTATAACCATTGTATCTCGACTCGTTTGTGATATTCTAATTATTTTATTTTATATTTTAATAAATGATTTTTTTAATTATAATATAAGTAATTAATTTTAAATATATATATTTTTTAATTTTATAAAAGTATTTATAATAAATAATTTTTTTCAATTATATAAATTTAGTTTATTAATTTTATAAAACTTATTTTTTAATATTTTATAAAAGTATTTATAATAAATAAATTTTTTTAATTATATTAAAGTAATTTTATACATGTATTTATAATAAAGTAATTTTATAAAGTATTTATTATAAATGTTTTTTTTTAATAAAAGCTATTTTCCCGTCGACATGTCGACGGGAATAAAACCGCCAAAATTTTCGTGAAAATTTAATACGTCCCGCCAAACGTAAACGACAAAATATTGTAATATTACCGTCGACATGTCGACGGTATGAGTAATAATATAAAAAAATCCTTAATATTCCCGTCGACATGTCGACGGGATAATAAAAAGCAATACCAAAACCAGATCTGGTCAAAATTATTGCTAATAACTTCGAACCATCAAAAAACCATCCCTCGCCGGCGATTATACCACCACTCCTCCACCACACCTCCACCACACCACCACCACTCCTCCACCCCAACCACATTATACTCCACAGCTCACCACACCACTCCACCACTCCGACACTCGCACCACTGTGCACCTCCTCCTCCTCTACCCCCTCCATTATTTAATTCTCTCCTCTACACCATTTTTTAATTCTTCTTCTTCCCCACTTCTCTTCTTCTTCACTCCGACACAGCAGCAGCAGGTGAGCAAAATTGTTAATAAAATTTGTTATTATTATTGTTGTTATTAAAATTTGTTATTATTATTGTTAATAAAATTGGTATTAAATTTTGTTAATAAAATTGTTATTAAAATCTTGTTAATTTTTGTTACAGTAGCAGCAGGTGAGAGCCGAGGGTAACAGCAGGGTGAGACCTCGTTTTATTTTTTTTATTAACTTTTGGTATCCCGACGACATGTCGACGACAACAGTTTTTTTTTTATTTTGATATAACCATTATATATTGCATCTCTTTTATTATAGCCCGAGCCCAAGCCGAGACCACAGCTGATACGTACGGTATGTATTCCTTTTTTTTAATTTTTTTTCTTCATATTTATGCTTTGTTGTAGCGTTTGGTTACTAGTTTAGTGATTGCAGCCGTATGTATAGTTTGGTTAGTATATTAGGTTTTGATATAAAAGGGATTGTTGCGGATTGTGAACTAGTCGTAGGATATTGTGTACCCATGGTGCAAATAGCACCTTGGGGGACTTGGTATTGAACTAGCTGTAGGATATTGGGTGGGTTTGGTTAAATGTTAGTTGGCGTTTGGTTAGTATATATTGGTTAGTATATATATGGTATACTACTTTTAATATATTGGTTATGTTTTGTGTTATAATTTTTGCGGATTGATTATGTTTCTGCTTATATAACGGGCTTATGGTTTGTTTGGTTTTCGGCTTATGTTTCACAAGCTTAATTTTTATGGCTTATTTTGAAACTTTTTAACTTAAATAGTTTCAAAATAAGTAAAAAAAAAAAATAAGCTTATGAAACATAAGCCGAAAACCAAATAAGCCATAAGCCCGTAGATATATTGTTTGGTTTTCGGCTTATGTTTCATAATAGTTTCAAAAATAAGTCACAAAAACAAGTTTCAAAATAACAAAATAGTTTTATGAAACATAAACCGAAAACCAAACAATTGTTTATAGTCTAATTGTTTAACTTAAAATATATGCTATTGTTAGACTTTTGTGAATGTTTTAGGATTTTAGTGATTAATTTCAGAAAGTCCCCGTCCGAAGTTAATCATCCTATAGAAAACCCGTCCGAAATTAATTTATTAGAAATTAATTTCGGAAAGTCCCCTGTTTGGGACTGCTTTTTGAATGTTTTGTCTCATTTAGGATATGGATGCGTATAATTGATTTACTATTTGAGATGATTTCGACAGTGTTTCTCCTTTACTCCTACGAATATGTCTTTAATTTACATATTTGGGGAGTTGAGGGGAAATGCTGCCGAAATTTTCTCACATAGTAAATCAGTTATACGCATTCATATATGAGATGAATCATTCAAAGAGTGGGTTAGGATTGCCTTCCATAGTTGCACTAGGTGAACAAAACAACTTTCCTTTATTTTGAATGTGTAATAACTAAGAGTTGAACAAAACAATATGCAGTTATGATACTTGATAAGAGTTGGACCCGTTTAGACACTCGTGTTTCCAAAGAGTTTTTTGATGGTCTTGCCGCATTCGTTGAACATTGCAAGCCGTTATTGAATAGTTACGGCAACATAAAATGTCCATGTCGTCTTTGTTGTAATGTTCCATGGGTATCTCTCGCCTTACTTAAAAGCCACATAAGCGAAAATGGGTGGGACCCAACTTATACACAATGGCGTGAACACGGTGAACCGGATCCTCTTCCTATACAAGATAACACAACACGATGTGAGATGAGTGACATGCGTGCGTGCATTAATGATATTTTTGATATTCCTCCAAATAATGAACAAAATGAGCCAACTCTTCCAAATATTGGCGAGACAAGTAACGAGCCAGCTCAAGCAACGACACCTCCTGTACGTAACGAGTATGAAGAGTTACTTGCCAGTTCCACCCAGCCTCTTTACCCGGGTTGTGACTTTATGAAAACCTTGGATTTTATGTCAAAGTTTACGCATCTCAAGGTCAGCGGTAAATGGAGTGATACTTCATTTAACAATACGCTAAAATTTCTCCAGGAAGTATTTCCTCCCAGGTTAGGTTACAATCTCCCACCATCATACTCTGCTATAAAAAAAAACATTTAAAAAGGTCGGGTTAGGGTATGAGTCGATACATGCTTGTGAAAATGATTGCTTTTTATATCGGGGGACTGGTGCCGAAGATTTGGAGTATTGTCCGGTCTGTAAAACGAGTAGATGGAAAGACAAGAACACAACGGGGAAGAAAGTTCCTAACAAGGTGTTGCGTTACTTTCCTATCATTCCTAGGCTACAACGTTTGTACAAATCTATTCACACCGCAAAACATATGACTTGGCATGCTACTGGAAAGTCTACGGTACACGGTATGATGCAACACCCGGTTGATGGTGAAGCATGGCAGAAGTTTGACAGCGGTAAATATTCGGAATTTGCTAACGAACTGAGAAACGTTCGATTAGGGTTGGCTGCTGATGGTTTCAATCCATTCGGCAACCTTAGTTAGACTTACAGCATGTGGCCTGTTATTTTAACAACATACAACTTGCCTCCGTGGTTATGCATGAAAGAGACTACTTTGATGCCGACGTTGTTGATTCCTGGACCTAAATCACCCGCGAAGGACATTGATGTTTACTTAAAGCCTTTGATTGATGACCTTAAGGAATTATGGAAAATACCAGGTATCCCGATTATGGACGCTGTTACAGGCAAAGTATTCAACATGAGAGCGATGCTTTTATGGACCATCAATGATTTTCCTGCTCGTAGTAGTTTGTCAGGTTGGAGTGGGCAAGGTTACTACGCATGCCCTACATGCAAAGTAGGCACTCCGGCTACGCGTGTGATAAGAAAAATAGGTTATGTTGGCCATAGAAGATTCTTAAAAAAAAACCATAAATGGAGGAGGGATACTACTACATTCAATGGTGCACCTGATTTTACAGATCCTCCTAAAAAAGAATGTCCGGCAGATATCTTGACTCAACTTGCAATATTGCCCACACGTTTGCCGGGGAAACATCCAGATTATGGGGGTGGGAAGATAAAACGTAATACTACAACCGACCTGAACTGGACTAAACGGTCCATTTTCTACGAGCTTGAATATTGGTCTTCTCTTACTCTAAAACACAATTTAGATGTCATGCATATCGAAAAAAATGTGTTGGAGAGTATCTTGAACACTTTGTTAATGAATGACAAATCTAAAGACACTGCTAAGGCAAGACAAGACTTGCAAGCTTTGGGCATTCGACAGGAGTTGTGGCTCAAAAACAAACAAAACGGGAAGTGCTCGAAGCCTCAAGCTAAGTACTCCCTCACACCCGATAAAAGAAAACTGTTCTGTCAATACATCAAAACAATTAAACTGCCAGATGGGTTCGGATCCAAGTTCAAGTCGAAAGTGACCAAAGATGATAACAATATAACGGGCATGAAGTCTCATGACTATCATATAATGATGCAACGGTTACTTCCTTACGGACTTCAGCAATACCTGGACACACCGACTTATACACCATTAATCGGGCTTTGTTCATTCTTTAAGCAAATTTGTGCCCGAACTTTGATGGTGAATGACATGGTGAAAGCTAAAGAACAGTTGATCAAAATTTTGTGCAGTCTCGAGCAAATATATCCTCCTGCTTTTTTTTTGACATTATGATTCACTTGGTTATGCATTTACCTGAAGAGGCTATTCAAGGCGGGCCTGTTTCATTTCGGTGGATCTATCCATTTGAAAGATACATGAAGAAGCTAAAAAAACTATGTACGAAATAAAGCTAAGCCGGAAGGTTCAATAGCGGAGGGTTATGTTGCAGACGAAGCATTAACTTTTTGTTCTCGTTATTTTTTGGGCGAAATTGGGACGAAATTTAATCGTCCCACTGCATCTCAGGGCTGTCCTCTTCCAACAAGTGATTTCCAGGTGTTCCGATCACTATGTAAAACGTCTGGTAAAGTGACAATTATTCGGTTAGGTCTCCAAGAAATGAAGAAAGTGATATGGTATGTACTTCACAACAGTCCTGAGATCGACGCGTACATGAACGAGTTCGAGAGGTACGCGTTTTTATTTCAAAATTTCTTTTTCCCAAGTTATCTTTTCGATTAATTCTAATATCATGTCCATTTTCAGTGAACATCCTGATAGCGACATGCAACAAGAATTTCCTAGATGGTTTCAGACGAAGGTAAACTTATTATATGTAATTCCTTGTATAAATAACGACTATATATATTACTCATCTCCATCTATTCTTATCTTTGTTCATAGATCGGTAAACTTTACACAGACAATGACCCAAGGTGTACTCCAGACTTATTCGCTTTGGCTTGTGGACCATTATCGACCGTAACCTCAGTTCACACTTGCGTAGTCAACGGTGTGAAGTTTGTTGTACACAGCCGTGATGTAAAACGTACAACTCAGAACAACGGAATTTGTTCTCCTGGCGAGAAGGAAGGAGAAATGTATTATGGCCAGCTAGAAGAAACTCTGGAGTTCGCGTATACCCAGTTCAAAGTTGTGCTGTTTCGAGTTAAGTGGTTCGACTTGGTCAAAAGAGGTAGAGTCGAACGTTATAACACTAGAAACAACATGACACAAATTTGGGCATGTAGCACAGCGTTTGAAGATCAACCTTACATTCTCGCAACACAAGCAAAACAAGTCTTCTACCTTGAAGATCCTGCCAGACGACCACTCCATTGGAAGGTCGTCCAAGAAGTGAATCACAACACAACCTGGGATGTCATTGTGACAGAAGACGATGATGATGTGATACATGGCAACAACTCATCGAATCTCAAACTGTTTGCTAATTTGAATGATTTGGCATTTGAAACCTTAAATATCGATGGTCAATCAACGTTAGTTGAGGCACCACCACCAATCATTCAAGTTGATGACGACGGTGAATTTATTGATGATGAGGACGACGATCCTTATGATTTAGCAGACTCTGATGCAAACAATTCTGATGATGAAGTTGAAGATGCGACTCATGCTGTTTATGATAGTGATGTAGATGTAGCATATTGATCTTAAATTGTAACTTGTAAAACGACACTTAGCTTATTTGAATGAAATTGTTATGGATTTTTTAAATGTGTATATATGTATTTCAATGTGTGCATGCTTATGTTAATTTGTTCCCGAATTTCTATATGTTAATTCAACTTGTACTTTTACAGATGGCAGCAGTAGCGCGAGGTCACGGTGGTGACGGTGTCGATGACCCACCACCACCTTATCGTTCGATTACTAGCGGTCACCGTAGTGGTAAGAAAATTAAACTTGATAATTTGAATTTTGTTACTTGTTATTTTTTAACGTTTTCACTCACTTCAATTGTAGGTTCGTCACAAAAACCTCGACGAGGAGGTAGAGCGAGACAAGTTGGCGGCAGGGGTGGAGGTCGGGATGGCGGCAGGGCACAGGTCCGTGAAGCCAACAAAAACAAAGACCTCAGGAAAGCTGTGACTGCCTCGGGCCCGCAATCGATCGAGTTCGAGTGGGGTGATCAGAAGACATTTCATCATGTTGGGACCAACCGCGCATGGTTCAGTAACTATGTTGGCGAGCTGGTTAGGTCCTTGCCGTTGCACTATCCCTCCTGGCACAACCTTGACGAAGCGACTCGACAGGGCTTCATGAACTGACTCGGGGTCAGTTATTTTTTTTCCTTTTAATTATATCTTTATATTTAATTCTTTGAATGTGTACATTTATTTAAATTTGTTTAATTGTGTATATTTGTTTAAATTTGTTTGCAGGAATTCTTCGACTTGCAAACCCACATGAACTCACCCCATTGGAAAACCATTTCGGCGGGCCTCAATACGTACATTGCTAAGGTCTACTCCGACAACAAGGGCACGATGAAGAGGGTTTACTTCGACGGGGAGGGTGGGCCTGAAAAAGTGGATGAGATACGAAGAAACCCTCCTCCGAACGTCGAGCCATCTGTGTGGGAGGAGCATATCAAGTTTTACATGAATGAGAAGACCCTGAAGCGTGCTGCTGTGAACAAGGAGAACCGAAAGAAGTTGAAGGTGTACAGCCGCCACGGTTCCAAGTCATTGGCCGCTATTCGCCACGACTACGTAAGACACATTTTATTTTTATACAAGTATTTTATTTTTATAAAATTATTTAATTATAATTATATAAAAGTAATTAATTTTGATTTTATAAAAGTATTTAAGTTTAATTAAAATAAATATGGTGTTTGATTTGCCATTTTTAATTTGTTTCATCTTATACATATGCATGTGTATATACAGTTTCTGAACAGCAAGGACAAAAAATACCCGTCCCTCTTCCAGTCGTTTTACGACACACACTGCGACAGTGATGGTATGTGGTTGCAGGATGAGGCTCGTATTCAATATGTAAGTATTTTTTTTTTTAATTTATTATTTATTTTTTTATTTTTTAATTTATATATATATATATATATATATATATATATATATATATATATATATATATATATATACACTTACATATATATATAAATTTTCTCAATTTTTTTCTCAATTAAATAGGAAGAGATGGTCCGGCTGCGAGATCTGGGAGCGAATACGCCGGAAGGGGTGGCGTACACGGAGGAGCAGATACTTGCTAAGGTTTTGAAGGGCAAGCAGCGGGGCCACATCGCCGGACGGGGTAGGGTCGTACCCGGGCTCTCCAGGCCACCGTTACCATACACCCCGCCTCCACCTCCAGGTATGTACAGTTTGATAATATATTAATTATAGATTACTCGATCATGACTCAAATTAAGTATTGCAATAGATGTTTTTTAATTTTGATTGTCTCATTTCCAGAATACGCTGAGATGGAGAAAAAGCTTGCTGAGGCCGAGAAGAAGATTGCTGAGGTCGAGGAGAATCGCCTTCGAGAAGCTGAAGAGCATAAGAAGTTGAAGGCGGAGATTGCTTTGATCACAGGTTTTATCTCCTCCAACCCGCGATGGAACGAGTATGTTAGTCAGGCGGGTTCTCAGCACGTGGATGGCTCAGGCAGTGGCGTTGGAGGTAGTGGCTCAGCTGGAGGGAGCGGGAGTCGCAGAGGCGATGAGGATGGTTCTGGCGATGATGAGGGTCCTACTGATGATCACGAGTGATTTTGGATGTAGAGGTACAAACTTGGGTATTTTGTGTTGTACTTATGCTTGAAACAATATTTTGGCGACCCATATGTTAGTATTGTATAGTTTAACCTTTTGTCGACTTGAACGTCGCGGATATTAAAACATTTGTGGATATGGCAGCTAGGTTTAGACATTGCCACACCCCGTTTTGTAGACTTTATATGTTTTTATTCATTTTGATGGTGTTTAGCGATATTTTGCAAGTGTTATAGCCGATGGCGAGTTATACGTTTAGGACATGTTGATATTGAGTGGTTATAGGTGCTTGTAATGTTACAGGTTTTGGTAGATTTTTTCTGGAAAATCCGGAAAAAATCTGGAAAATTGCAATATTTGCAGCCTGCTGTTAGCAGAGTGTTAATAATGATACCGTCGACATGTCGACGACATCATTGAAACATAATTATTGTTTATTTAATGATACCGTCGACATGTCGACGGTATCATTAAAACAAAAATAGTGTTTTTAATATTATACCGTTGACATGTCGACGGCATTATATTAAAAACAATTCTTTTGTTTTAATGATACCGTCGACATGTCGACGGTATAATATAAACCATAATTATAATCAACTAATTAAAACGTTAATTATTTATATGGTACCGTCGACATGTCGACGGGAAGAGTTTGACGGACACCAAATTTCTTTGATTGGAAAACGACGTGGGACCCACAGTGTCGACGGTGATTGTCGACGGGAACACTGTTCCCGTCGAAGCACAGCCGTCAATGTGGTACCGTCGACATGTCGACGGTAACGTATGATTCCGTCGACATGTCGACGGAAAGGGCTTAAAAAAGTCGTCGGGGAAAGCCTCGATTGTACTAGTGTATGTATGCATTGCATATTTGCATGTGATCAACCTTTTGATAAATATGCAGCTCAACTTACAAAGCCTTATGAATTAGATATGTGTATGTGTGTGTCACAGAGATTAAGTGATCAAAGTTTGTGTCATTCATATATCTGGCTTTTTAGCCTCTTTAATATTCTTGTAGTGCATAAAATCATGTTAATGTTAAGACTCTGCGAATATGAACCAAGTTACAAGTATATATATCCTTGTTGTAGTGAGGCTTTGGCCTTTGTGTTACGCGTAAGCACTACCACCATCACATTAAAAAAATCCATAAAAGTGAAATGTACTGATGTATCTGTATTTATTCAAAATATAACTGATCAATCGTGTATCGTAAGTTATATATGTTTGATTTGTGTCTCTCACTTGTATCCTGCATTTCTTACTTGTCCACGTAAGAGCCCACCACTTGATTTCAAAGTTTCTCATAATTAATTACTACGTATGATCTTAGCCACTTTAATAGATGTAAAATGATGAAGTATATAGTACAACATGTTGGTGATATCGTGTATAAATTGTAATGGTTACACATACGGAAAATATATATTTTTCAAACATTTAAAGTAAAAAAATAATCCGTCCAGATTTAAAAGACATGAACTTTCTCTGATCCGAAGTTCTGGAGTTGAACAAAGCTAGGACGATAAGTCATTGCAGTTAAGTAGAGGTCGAAAATTTTTGTATCTTCAACTGTTTTCTTCCTGGGACAATATGCCAACAATGTGTCATAATAATAGACCATCAAAATTGTACCATCTTTTAAACCCTTTACTAGATATATAGGTTCCCGCATAATCCAATCTAGATCAGGGATAATACTTTGCCTGATCACCACCTCTCTATGCCAAGATTTCTTGATCCCGTATTCCTGTTGGTTGTATAGCTGCAAAACAGTTCCAGATTAAGGTTAAGATAATCAATGAAGGTACCGGATATTCACTTGAAATCGTGGTATCACTTTCCAATAGAAACTATTCGACCCTATGCCTGGGTTACACGAATATCTCTATGGGATAAGACCAAGTGAAGTTCTTGTTTTAGGCACAAATCAAGAACCAGATGCGTATTTAGTGTTTAGGGTTTGTATCCTTCTTCTCCATGCAAATCAGTTATGACCTCTATTTATAATAGAGTTTACTCAAACCCTAGCCCATGGAATTATGTATAATTAACGGCCCATTAATTATATCATAATAATTTCCATAATTATAGGATCAGTGGTTATCAGTGGAAACATTATCACTAGCAGTGGTAATGTTAACACTAGCAGTGGTAACAACAACCCTTGCAGTGGTAACAACAACCCTTGCAGTGGAAACAATAACCCTTTTAGTGGAAACAATAACCCTTGCAGTGGTAACGTTAACACATCAGTGGAAACACACTAGTAGCTGAATCAACTAGCAGCAGATTCACAACATAACCACTATTGAGTCAGGGGATTCAGTGACCAAATGGGTGTATACTCCATACCTCCAAACCCATTACCAGGTGTGAATTGATCCCTCAAGTGCACTAAATTTTCCAACAATCCTCCCCAAATTTAGTTCACTACTTTTGCATGAAAATTCAAACGCAAACCAAAACAAGTGCATAAATGAAAATATCCTGAGGATTGAATTTCCACATTAGTACATATACTTTCAAATACTCGAGAATCAGGGTGTTCTAAGAATTGAACCCTTCAACCCATTTGAATACCTGATGATAAATACACACAAGTTTTCAAACACTAAAATACTCCTGACACTATACAAGCCATGTGTCCATATCCAATTCATAAATGTTGTAAAAGCTAAAAGTCCAAAGCTTCCTGAAGCGGCAAAACTTCAACATTCACATAGGTGGTTTATCTTTAATTCATGCTCCTGCTTAGCACTTTTTCAAAGAAAATTAACCATTAAGAAGTGAAGACTTCATCCTCCTTTCAGCAGGTAACAAGCACAACCTTGGGATGTTTGTAATACATGTGCTTCAGTCCACTAAATGATTAGCTTTCCACATTGAACTCAGCTTCCAAGTTTCCTTAGAAGGGAGTTGGGTATCCTTGCATTCAGTGACTAAGTTGGACTTAAACCCATCCCTGTAGCAGACTTCAAAACCAAGTCTCTAGCCAAACCCTTCGTCAAGTGATCAGCTAAGTTTTGTTGAGATTTAACAAACACTATAGATACCACCCCATTCATGATAAGCTCACGAATCATGCTATGCCTAACACCTAAGTGTCTAGACTTCCCATTGTACATCTGGCTATAAGCCTTTGCCAATGTAGCAGCACTATCACAACGGATAGAAATAGGTGCTATAGGTTTAGACCACAATGGAATCTCAAGAAGCAAGTTTTTCAACCATTCAGCTTCTTTGCCAGCAGCAGCTAAAGCCACAAATTCAGATTCCATGGTTGAACTGGTAATGCAAGTTTGTTTCTTGGATGCCCAAGAAATTGCACCTCCACCAAGTAGGAATACCCAGCCACTTGTAGACGAATTGTCTTCAGTGTTACTGATCCAACTTGCATCAGTATATCCTTCTAATACTGAAGGATAACCAGTATATGAGAGACTATAATCCATAGTTCTCTTCAAATACTTAAAGACCCTCTGAATTGCTTGCCAATGATGAGCACTAGGATTACTAGTATACCTACTCAGTTTACCCACAGCAAAAGCAATATCAGGCCTTGTACATGTCATGGCATACATCAAGCAGCCAATCACCCTAGAATACTCAAGTTGAGATACAGCTTTGCCAGTATTAGGCATTAGCTTCTCACTTGTATCCATAGGAGTACTCACTGGAGTACAATCAAAGTAATTAAATTTCTTTAACACCTTCTCAATGTAATGAGACTGAGATATAGAAATTTTGTTACTTTCATGTTTAATCCTTATGCCAAGGATAACATCTGCCTCCCCCATATCCTTCATGGAGAACTTTGATGACAAAAATTCTTTTGTAAGATCAACTTGATTTTGGTCAGTGCCAAAGATCAACATGTCATCAACATATAGACAAATGATGACTCCTTTACCAGATTCATCAAATTTGCTATATACACATTTGTCAGCTTGATTAAGTAAATAACCACTAGACAAAACCACTTCATCAAACTTTTGATGCCATTGCTTAGGTGCCTGTTTTAGTCCATAAAGAGACTTAATCAGTTTACACACCTTGTTTTCATTGCCAGGCATGATGAAGCCCTGAGGTTGGTTCATGTAAACCTCCTCATCTAAATCACCATTCAAGAAAGCTGTCTTCACATCCATCTGATGAATAATCAGATTGTGAATTGATGCCAAAGCAATTAGCAATCTTATGGTACTGATACGTGCCACTGGAGCATAAGTATCAAAGTAGTCTATTCCTGACTTTTGTTTAAAGCCTTGAATAACTAATCTTGCCTTGAACTTTTCAACAGTTCCATCTACCTTCATTTTCTTTTTGAAAATCCATTTGCTACCTAGAGGTTTGCAACCAGGTGGTAGATCAGTCAACACATAAGTGTTATTGCCCATGATAGATTCCATCTCATCATTAATTGCTTCTTTCCAGAAAGCAACATCCTGGGACTTCATTGCTTCTTCAAATGTTTTGGGATCATCCTCCACAATGAAGCAATAAGAGTATTGGTCAGAGACCTCACTCCTTGTACCTTCAATTAAGTATAATTGAAACTCAGGTCCAAATGACTTTGGAGTCCTCACCCTATTGCTCCTTCTGAGCTCAGGTTCAGGTTGTTGTTCCACAACCTCAGCAGGAACCTCATCAGCAGGAACCTCATCAGTAGGAACCTCATCAGCAGGAACCTCTGAAACACCATTGTCAGTGGTTCCATTAGGAATCCTTTGACTTGGTCTAGGGATAGATGAGAATCTGTTCTCATCAAAGAGTGCATCCCTTGATTCAATTATTGAGTTAATTGAAACAGATTCATTAGGTTCTATAACATAAAACCTATATGCCTTGGAATGCTCAGCATATCCAACAAAGATGCATTCAATGCCTCTTTCACCCAAAGTTTTCTGCTTTGGATCAGGGAGTCTTACAACAGCCCTACAACCCCATATCCTAAGATAATTAAGGTTAGGTTTCTTTTTAGTCCAAAGTTCATAAGGGGTAACTTTGTTCCTTTTGTTGGGAACCCTATTTAATAAATAGCAAGCTGTTAACATAGCTTCACCCCAGAATCCTTGACTCAGCCCTAAATAGGACAACATGGAATTAACCATTTCCTTCAGCACCCTGTTTTTCCTTTCAGAAATACCATTTTGCTGAGGAGTATAAGGGGCAGTCGTTTCATGGATTATACCAACAGACTGAAAATACAGAGTATCCATGTACTCACCTCCCCTATCAGTCCTTAATCTTTTGATCAGGGAACTTTGTTGCAATTCAACTTCAGTTTTAAATACTTTAAATTTATCTAATGCTTCATCTTTAGAATGTAATAAATAAACATGACAAAACCTAGAAGCATCATCAATAAAAGTCACAAAGTATTTCTTATTCCCCAAAGAGGGAGTTGCATGTAAATCACAAAGGTCACTGTGAATTAACTCCAAAACTTTAGTTTCACGTTTTACTCCTTGAAAAGGTTTCTTAGTTATTTTGTTCAACATACAAGTTTTACACTTTTCAGTGTTCACATCAAAGGCTGGAATTAACCCATCCTTAGACATATCTTGCATCCTCTTAAAATGTACATGGCCAAGTCTTGCATGCCATAGGTTTGAATCATAAAGTTTAGATGTAGATATAAAAGCAGAATCAATATTATCATGAACAATATTAAGTCTGAACATTTGATTACATAAATAACCAAAACCAATAAACACACCATTTTTAGATAAAACAAACTTATCAGATTCAATAACCTGTTTATAACCACAATTATTTAAAACACTACTAGAAACCAAATTCTTTCTAATATCAGGAACATGTAAAACATTAAATAAAGAAACAATCTTTCCAGAACTAAACTTCAACTCAACACATCCTTTTCCATGCACCAGGGCAGTTGACTCATTTCCCATGTGAAGAATAGAACCATCATTCATTGACTTGTAGGTCTTGAACCAGCTTCTATCTTTACACACATGAATTGTAGCTCCAGAGTCAACCCACCAAGCAACATCATCATCCTGCACAAAGTAAATATCAGATATATATGTAACATAATAAATCTTAAAAGACTTATTAAACACATTCTGACCTTTCAGAGAATTGGTGTTACCATTCCCTCCACTTGTGCCTGATCCATTGGATTTGTTTCCAACTTTACCACCCTTGCAATCTTTCCTGAAGTGTCCAGGTTTCCCACACTTCCAACAAGTCACCTTAGGTTTCTTGTTAAGATCAGATTTGGTGTTATCTTGATGCTTACGCTTGCCCTTGTTGTCATTGTACTTGGTGGAGTTGTTATGCTCTACCATATTGACAACTGATGGACCAGTAGCAGTGCTACTCTTTGGCTTGTCAATGTCTTGAGCTTTGAGTGAATCCTCAATGCGCAAGTGACTGCCCAACTCAACAAGAGTTAACTCCTCCTTCTTATGCTTAAGCATATGTTTGAATTCTTTCCAAGAAGGAGGTAGTTTATCGATGATACAAGAGACTGAAATAGCCTCATCCATGTTCATCTTGTGTTGTGTGAATCGACCAAGTATACTAAGAAGTTCATTGTATTGTTCCATGACAGGTCTAGAATCAACCATTTTGTAATTGTTAAAATTACTTACAAGGAACTTCTTACTTGATGCATCCTCAGCCATATATTTGGCTTCCAAGGAATCCCATAGTTCTTGAGAAGTTTCAACATTCTGATAAATATCAAAAAGAGAATCAGACATACCATTGAGAATTAAACCTCTGCATATGTAGTCATCATTCTCCCACTTGCTCCTTGCCCTCATCTGATCCATAGTAGCATCATCTCTATGATCTTCTGGAATCTCAGTTGTGAGAACATACACCACATTCATACTTGACAACAAGAAGTGCATCTTCTTTTGCCATCTTCTGAAATCAACACCTTCAAACTTTTCCAACTTGGAAAAGTTAGCAGCCATTTGTCTCATAGCAGCAGCCATTGATTATCACTAATAGTTTCTATTGTTGTTGGTTGTATAGCTGCAAAACAGTTCCAGATTAGGGTTAAGATAATCAATGAAGGTACCGGATATTCACTTGAAATCGTGGTATCACTTTCCAATAGAAACTATTCGACCCTATGCCTGGGTTACACGAATATCTCTATGGGATAAGACCAAGTGAAGTTCTTGTTTTAGGCACAAATCAAGAACCAGATGCGTATTTAGTGTTTAGGGTTTGTATCCTTCTTCTCCATGCAAATCAGTTATGACCTCTATTTATAATAGAGTTTACTCAAACCCTAGCCCATGGAATTATGTATAATTAACGGCCCATTAATTATATCATAATAATTTCCATAATTATAGGATCAGTGGTTATCAGTGGAAACATTATCACTAGCAGTGGTAATGTTAACACTGGCAGTGGTAACAACAACCCTTGCAGTGGTAACAACAACCCTTGCAGTGGAAACAATAACCCTTTTAGTGGAAACAATAATCCTTGCAGTGGTAACGTTAACACATCAATGGAAACACACTAGTAGCTGAATCAACTAGCAGCAGATTCACAACATAACCACTATTGAGTCAGGGGATTCAGTGACCAAATGGGTGTATACTCCATACCTCCAAACCCATTACCAGGTGTGAATTGATCCCTCAAGTGCACTAAATTTTCCAACAATTCCTTCATCACCCAAATCGTGAATTTAGAATCAAAGGTCTCTGATCGAGATAAACAACCATTTAGGACTCCCAAACTTACAAAATGAATTTGACTTTCTTCAATTGCTTCAGAAGGAGGAGAAGGGAATAACTTAAATGTCTCGTTGTCGAAATCAAAAACACAAAGATTTTCAGGGGAGTCCTTATCAAGAACGATCCAATGAGCATGACCATTCAGAAAAGGTCCATCAAATCCATTAAGCCAGTAAGGGACACAACCAAGACTTCTCCATTGGCATGTGCCAAGGGTGTAAACCTCGGCCTCTAACAAACTTGGTCGAGATGCTGAGGTAGGATTTACTGGCAGTATATTCCCTTGAAAAGTCCGTATCACTTTGTATTCCTTTGTTTGCAAACCGATTCCAAAACCATACACAATTATCTCATAACCCTCTCTATAGTATTGTTGCCTAGGAAGGATCATATATTCTCTAGTAATGGGATTGCATATGTAAGTGTTGTCAGCCTTATAACCATTTTGCCATAGACAAATCAAACCATTTACTGACCCCACTTGAAGTATTTGAGACTCTTGGAAAATGGATGCAAGATTAAGATCTAAACTCATGATAGGATCATGGTGAAAATGATGATGATCTGGCTCGTCTTCTATATCGACCCACTTCAAAATTCCTGGTCTATGGAAGCCGGTTTCATCTTTTTCAGAGGTATGATGAATCATGAGTCCGGCAAGCGATCTAGGGAGGTGAATATTCACAAAGTAAGTGTCGGAAACTAGATCGCACCACTTTTTACAAACACATTTGCAGTGGATGATTGTCTTGACCGGAAGTCTTGAGAGAATATCGACCACTACATTTTCTGGTAAGTCTTGCATGATTGTTTTGTAAGAAGACATAATCTTCGGGGTAAAAGAGGCTAGAATTAATTTGCTCGTGGTTGGTGTACGTATGTATTTGTGGTTTATCTGTTTTTTTATAATGAAGAAACATAGAAAATTTAAGGGCTTTGGTCGAAGAATAGCAATGTACTTTTCTAAATGTGCCGATCTAGTACGTGAACTTTTTTAAAAGTTGTAGAAATATAATGAACTTTTATAAGTGTTCAAATTTAGTACGTAATGATGACGTGTCATACCTGAAAGTCTAACACGTGTCACCATTTGTATTGTAAAACGTCATCATCATGTACCAAACTGAAACACTTATAAAAGTTCGTTACATTTCTACAACTTAAAACAAGTTCGCGTGCTAGATCAATATATTTGAAAAAGTATTGATATTCTTCGACCAAATCCAAAAATTTAAAGTCTCTTACTTGGAAGACAATTAAGTAGAGTTGACTTGGCTAATTATATTCTATCTAAGTTGCCATCTTCCCATCATTGACTAGGTTTTTATACTCCGTAAAAGTTAGTGTGTACTTTCTATATATAGAAAGGTCCAAAGAAAGTACGTGAGTTGAATAGAAAATCTAGGGGTCCAAATGAGATCCTACCACATTACCTTTTTTATGTGTAAATTGCATTAGCTAAAAAAATAATAATAATAAAAATAAAAAAATAATTAAAAAAAAAAAAGCAAGTTTTTTAAAATAAAATATGACCAAACTAAATATAGGAGAAAAGTTCATTTAGGGACTAGTTTTTTGTTACATACTAAGGGACAAATCCCCACCATCCATTTAGTTTGATCTAATGGTGTGGATTAACCTAAGATTAAACATGGAAACCTAAGTCCATGTCTTTTTTTTCCCTTTTTCTTTGTCTTTTTTATTATTTACTTTCTTTCTTTCTTTCTTTCTTTCTTTTTTTCTTTTTTTTTTTTCCAATTAACGTTATATACTTTTTCCTTTTTTTTTTTTTTTTTTTTTTTCTTTTCCTTTTTTTTTCTTCTTCTAATTCACGTTTTTTTTAATAAGTAAAGCTTTTCTTTTTTTAATAAATTCACGATTTTTTTCTCACTTTTTTACGTTTTCGTCCGTTTTTGTCTGTTTTCAAATGATTATAAACGTTTTCAGACGTTTTTGTCCGTTTTCATACCTTTTTACTGTTTTTATACGTTTTAGTCCGTTTTTTTACGTTTTCGTCTGTTTTCAGACGTTTTTATCCGTTTTCAAAAAAATTTATATGTTTTCAGACGTTTTTATCCATTTCCATATGTTTTCAGTCGTTTTTATACGTTTTTGTCTGTTTTCAGACGTTTTCGTCCGTTTTTATACGTTTTTGTCCGTTTTCATACGTTTTCATCCGTTTTTACATGCTTTCATTCGTTTTTATACGTTTTCGTCCGGTTTCATATGTTTCCGTCTGATTTCATACGTTTTCTTCCATTTTTTTATGTTTTCGTCCATTTTTAGACGTTTTCGTCTTTTTTCCTACATATTCGCCTGTTTTCTTACATTTTCGTTCATTTTCATAGGTTTTCGTCCGTTTTAAAATTTTTTTTTCCAATTTTAGATGTTTTCATACGTTTCTTAATATCACAAGTGATATTCGGTGATACACAGACGTTTTTGTCTGTTTTCGTCCATTTTTGTACATTTTTGTCTATTTTCAAACGTTTTCGTCTATTTTCATACGTTTCGGCAGTATTTATACGTTTTCAGACGTTTTTATCCGCTTTCAAATGTTTTCATCAATTTTTTACATTATCGTCTATTTTCAGACGTTTTCGTCTGTTTTTATACGTTTTCGTCCATTTTAAGACGTTTTCGTCTGTTTTTACATGCTTTCATCCATTTTATCTGTTTTCATACGTTTATAAACATTTTCGTCCATTTTTATGTATTTTTGTCTGTTTTCAGAAGCTTTCGTCTGTTTTCATACTTTTCAGCAGTTTTTATACGCTTTCGTCCGTTTTCATCAATTTTTCATACGTTTTTGTCCCTTTCCAGGCGTGTTTTTACGCTTTTATACGTATTCGTTCGTTTTCATACGTTTTTGTCCATTTTCATACGTTTCTGAATATCACAATTGATATTCTTAATATCACAAGTAATTTTCTTTGATATTCAAAATATCATTTGTGATATTCAGAAACGTATGAAAACGAAAGAAAACGAACAAAAACAGAAGAAAACGTAAAAAAGTGAAAAAAACGTGAATTAAAAAAATGTGAAAATCACTTATAATATTCTGAATAACACTTGTAATTTTCTGAATATCACTTTTGATAGTCAGAATATCACTTTTGATATTCAGAATATCACTTTTGATTTTCATGTTACAAAACATTAGTTGAACATCACTTGTGATTTTCGGAATATCACTTGTGATTTCCTGAATATCACTTGTGATTTTTTGAATAACACTTGTGATTTTCTAAATATCACAAGTGATTTTCAACTAATGTTTTGTAACATGAAAATCACAAGTGATAATCTGAATATCACAAGTGATATTCAGAAAATTACAAGTGATATTCATGTTACAAAACATTAGTTGAAAATCACGTGTGATATTTAGAATATCACTTGTGATTTTCATGTTACCAAAAATTAGTTGAAAATCAATTGTGATATTCGGAATATCACTTGTAATATTTAGAATATCACTTGTGATTTTCTGAATATCACTTGTGAATTTCATGTTACAGAACAATTGTTGAAAATCACTTGTGATATTCAGAATATCACTTGTGATATTCAGAGTGATATTCAAAATATCACTTTTGAAAAAAACGTGAATTAAAAAAAACGTGAAATCACTTGTAATATTCTGAATATCACTTGTGATTTATATTCAGAATATCACTTTTGATATCCAGAATATCACTTGCGATATTCTGAATATCACTTGCGATTTTCATGTCACAGAACATTTGTTGAAAATCACTTGTGATATTCAGAATATCACTTGCGATATTCAGAATATCACTTGCGATATTCAGATATCGCTTGCAATATTTTGAATATCACTTGCGATATTCTGAATATCACTTGTGATTTTCATGTTACAGAATGTTAAAAATCACTTGTGATATTCAGAATATCGCGAGTGATATTCAATATCACTCACGATATTCTGAATATCACAAGTGATATTCTGATAATCACAGTATATCACTTGTGATATTCAGAGAGGTATGAAAACGTCTGAAAACATTTAAAAACGGACGAAAATGTATGAAAACGGACGAAAATGTATGAAAACGGACGAAAACGAACAAAAATGAATGAAAATAGATGAAACCATAGGAAAACGTATAAAAATGGACGAAAACATATAAAAATGGACGAAAACGTATAAAAACGGACGAAAACGTATGAAAACGGACGAAAACATATGAAAACGGACGAAAACGTTTGAAAATGGACAAAAACGTAAGAAAACGGACGAATATATAAGAAAACAGACGAAAACGTATGAAAACGGGCGAAAAAATTCAAAAACAGATGAAAACGTTAGAAAACGGACGAATACATATATGAAAACGGACGAAAACGTATGAAAACGGGCGAAAACGTAAGAAAATAGACGAAAACGTATGAAAAAAAAATTCGAAAACAGATGAAAACCTAAGAAAACGGACGAAAACGTATAAAAATGGACGAAAACGTATTAAAATGGACGAAACGTATGAAAACGGGTGAAAACGTATGAAAACTAATGAAAACGTATGAAAAATGATGAAAACAGACGAAAACGTATAAAAATTGACAAAAATGTATGAAAACAGTATAAAACATACGAAATTGGACGAATATATATAAAAACAGACGAAAACGTATGAAAACAGCCTAAAATGTATGAAAACGGAAGAAAACGGAGAAAAAAAACCGACGGATATGTATGAAAAACGAAAAAAACGAATTTAAAAAAAAACAAATTTTAAAAAAAAAAAGAAGAAGAAAAACTCGGATTAAAAAAAAGAAAAAAGAAAAAAAGAAAAAAAAAAGGGTGAATTGAAGAAAAAAAAACGTGATGTTAAGAAAAAAGAAAAAAAATGAATAAATAAGATAGACAAAAGGACAAGAAAAAAAAACATGGACTTAGGTTGTCCTATTAAATCTTAGGTTAATCTCCACCATTAGATCAAAATAGATGGATGGTGGGGATTTGTCCCTTATGTAACAAAAACTTAGTCTCTAAAATAACTCACCTCCTAAATATAGTTGGTTCATATTTGATGAGTTACCCGTATATTTTAGGCTTTTGTCAATCTATAAAAGGGAATGTGTCTCGTGGGATTTAGGCTATGTTTGGCAAAAGTAGCAGTGAGCTGTGAGCAGTGGCCAAAAAAGCTCACAGCTTTATAAAGAAGCATTGGGAAAACGAGCTTTCCTAAAAAATAGCAAAGCCCACAGCTCTCATGCCAAACAAACATCAAAAATAAAAAAGCTCATTCTCACCGCTCATTACCCCAAAAAGCTCCAAAAAATCTCCGCGGCAAACATAGCCTTATTCGGACCCAAATGTAAGCACTGGTAAGGTGAAAGCAACTTAACCAACATTATTTTCTTATCTCTATCTTGCGTTTGAACGGCACTATATTAAAATAAAGCTTGGCAACGAGGATCTAGAAAAGTCGATGATTGTCACGATCAATACATCCTTTTGGATTACTAATTCAATCTAGCCACTTGGGTTTAAGAGTTGTATGCCTATTAACAATTCAAAAATGGGAATAAACTCTTATATCTTTCATTTAGGTGTCTTTTAGAGGAGGATTAAGGTCAAAGAATTGAAACTCAATATCTAACCTTCAAAGGAATCGAAATGTAGTTGAATTGCACAACCGTGTCAAAGAAAAGTCTTGTTGAACTAGCCAAATTAATCGTGTCTCCCCAAGAGTGAAAGGAAGGCAAGGATTAAGAGTAATCAATAAATCCCTATCAAGCCATAACCAAATTTCAAAGTTTGGATGGCAACGCACACTCCACTGCCGGCTAGTTTCAAGAGCCTCATCATACATTGGACATCGATGTTGTTTAAGTAAACATCGATCCCATGAACATTAAGCTAACAACTAGTAGGTAACCAATCTAAAGCAAAGACGCCATGTTTTTATATTTTGCTTCGTCCTTTTAGAATAAAAACAGTTTCTTATTATTCTAGCTAGTTGAAAAAGTTATGTATTTATTCATTAGACCTCAACACTTATGAAACAAAAATTACATAAAACATTATGCTTGCTTAGTCTTACACGAGAATACTAAATTTAAATCCGTGAACAATTTAGGTTCCTGAAAATCATAAAGTTTGATTTCTAAAGTACTTTGGAAAGTCGAGAAACTAAGCTAACGTAAAAACTAGCAAGTAGTGATTCGCATAACAAAAAATATGACTAACTTATATGTTTAAATCGTAAACTCGTGACACATGTTTCGGTCATTTTTCTCCCTCTTCATATCAACCTTATGATTCTCAATTCACAATTTGTATGAGTGTGTCTCTCAGATTAAGTGATCAGTTTGTGATTTTATTTATCTATTTACTTATTTGTGGCTTTTTGACCACTTCAATATTCGTTTAGAGCCTTTAATCTCAAAAAGAATGCATGACTCGACTTATGAAGACGACTTAAAACCAAGTGTTGGCAAGAGTGGACTCTCTTTGTATCAGTGAGCCTTTAGTTTGGCCTTTGAGTGAAAAATAAAATGGCAAAGTGTGATGCATCCAATTGTATTACGCCTAAAGACTAACAATTGGTTAATATGTTTATTATCCTTTTGTTCATTCTCACTCAAAAAATAATGAAGCACAAGATGTTGGTGATGTCATTGTATAACTCTGGAAGAATTATTTTTATTTTCTCTTCCGTTTTTTTTTTTAAACATCTAGTTCTTGCTTATTGTAATGTTCTGGCTGCAAGTACCGCAGGACATATCCTGTTGAGAGGCTATCAGGCCAGAACGGCAGAACTTATCAAAGAGACCTCTGTGGCTTGCTTATATTAAATTTAGACTAATGACTATCTATGCATTGCTTGTGATCAACCTTTTGATAAATATGCAACTCAACTTACAAAGCCTTATGAATTAGATATATGTGAGTGTCACAGAGATAAGTGATCAAAGTGTGTGTCATTCATATCGGGCTTTTTAGCCTCTTCAATATTCTTGTAGCACATAAAATCCTGTTAATGTTAAGACTGTGCGAGTATGAACCAAGTATATATCATTGTTGCAGTGAGGCATTGGTCTTTGTTTTATGCGTAAACACTATCACCATCACATTAAAAAAATCCATTAAAATGACCAGTGTAACGATATATCTGTCTTTATTCAAAATATAACTGATCAATAATGTATCGTAAGTTATGTTTGATTTGTGTCTCTCACTTGTATCCCGCATTTCTTACTTATCCACGTAATAGCCCACCACTTGATTTCAAAGTTTCTCACAATTATGATCTTAGCCACTTTAGTTTTAAAATGATGAAGTAATAGTACAACATGTTGGCAATATCGTTGTGTAAATTGTAATGGTTACACATACGGAAAATATATATTTTTCAAACATTTAAAGTAAAAAATAAAATAAAATAATAACCCGTCCAGATTTAAAAGACACGAACTTTCTTTGATCCGAAGTTCTGGAGTTTAACAAAGCTAGGACGATAAGTCATTTCATTTAAGTAACGGTCGAAAATTTGTGTATCTTCAACAGTTTTCTTCGTGGGACAATATGCCAACAATCTGTCTTCATAATAGACCATCAAAATTGTACCATCTTTTAAACACTCTAGTAGATACATATGTTCCCAGTCCCACATAATCCAATCAAGATCAGGACTAATACTTTGCTTGATCACCACCTCCCTATGCCAAGATTTCTTGATCCTGTATTCCTTCATTTTTCAAATCGTGAATTGAGAATCAAAGGTGTCAGATTGAGATAAACATCCATTTAGGACTCCCAAACTATGAAAATGGATCTCACTTTGTTCAATTGCTTCACAAGGAGCAGAAGGAAATAGCTTAAATGTCTCGTTTTCGAAATCAAAAGCACAAATCCTTTCAGGGGAGTCCTGATCAATAACTATCCAATGAGCATGCCCGTTAAGAAAAGGTCCATCAAATCCATTAAGCCAGTAATGGACACGACCAAGACTTCTCCATTGGCCCGTGCCAAGCGTGTATATAACACTCTAAATTCTATATTTGTTACAAAACGCTGATCTTGAATATACCTAAGATATAAAACATTAATATTCGAAAGGCGAAATAATGTTAACTATTGATCTAAGCATGACAAGAAAATAAAAACAATATTTTGTACCAAGTTAATATTACACGACCTGAAGTTCTTATGGGCCAACTTTGTACACTAATGGGATAAACATTAAATACACTTCAAGGTGCATGTGAAATTTTGAAAACTCCTGGTCTCTTGGCCCTTCCCACAAACTCGGCTGTTATCCCCTATAATACTCCTCATTCTTTCATTTTTTTTACAAACATTTACACACATTCAATCCACAAACAAAACCCTAGCAATATCACACGACGGCAGTTGGGTTTTCTTGGTCATTCGAGCGGGAAAAGAGTGGTACGAAGGATAACAAAAGGTGGTGTTGGCTCGCGGTTATACTAGTTCGAAGGAGGCTGGTTGATCGTGGTTCCTTTGGTCGAAGGTGGTGTTATTCGTCGTACGTTCTGGTTCGATAAGGTGGTGGTTAAGTCGGGATTTATTCAGAATTCGTGGGGTTCGGATCGCTTGGGTTCGTTGGTGTTAGCCGATTGGTTTGGGTTCTGATTTATAGCTCGTCTTCTCGAATACGCGACTAGGGTATTTCCTATCACCTAAACCATGTCTGATCTCTTTCTTTTGTTTGAATCTAATATTGAACGTATAAAAGATCACATAAAAATAATAGGAATAGACTAGTATGCATGCATGTTTTAACGATTTGATAACTAAAATGAGATGATAATAACGAGTCGCATGATATGACCCATAAAATAACGAAAAACCCTAAAACTATTTGATCCATAGGTTTGTTTCGACTCATGTATTTCGTATACTTGATCTATCTTTTACACGACTAAAACCTATTTGGGTCTAATCATATTGAGCTATATATATATATATATATATATATATATATATATATATATATATATATATATATATATATATATATATATATATATATATATATATATATATATATATATATATATATACACACACACACACACGTGTGTGTTGTTTTGGTTCCATGTTTGATTCGAAATAGAATATAAATGTAAGGGTGCGGATTGGTTAGAGTTTGCTTCCATCTTGATCTTATAATACACGTGTAACATATTCATGAATAACTAAAAGGGTAGTACACTATTACATGCATATATATATATATATATATATATATATATATATATATATATATATATATATATATATATATATATATATATATATATAAAAGTCACCTGAAATCTTAAACATGTCAGGATAAACATATGAATTGGTTAAAAGGTTGAATGCATGTTTCTGTTATTTTATTTTCGAAATGAATATATAAAAATATAAAGGTGTGTTGCGGAATTTGGGGTGTGTTTGTGATGATGTCTCTTGGTCGACCAAGAATGCACATAAGGGTCTTGGATATTTTTAAAGAAGGTGTTTGTTCGGCTTACTTAAAATCAACAAAATGAGATGTTTGGTTCAGCTTATTTAAAAGATAAAATTTTGGGTCGTCATAGCATAAATATTAAGATCGTGGGTACGTTAATAAAATACATAAAATTATAATGATGGGGTCCAAAATTATTATCTTAATAATAATTTATTAAAATAAACTTTAAAATAATTTTATTTGACATTTTAATATTTAATCTTTGATAATTTATATTTTGACCCTAAACTTTCTTAATTGTCGTACTTAACCTTAACCTACTATGTTGGTCATTTTAAACATTATATATTATTTAATCGTTAATAATAACCTTAAAGTATTAAAGTTACTAAATATGGGAAGTTACATAAATGGATAGTATACTAAAATAAGTAACTTGATTCTATGAACATAAAATAATACCTTATATTATTCGTGTAGATCGGGTGAAGCGGGAGTAGTTGCCATATTCGCTTGCTTTCTGTGGTTGGTTATTTGCTTTGCTTAAGGTACAGATATTCTTCCCTTTCCAGTAGGGACTTCTCATGACTCTCTTGATTCTTGACACTGCTATGATTCCCTTTTGATATGCTATTGCTATGATTCCCTTTCGATATGTCATTGCTATGATCCCTTTGTTATGATCTTCTGATATGAGCTTTGATATGATTCGTTTGATATGATTCGTTGATATGATTCCTTTGATATGATTCTATGATTTGATATCCGTCTGCTACGCGTTTGCTATGATATGATTCAGTTCAGTTTGCTATTTTCTGTTGGATATGATTTGATTATTCGATATGATATGATATGATTTGTTCTGTTCTGATGCCCGAGTTTTTATTCTACTCATGGAGGTACCATGGGCGTGTCATTGAAGCACCAATGGCATGACACTTTCTGTGGAGGTGTGATTGATCCACGGCGTCCCCATTTGATATGATATGTTATGAGCTCTGGATTATTATGATATGTATGATTTGCTTTGTAGGGGGGCGTATGGATGCATCCTAGGTATTTTGTTCTGTGTAGGGTGAATGTGAGTGTGTGCTTACACTTCTTCACGTTTGGAGGCTCGCAACTCCATTTGGTACTTAGAGATCTCCCCTCTTTGTGCGTGTAGGCTTTGTCGGATATATGATTATGTGGTAGGAGACCTATTCGAGTGGCTCGGGTAGGTCGGCTCGTGGCTTTCCTATATTTTCTTTGTGTCTATTCGAGTGGCTCGGGTAGACAAGCCTTCGTTGATACGTGCTCTATGATTCTGATTATTATTTGATTATGCTTACATTTGATATCTCTATTATGCTTAATTCATTAGACTTGTGATACATTATGCTCATTCTTATGATCCTTTTCATTTCATTTGCCTTTTTCCTCTGCTTTGCATATATATCTGTTCACTGGGCTTTTTATGCTCAGTCGCGTTTTCTTTTCCATGCGGCAGGTAATAAGCGGGAATCTGGGCTCGAGTGTTGAGAGTAGGAGTATAGCGGACCTACCTTATTTAGTTTCCCCATTGTTTGGATGATTATGGAACTTATGTTGGATTATTTACTTCATTTATTTCCTTTAGACTTATGTTGGATTTTGTAATGTTTAAGTCTTGATGTTCATGACTTATATTATTTATGAAGTCTTCCGCTTGCGTATTATTCTTTGTATGTTCTGATATGTCACCATAATGTGATACTTTAGCCCTTCTCGGGTTGGGGTGTTACAATTATGGTATCAGAGCTCTAGGTTTTGACCTGTAGGACTTTGACTATGACCTGTGAGGATTGGGTAGACATTAGGCTTCCCTCTGATTCGATCTTTCCTTTCGTATTTTGATTCCTAACCGTTAATTTCTTTCGTTGGTTCGTTTATGATCTTTCAGATGGTTAACACTCGTTTCACCGATGAATTCACTTCCAACCCTGCCTTTGAAGCAGCAGTTCAGCGGCGGGTGGACGCATTGATTCCTAACATTTCTGCCCGTATTGCTGAAGAGATGCATCGCAACCACCCAGGTTCTAGTGGAGGTTCGGGTGGTGGTAACCCACCATCTACTATCGCTACATGGTTGGAGAAATTCTCGAAACAGAAACCCAAATCATTCAGTTCCGTTTCTTCTCCTTCTGAGGCGGAGGATTGGCTCGGTCATATTGAAAAGGTGTTTGAGGTGTTAGGATGCGAGGACGAGTTCAAAGCGAGGTTGGCGGCTTACAAGTTTGAGGGCGATGCCCTAAATTGGTGGAAGTCATATAAGGCGGCCAAGGGTGATGACTTTATGACTACTTTGACTTAGGCTGGTTTTCGGGAAATCTTTCTGCTTCATTATTTTCCAGTGTCCGAGCAAGAGAAGTTCGAGCATGAGTACCATAATATCTACCAGTATGAAAGGGAGACCATTACAGATTTTATGAAGAGGTTCCTTAGGTTGGCTGGTTTTATGGGTGCAAGAGCTGGCACTCAGGCTGAGCAGGCAAAGAAGTTCAAATGGGCGTTAAGGAACGAGGTTCTGGAGGGTATTGTCAACACACACTTTGATGATGTTGCCCAAGTGGCGAATGCGGTTCGTAATCTAGAGATTCTGAAAGAAAGGGCCAAGCAGGGAGTGAAGAGGAACTATGAGGGAGAGCCAGTGCAGTCAGGACAGGGTAATGGTCAGAGAGGGAGCAATACTAGAGGAGGTGATCGTAGGGGACATGATTATCGGGGTTATGGTAGACCGGATCAGGGTAACTACAGATCTGGACGCGATTATCAAAATCGCGATTATCAGCGGGGGGATCAGCAAAACCGTGGTCGACAGGACCATCGTACTTCGGGTTCATATAGGCAAAAAGGAAATGGTGATCGGGCTACTTCAATTCCCTGCAACTCTTGCGGGAAGACACATCCGGGTAGACAGTGTTACAGGGCTATTAGGGCGTGTTTTCTATGTGGTGATACCAGACACATGGCCAGGGATTGTCCTCAGAAAAATGGTACCAACAACAACCGGGGATATAGTGGTGATCGTCAACAGAATAACAACAGGGGTTATGGGAGCGATCGTCAGCAGGCTACCTAGGGACGAGTTCATTCTTTGACCAGGCACCAGGCTGCCAGTACTTCAGGTACTGTTTCGGGCACTCTTCATTTATTTGGTCGTACAGCATTTACTTTATTTGACACGGGTGCTACACATTCAGTGATTTGTAACTCATTTGCTAAACATATTAATATACCTGCAACACCATTAAAACAAACTCTATCTATATCTACTCCTATGAAGAACAGTGTGATTATTGATCGTGAATATCTAAACTGCCCTATTCGTTTTGACGATAAAATCCGTTCTGCCAATTTGCTTCCGCTGGATATGTACGATTTTGATATCATCTTGGGTATGGATTGGTTGTCCGAGCATCGGGCGACAATTGATTGTCATACCAGACGAGTTATATTTGGTAATTTGTATACTCTGGAATTTGTTTACCAAGGTTCCAAACCTGGTATTTCGGTTAAGATCATTTCTGCTCTAAAAGCTCGTTCACTACTTTCTCATGGTTGTGAGGGTTTTCTGGCTTCAATTAAAGATACTTCTTTAGACGGTCCTTGTATTAATGATCATCCCGCTGTTTGTGAATTCCCTGACGTTTTTCCTGATGAATTACCGGGTATGCCACCCGAGCGAGAGGTTGAATTTAGCATTGATCTGATTCCGGGTGCCGAACCCATATCTAAAGCTCCTTACCGTATGGCTCCTATTGAGTTGAAGGAATTAAAAGAACAGTTGCAGGATCTTCTTAATTCTGGTTTTATCCATCCAAGTGTTTCTCCTTGGGGTGCTCCGGTGTTGTTTGTGAAAAAGAAGGATGGAAGTATGAGGTTATGTATCGATTACCGTGAGTTGAACCGTATCACCATTCGAAACCGTTATCCGCTTCCCCGTATTGATGATTTGTTTGATCAGCTCCAAGGAGCCAAATTCTTCTCTAAGATCGATTTGAGATCAGGTTACCATCAGTTGCGAGTGAAGGAGCAAGATGTTCCTAAGATAGCATTCCGCACTAGATATGGTCACTATGAATTTCTCGTGATGCCTTTTGGTTTGACGAATGCTCCAGCTGTTTTCATGGATTTGATGAACCGTGTATTTCACGAGTACCTTGATAAATTTGTCATTGTGTTCATTAATGATATTTTGGTATATTCTAAGACGAAGGAGGAGCATGAGCAGCATCTTCGCATTGTTTTGGAGATTCTGCGGCAGAAGAAGTTGTATGCCAAGTTTTCTAAGTGTGACTTTTGGTTAAGGCAAGTAGCATTTCTGGGTCATGTCGTATCCGCTGATGGTATCAAAATGGATCCGGCAAAGGTTGAGGCTATCACAAAATGGCCAAGACCTACGAATGTGACTGAGGTCAGGAGTTTCTTGGGGCTTGCTGGTTATTATCGGAGGTTTGTAGAGGGATTCTCATGTATAGCTTTGCCTATGACACAGCTGATGAGGAAAAGGGAGAAGTTTGTATGGACTGATGAGCGGGAACAAAGTTTTGAGGAATTGAAGAAACGATTAGTCTCAGCTCCTATCCTTACTCTTCCTTCGGGTACAGGTGGTTATCAAATATACAGTGATGCATCAAAGAAGGGCTTGGGATGTGTTCTCATGCAGCATGGGAAGGTGATTGCCTATGCATCTCGTCAGTTGAAACCGTATGAAGAAAATTACCCGACTCATGATTTAGAGCTAGCGGCAGTAGTTTTTGCTCTAAAGATCTGGAGGCATTATCTATATGGTGAGACATGTGACATCTTCACAGACCATAAGAGCCTCAAGTATATTTTCACACAGAAGGAATTAAACATGAGGCAGAGACGGTGGTTAGAACTTTTGAAAGATTATGATGCTAACAGTCAGTACCATCCGGGTAAAGCCAATGTAGTGGCGGATGCTCTCAGTAGAAAATCGGGTATGATTGCTAGTCTTGAGCTCGAGCCTAGGGTACTAAATGATTTGGAGCTGATGGAGGTGGAGTTATGTGTTCGGGGATATGATGGTTACTGGGCTAGTCTGAAGGTTGAGTCTAACCTTATCTTACGAATCAAGGAGGCTCAGAAGGATGATGGTGAGTTGTGGTCGATTGTTCAGAATATGGAAGAAGGGAGGCAGACAGAGTTTCGGGTTGATCATGATGGGGTTGTTTGGTTTGGCGATCGTTTATGCGTTCCTAACGATCCTTCTCTTCGTGAAGCTGTGTTGTCCGAAGCACACAGTTCTCCTTTCACTATTCATCCAGGATCTACCAAAATGTATAGAGATTTGAAGCAACATTTCTGGTGGAATGGTATGAAGCAGGATGTGGCGATGTATGTGGCTAAGTGTATGACTTGCCAGAAGGTTAAAATTGAACATCAGCGCACTAGTGGTCTTTTGCAGCCCTTGGATATTCCTACTTGGAAGTAGGGGTGTAATCGAGTCAAGCCGAGCTCGAGCTTGACAGGGCTTGAGCTTGGCTTGAAATGTATAAGGTGGGCTTGAGCTTGGCTTGATAGCTTGACAAGCTTTAATCAACCAGGCTTGAGCTCGGCTCGTGTAAGGCTCGAGTAGGCTTGAGCTCGGCTCGAAAAGCTTGAATTTACATATAAACATTAAATTTGATAGCCAAACTCTTCAATAAATTAAAAAAAACTATGCGATGAACTTGAGAGGAAAGAATTTTTGCAAAACATTTAGGAGAATCAAGGTTTAAATAGTCCTCCTACAAGTATTTAATTATTATACTAATGTTCACGTTAGTTTTAAGTTGTTTATTTAAATATGTATACTAAAAATATATATGTTCTTGAAAGCTTGAAAAGCTTGATAAAAGCTCGAGCTCGAGCTATAAAAGCTTGAGCTCGGCTCGTTATGTATTTCGAGCTTGTTTATTAGGCTCGAGCTCGGGCTTGAGCTCGATAAAAGCTCAACTCGATCGAGTCAAGCTCAAGCTCGAGCTCGAGTTGCTTGATAAAAGCTTGGATTGATTGCACCCCTACTTGGAAGTGGGATCAGATCTCGATGGACTTTGTTACCGGTTTGCCTCGTACATTTAAGAAGCATGATACTATCTGGGTGATTGTTGATCGTTTAACTAAATCTGCTCATTTTCTACCTATTCGGAAAGATTATTCTGTTGGTCATCTGGCTCGAATCTTTCAACAGGAGATTGTTCGTTTACATGGTACACCAGCAGCTATTATATCCGACCGAGATCCTCGTTTTAATTCTCGTTTCTGGAAGAGTCTACATAAAGCTTGGGGTACTCGGCTCAAGTTCAGTACGGATTTTCATCCGCAGACCGACGGGCAGTCGAAACGCACCATTCAGACATTGGAGGATATGTTGAGGTCCTGTGCCTTAGAATGGACGGGGCATTGGGATGAATACTTGTGTTTGGTAGAGTTTGCTTATAACAACAGCTGGCATGCGAGTATTAAGATGACACCTTTTGAGATGTTGTATGGCAGGAAGTGTAGGGCTCCTGTTTGTTGGAATGAGGTTGGTGAACGCCTCATTGAGGGTCCTGAATTGATTGAGGAGACTAATGAGAAGGTTTCTATGGCTAGAGAGAAGCTCAAGGAAGCTAGAGCTAGACAGAAGAGCTATTCTGATCGTCATCGTCGTGCCTTAGAGTTTAGTCCTGGAGATCGTGTTTTCCTTAAGATTTCTCCGTTCCGTGGTGTTAAACGTTTTGGTATTAAAGGAAAACTCAGTCCACGTTATATTGGTCCATTTGAGATTTTAGACCGTGTTGGTGAGGTTTCATATCGTTTGGCTTTACCTCCGCAACTTTCCCATGTGCATAATGTATTCCATGTATCACTTCTGAGGGGATATAACTATCATCCTCTCCATGTTGCTTCGTATCCGTTTGATCAAATTCGAGAAGACTTATCTTTTGTTGAAGAGCCTGAGGCTATTTTGGAGCGTCAGGATCGAGTCATGAGAAACAAAACTATTCCGTTCATTAAGATTCTTTGGAGGAACCATCCCGAGAACGAGGCTACTTGGGAGACCGAAGAATCAATGCTTGCTAGTTATCCGCATTTCTTTTCGTAATTCGGTACGTTTCGTTTTGAACTTCCTATTTTAATTTCGCGGACGAAATTTCTTATTTAGAGGGGAAGAATTATAACACTCTAAATTCTATATTTGTTACAAAACGCTGATCTTGAATATACCTAAGATATAAAACATTAATATTAGAAAGGCGAAATAATGTTAACTATTGATCTAAGCATGACAAGAAAATAAAAACAATATTTTGTACCAAGTTAATATTACACGACCTGAAGTTCTTATGGGCCAACTTTGTACACTAATGGGATAAACATTAAATACACTTCAAGGTGCATGTGAAATTTTGAAAACTCCTGGTCTCTTGGCCCTTCCCACAAACTCGGCTGTTATCCCCTATAATACTCCTCATTCTTTCATTTTTTTTACAAACATTTACACACATTCAATCCACAAACAAAACCCTAGCAATATCACACGACGGCAGTTGGGTTTTCTTGGTCATTCGAGCGGGAAAAGAGTGGTACGAAGGATAACAAAAGGTGGTGTTGGCTCGCGGTTATACTAGTTCGAAGGAGGCTGGTTGATCGTGGTTCCTTTGGTCGAAGGTGGTGTTATTCGTCGTACGTTCTGGTTCGATAAGGTGGTGGTTAAGTCGGGATTTATTCAGAATTCGTGGGGTTCGGATCGCTTGGGTTCGTTGGTGTTAGCCGATTGGTTTGGGTTCTGATTTATAGCTCGTCTTCTCGAATACGCGACTAGGGTATTTCCTATCACCTAAACCTTGTCTGATCTCTTTCTTTTGTTTGAATCTAATATTGAACGTATAAAAGATCACATAAAAATAATAGGAATAGACTAGTATGCATGCATGTTTTAACGATTTGATAACTAAAATGAGATGATAATAACGAGTCGCATGATATGACCCATAAAATAACGATTTGGAAAACCCTAAAACTATTTGATCCATAGGTTTGTTTCGACTCATGTATTTCGTATACTTTATCTATCTTTTACACGACTAAAACCTATTTGGGTCTAATCATATTGAGCTAAAAAAAAAGATATACGTGTGTGCTTTTTTGGTTCCATGTTTGATTCGAAATAGAATATAAATGTAAGGGTGCGGATTGGTTAGATTTTGCTTTCATCTTGATCTTATAATACACGTGTAACATATTCATGAATAACTAAAAGGGTAGTACACTATTACATGCATGTATATATATATGAAAGGATAAGTCACCTGAAATCTTAAACATGTCAGGATAAACATATGAATTGGTTAAAAGGTTGCATGCATGTTTGTGTTATTTTATTTTCGAAATGAATATATAAAAATATAAAGGTGTGCTGCGGAATTTGGGGTGTGTTTGTGATGTCTCTTGGTCGACCAAGAATGCACATAAGGGTCTTGGATATTTTTAAAGAAGGTGTTTGTTCGGCTTACTTAAAATCAACAAAATGAGATGTTTGGTTCAGCTTATTTAAAAGATAAAATTTTGGGTCGTCATAGCATAAATATTAAGATCGTGGGTACGTTAATAAAATACATAAAATTATAATGATGGGGTCCAAAATTATTATCTTAATAATAATTTATTAAAATAAACTTTAAAATAATTTTATTTGACATTTTAATATTTAATCTTTGATAATTTATATTTTGACCCTAAACTTTCTTAATTGTCGTACTTAACCTTAACCTACTATGTTGGTCATTTTAAACCTTATATATTATTTAATCGTTAATAATAACCTTAAAGTATTAAAGTTACTAAATATGGGAAGTTACTTAAATGGATAGTATACTAAAATAAGTAACTTGATTCTATGAACATAAAATAATACCTTATATTATTCGTGTAGATCGGGTGAAGCGGGAGTAGTTGCCATATTCGCTTGCTTTCTGTGGTTGGTTATTTGCTTTGCTTAAGGTACAGATATTCTTCCCTTTCCGGTAGGGACTTCTCATGACTCTCTTGATCCTTGACACTGCTATGATTCCCTTTTGATATGCTATTGCTATGATTCCCTTTTGATATGCCATTGCTATGATCCCTTTGTTATGATCTTCTGATATGAGCTTTGATATGATTCGTTGATATGATTCCTTTGATATGATTCTATGATTTGATATCCGTCTGCTATTCGTTTGCTATGATATGATTCAGTTCAGTTTGCTATGTTCTGTTGGATATGATTTGATTATTCGATATGATATGATATGATTTGTTCTGTTCTGATGCCCGAGTTTTTATTCTACTCATGGAGGTACCATGGGCGTATCATTGAAGCACCAATGGCATGACACTTTCTGTGGAAGTGTGATTGATCCACGGCGTCCCCATTTGATATGATATGTTATGAGCTCTGGATTATCATGATATGTATGATTTGCTTTGTAAGGGGGGCGTATGGATGCATCCTAGGTATTCTGTTCTGTGTAGGGTGAATGTGAGTGTGTGCTTACACTTCTTCACGTTTGGAGGCTCGCGACTCCATTTGGTACTTAAAGGTCTCCCCTCTTTGTGCATGTAGGCTTTGTCGGATATATGATTATGTGGTAGGAGACCTATTCGAGTGGCACGGGTAGGTCGGCTCGTGGCTTTCCTATATTTTCTTTGTGTCTATTCGAGTGGCTCGGGTAGACAAGCCTTTGTTGATACGTGCTCTATGATTCTGATTATTATCTGATTATGCTTATATTTGATATCTCTATTATGCTTCATTCATTAGACTTGTGATACATTATGCTCATTCTTATGATCCTTCTCATTTCATTTGCGTTTTTCCTCTGCTTTGCTTATATATCTGTTCACTGGGCTTTTTATGCTCAGCCGCGTTTTCTTTTCCATGCGGCAGGTAATAAGCGTGAATCTGGGCTCGAGTGTTGATTATGGAACTTATGTTGGATTATTTACTTCATTTATTTCCTTTAGACTTATGTTGGATTTTGTAATGTTTAAGTCTTGATGTTCATGACTTATATTATTTATGAAGTCTTCCGCTTGCGTATTATTCTTTGTATGTTCTGATATGTCACCATAATGTGATACTTTAGCCCTTCTCGGGTTGGGGTGTTACAGTGTAAACCTCGGCTTCTAACAGACTTGGTCTAGATCCTGAGGTAGGATCATCTGGCGGTATATTCCCTTGAAAAGTCCGTATCACTTTGTATTCCTTTGTTTGTAAACCTATTCCAAAACCATACACAATTATCGCATAACCCTCTCTATAGTATTGTTGCCTAGGGAGGATCATATATTCTCTAGTGATGGGATTGCATATGTAAGTGTTATCAACTCTTGGACCATACTCCCACAAGCAGATCAAACCATTAACCGAGCCAACTGGTAGTATTTGAGACTCTTGGAAAATGGTTGCAAGATCAAGATTTAAACTCATGATAGGATCATGGTGAAAATGATGATGATCTGGCTCGTCTTCTATCTCGACCCACTTCAAAATTCCTGGTCTATAGCCGGTTGCATTTTTTCCAGAGATATGATGAATCATGAGTCCTGCAGGTGATCTAGGGAGGTGAATATTCACAAAGTAAGAGTCAGAAACTAGATTGCACCACTTTTTACAAACACATTTGCAGTGGACGATTGTCTTAACCGGAAGTCTAGAGAGAATATCGACCACAACGTTTTCTGGTAAGTCTTCCATGATTGTTTTGTAACAAGACATAATCTTCGAGTAAAAGAGGCTAGAGCTAATTTGCTTGTGGGTGGTGTATGTGTTTGTGACTTTGTGGTTAATCTTTTTTTTATAATGAAGAAACATAGAATAAAGTTTCTTACTTGGAAGACAAGTAGAATTGACTTGGCATATATTTGTCTTTCTAAGTTGCCGTCTTTGACTAAGTTTATACGTACTCCGTCAAAATTAAACAAAGTACGTGGTTAATCAGAAAATCTGCGGGTCCAACCTATTAGATCCAATATACAATATTGCAAGGCTCATACAAAAACAAAAAAACTGTAAATGATGTATTTTTTGACATTACTTTTTTTTTTTTTTTTTTTTTTTTTACAGATGTTAAAAAAAAAAATTTCCCTAAGAATGGTTTGATTTTATTTATCGTTTGTAAACATGGCCACATGGTTTGTATTTATTTTCATCTGTGCCTGCACGCACAAAGTTTTAACATGTATTAAATATTTAAGTTATTTCTATGAGTATTAGTTTTGGATATTAATTTTATTAGATTAGGATTGCTCCCAATCACAAGCTAGGGTATATGGGGCATATGTAATCTCACAATTATTCAAGCTAGATCAGGGATAATCCTTTGCTTGATCACCACCTCTCTGTGCCAAGATTTCTTGACCCTATATTCCTTCATCACCCAAATCGTGAATTGAGAATCAAAGGTGTACATGTCAGATTGAGATAAACATCCATTCAGGACTCCCAAACTATTGAAATTATCATTACTTTCAATTGTTTCACAAGGAGGAGAAGGAAATAACTTAAAAGTCTCGTCGTCGAAATCAAAAACACAAAGATTTTCAGGGGAGTCCTTATCAAGAACGATCCAATGAGCATCACCGTTCAGAAAAGGGCCATCCTATCCATTAAGCCAGTAAGGGACATGACCAAGGCTTCTCCATTGGCCCAACAATTTGTATGAGTGTGTCTCGCAGATTAAGTGATCAGTTTGTGATTTTTTTTCCTGGCTTTTTTGACCCCTTTCAATATTCTTTAAGTGTGTTTAATCTAAAAAAGACTGCATGACTCGATTTTTGAGGATGAATTTAAACCACGTGTTGGCAAGAATCAACAATCTTTGTAGCAGTGAGCCGACCTTTGGCCTTTGAGTGAAAAATAAAATGGCAAAGTGTGATGCATCCAATTGTATTACGATTTACGCGTAAACACTAACACCGTTACATTCAAGAAAATCTGTAAGCACTGGAATATCTAAAGTTACTTAAAATGGTAGAATATTGGATTGTAAGTTCTGTTCGACTTTTGAGTCATTTCTCACACTTTTATCCTGCATTCCTGTTTCTCCATGCATGAGCCCAACACTTGGTTAATATGTTTATTATCCTTTGTGCAGTTGTGTTTGTAGATCCCCCCCCCCCCCCCCCCCCCCCCCCACCCCCTTTTTTTTCATTCTCACTCAGAAAATTTAGAAACACGAGATGTTGGTGACATCATTGTATCATAGTATTTCGATGTTAATACAAATAATTAAGACGTATAAATATTTCCAAAAACTCTCTCTAATTCAAAGTTCTGGAGTTTAAGGAAGCTAGGACAATAACTCATTGCAGTTAAGTAGCGATTAAAAATTTGTGTATCTTCAACTGTTTTCCTTGTAGGACAAATACGCCAACAATTCAACATCACGAAAGGCCATCAAAATTGTTCCATCTTTAATACCCTGAGTAAGAGACACAGGTTCCAACATAAGCCAATATAGATCAGGGCTAACACTTTCCTTGATCACCACCTCTTTATGCCACGATTTCTTGATCCCATATTCCTTCATAACCCAAAGCGTGAATTGAGGATCAAAGGTATCAGCTAGACATAAACAGCCCTTTAAGACACCCAAACTTTGGAAATGATTATAACTATCTTCAATAATTAACTTCTATAAGAGGAGAAGGGAATAACTTAAATGTCTCGTTGTTGAAATCAAAAGCACAAATCTTTTCAGGGGAGTCCTGATCAATAACTATCCAATGAGCATGCCCGTTCAGAAAATTAGGTCCATCAAATCCATTAAGCCAGTAAGGGACATGACCGACACTTCTCCATTGGCCCGTGCCAAGGGTATAAACCTCGGCTTCTAACAAACTTGGTCTGGATCCTGAGGTATGATCTGGTGGTATATTCCTTTGAAAAGTCCGTAACACTTTGTATTCCTTTGTATTTAGCCCGACTCCAAAACCATAAACAATTATAGCATAACCTTCTCGATAGTATTGTTGCCTAGGGAGGATCATATATTCTCTGGTGATTGGATTACATATATAAGTGTTATCACTTGGACCAAACTGCCACAAGCAAATCAAACCATTAACCGAGCCAACTGGTAGTATTTGAGACTCTTGAAAAGTGGTTGCAAGATCAAGATCTAGACTCATGATAGGATCGTGGTGAAAATGATGATGATCTGACTCGTCTTCTATCTCCACCCACTTCAAGATTCCTGGTTTATGGCAATTCCTCACATGTTTTTCAGACTTGTGATGAATCATGAGTCCGGCACGTGATCTAGAGAGGTGAATATTCACAAAATGAGTGTCCGAAACTAGATTGCGCCACTTTTTGCATACGCATTTGCAGTGGATGATTGTCTTGACAGGAAGTCGTGAGAGAATATCGACCATGACACTTTCTGGCAAGGCTTCCATGATATATTGTTTTGAAGCAAGACCTAATCTTTTGGTAAAATGTATGGACTAGATTATGAATGTTGATGGTGTATATCAGTATATGTCAGTATGTAGTATATTTTATAATGTAATTAAATACATACATAAAGTCTTACTTGGCTAATTATTTATCCTTCTAATTAAGTTGCCATATTTGACCAGGATTGAAGTTAGATTCAAACTAGAGGTGTTCACGGTTCGGTTAATTAACCGAATAAACCGAAAACCGAACCGAACCGAACCGAACCGAACCGAACTTGTTAAAACCGAACCGAACCGAATTAAAAATTCGGTTTTCGGTTTGGATATGGGTTTAGCTATCTGAACCGAAAACCGAATTTATATAAATATATATATTTTTTATATATTTATACAGTATTATTTTAAATATAAAAAATATCAATTAAAATTTAATACTAATATAAAAAAAACACTTTTTTATGCTTGAAGTATTTTTTTTGCCAAAATATATATAATTAAATTCAAAAAAAATATAAATAGTGTAATTTAAGTAAAAAATTCGGTTTTCGGTTTTGACCCATAACCGAACCGAACTTCGGTTCGGTTTTCGGTTCGGTTCGGTTTTCGGTTATGACCCAAAAAATTTTTTTAACCGAACAACCCGAACCGAATAAACCGATAACCGAACCGATGAACACCCCTAATTCAAACAATCAAACCTACCATAACAATGGCCACTGGCCAGTGGGCTATCACGTACTCACGTCTACTTTACAAGCTATAAAGCTATCAGTAAGAGGTCCAATACAGTATGTGGGTTTGAATAGAATGCCCATTGGCCCAACCTAAGAAATCCCGTAAAGAAATCAAGGCCCATAAAATGCAAGGAAAAAAAAACAGTTGAACAAAAAATAAGGTGGTGTTCTTTCTCCCATATATAAACCTCACAAATTCTACATTACTTCACGGTGTTATATGACTGCCTCCAATAAGAAAAGTCATAAATATTGACAATAGTTTCATTTACTATAATTAAACTTAAATCACACGATACGTATTCATACAACGACATATACAAACTCTGAAAACGTAACACGAAGGGCATAAGGGCAAAGTTTTAAGTCAATCAATATATATAAAGTTTGTAAATATAAGTACTGGTAAAAACGTTATACTCCTTTCAACCCATAAAAAGCATTCGCATTACTATTTTGTTTGTCTCAAAATAATGGTTGCAGATCAATATATAAGAGTAATAACATACTATCAGTTTTCCTATTTTACCTTTAAATATTTTCATATCTTAAAATAAGCATTTACTCGGTGTATGAAACGCAAAGGTAAAAATGACACTTTCTCCGTACTATATACACCAAACCAATTTTTAAACATTAAATATTGTGTTACTTCTTTCCTCGTAATTTTCAAAAAGTAATAATTAGGTGGTCATAGCCCGCATAAGACTCATTATAGAGGTATTTCTTTTCTTTTTTAATTATTATTCTATACATTAAATATATCTACAATCCTTTTATTCTTTTTATTTTTTCGCTGTTACTTGGTTTCATTGATTTTTAACGTTAAAACTAGTGTTTCATTGCTATGTCGTGTAGCTGAAGATAATGTAATAATATTCTTTCCGTGTTACTAAATAATAAATTATCAATTTCTAATCTTACTCTTGCATAAAAAGTTTATCCGAAGTTTTTAAAAAATTAGTAGTACGAGTTCTTTTAAGGGTAAAAAGAAAAAGAAAAAAAAAAGTATCATACTTAAAATTTATTTAAATTTTAGGTACTCAACTTTTGTATCCTCAATTTTAGGTACTCAATGTACATGACAAAAGTAAAAAAATAACTATTAAAATAAATAAGCAAGATAAAAGATAAAGAAAATTATAATTATTTATTTTCGGTGTAACGTTTTTATATTGTATTTTTAATTATTTATTTTCAATAAATATTGTATTACTTGTTCACTTATAAATATTGTATTACTACGTATTTATTTACTTGTTCACTTGTAAAAAATAATTATTATATATAACAAAAAAATAAAAAAAAATATATAATGAGTATTACGTTATGCACATTTAATGAGTACTACTCTATGCACAATTAATAAGTACTACTTTATGCATAATTAATAAGTACACTACTTTATTCTCCATTTTAAAAGACTCATGTAAAATAGTCAATGATTGAATAATAATATTGGTGTATTTAGAAGAACCCAAACTATATGGATATAAAACTTTTATATCTTTTAGCATTGAGTGGTCTTCTTCACTAAAAGAAAGATAGAGAGGTGCACATTCCAATTGAGTTGGATTTGAATATTTGGCTTTGAATACTTGGTTTCTTTGTTTACCTTTTTGTCTCTTGTTTTATTCTATTTGTTTACTTTAGAAGCTCATTCACAAGATTTTTTTTATCATCTCTGACCTATTTTTTATATTTGCATTCTTGTTTTCTGTTTAGGGATTTGGATATGATCTCTTATGAGAAAATTGCATCAATTCATACTACTGTATTTGTATCATAAACTTCAAGTTGAGATTGCTATGTACCTATAACGCATTTGCAACTAGTTTGACGTTTGATTTTGCATTCTAAAATCTAAAACGGTAATAATCATGGTTCTCATCGCGCAAACGTCAAAAGTGGAAGCAAAAATATGTTTGACATAAACTCGATCGATAATATTATGGTTTACCCTGAACCAAACCATGAACCAAATGTAAAATTTGGTTATATATGATGGAGGAAATCAGGGGCGGTGCTAAGAACGTCAAAAAAAAATTAGGCCCGACACGAAAAGGAAAAAAAAGTGCCCCTATAATGGGTATAAAGGGTTGGGCCTAGTAAAAAGTACCTCTATAATGGGTTGAGCCTAGTACATATAATGGGTATAAAAAAATTTAGTGCCAGTTGGGCCCGGCTCGGTTGCTGATGCTGCGCCGGCCCAAAACCGCCCATGGAGGAAATAATAATAATAATAATAATAATAATAATAATAATAATAATAATAATAATAATAATAATAATAATAATAATAAAATCAATGTTTCAACATGGAATATAATTGGTTTGATTCGGATTTTGTAGCAAGTATTTTCGAACAAACTATAACTAACTAAACATAGTTGGTTCACATTTGATAAACAACTAAAAAGTTTTTTGAAAAATCAATTTGTGCTTATGGCTATCAAAGAGATTTTTTTATATCTTAGGGTTTTGTCAATCTATAAAAGGAAAGATGTCTCATGGGATTTGATAGGGCCCAAATCTAAGCACTTGTGAAGTGAAAGCTACTTGACCATGATTACTTGGTTTTCTATTGTTTTGGTTGGATCTCGACCAACATTATTCTCTTACGGAGTATCATAATCTTTCTTGTATTGCAATAAAACAGTTTGTTATTATTTGAGCTGTAAACGAACCGGACGAACACGAACGGAGCATTGTTCATGTTCGTTCATTTAATTTCAACTGGACAAATAAACGAACACGAACATTTAAACGGACAAATTTTCTTGTTCATGTTCGTTTATTAAGAAAATAACTAGTTCATGTTCGTTTATGTTCGTTCATTAATGCGCTAAACGGACATAACGATCGAACATAAATGAACATAGACAAATAAACATAAACTTTATTAAATTATGCATCTAAATTTGTTTTATAAGTCTTATTTTGTTTAAACAAACTAATTTTAAAATTATACAATTAAAATATATATGATATACGAACATAAATAAATAAATGAACATAAATGAACGTTAGCGAATGCATAATCGGACGTTCACGAACATAAATAAACGGACGTGACCTTTGTCTATGTTCGTTCATTTAACTAAACGATCCTAAAATATTGTTCATGTTCGTTCATTTAATAAATAAACGAACATAAACGAACTTTTTACCGAACGGTTCATGAACTGTTCACTGAACGTTCAGTTCATTTACAGCCCTAGTTATTATGCTGGTTCTGATATTAGGGCCCGAAGATCACATAATACAATCTTTTTGGTTACTATATATGCTCTTAGACCGTTCGACATTTTCACAAAACTTAAGTATGCTACAACAAATATTTAAATTCTATACATTTTCAGCTAAATAATACACATTTTTAAATACTTAAAATATCAAAGTTCAAGCTAATATGAGGACAAATGTTGCGTGAATAATATCTCATTTGCAAATATTAATGTTGATAGAATAGTTAAATGTTCACATAAAAAAGTGTGAAAATAAAAAACTTTAAAGTACACTTGCATAAATGTGGAAGATAAATATATTCACACCCAAAAGCGTGTAGAAATCATATTCTCAAAAAAAATTGCCTAAAATACTCTCCACAACTACAAGCGTGTAAAAATCAAATAGTCCACGCTCTATTTATCTTTTACCTTTTATTATAAACAATTTTTACATGTTTGTAAGAGTGACCCTTTTTCTATAGTGTGATTGTTTATTACTAAACATTTATAAGTGTGTGTAAAGGGTTTTTTTTAAAATATATTACTCCAAAAAATAATTGAGTACAAGTACATAGGATAAGTGTGTAAGTTTTTCACATGCCTATAAACGTAATTAAAATCATGTTTTTTTATATATCTGCAATTATGTTATTTTTAACACATTTTATAGTATGTAAATGTATAAATATAAGTACACATCTATATAAGGCGCATAAAAATAAGTTCAGTAGATTTTTTATTTTTTTTTTATTTTATTTTATTTTATTTTTATTTTTTTTTTTTGTAGTGGTAATTGAGTTTCTTGGTGATATCGTCCATTCGTAGTACTATAAAGTTGTTTATGAAGAAAAAGTTACATATATTTCCAAACAATGTTATTCCTCTATTTTTGTGTTGTTTGTAAGTGAACAAATTTTCACCCCCAACGGATCAAAAACATAGCGTTGAAACCCGGAAGAGAGAAAAAAACCTACCATCAAAAAACAAGAAGAAAAAACCAACATTTTCTCACTCCCCATAAAAAGAGAAATTGACTATTTTTATTTTATCTTAATTTAATTACATAATGAGAGTGCTAAATGTTAAATGTTTGTACCTTTTGTTTAATACTCCCTCCGTCCCATATTAAATGTCCATTTTTAACTTTTGGAGCATCTTTTCTTCAACTTTAATCTTAAATATTTTATTTATATTATATAATATTTGATGAAAATTATATCAACGAAAATACATTTAAAACTCAATTCATTCATATATTTTGCATCAAGTATTATATAATACAAACAAAATTATTTACGGTCAAAACTAATAAAAAAAAGACTTTGACTTGTCAAAGTGAACATTTAATATGGGACGGAGGTAGTAATTTACTAATTTTATAGCAAAATGTTCATCTTTTATTCTCATACAACTTAATTATATGTTTACTAGAACGGTACTTGCGCAATGCGACAGCGGGTACACTGTAATTATATTTTACGTTATTCGGTTACACGTTTAGTTGTCTTCATGTTTTATAAATAGAGATATTAGAGATGGTTAAACCAAATAATTTAAGTTTGAACAACCAACCGCTTCCTAACAAACTTCCTAACCAACCTACTATACTTCCTAACAAATTAATTTTGAATCTTTCCATAATAAGAAAGAAAAAAAGTCTGAATTTTAAGTGTTTCTAATTATAGAATAGTCTCAAATACATTATAATGTAATATAGATATCATGAACCATCATCATTCCTTTGTGTTATATCATGTGTCAAGAACTCAAGATAGTGTAATTATTAACGTAAGATATGCTAAAAGTTGTATATAATCCGAGCCTTATACGAGTGTGTGCTCAAAGTTTTAAAGGTCTCAGAATATATACCCGTCATATACTTGGGTCTTCAAAATCCACTTCTAACAAAAAAATTGTTACTGTTGTACAATCTTATGTTGTAAATATATGTTAAAACTTAAGATAGATCATTAAAATGCTATGTTTTGTTTTCATAGTTTATTATAATATATTTTTGATCATCGTAATTAGTTGTTATATATGTTTTCGCACAGGGTTTTCGTTAGCTCAGCTACGGCACCGTATATAATAGATATCTATGTGTCAAATTTAGTCATTTGAGTTTTTCTTAAAACCGAATATGCTTTTCGTCACCACTACTAATAAATTTAATTGACATCAATAGATCCTAAATTGCAGAGTAAGATGCAAAAGCTTACTTTTTCAGTACTTAATATCAGACATGTTAAGTTAGTGGTCCAAAACCGATTTGGGTCACTAACTTGATATGTCTTATATTTATGTAAAGGTGATTAACTATGTCATATTTTATGTTACACTTTACCGTTGAGCAATTGCACTATTCCTTCAACTCCCCTTGTAATCTAGTGGTACTTGTCATTTTCCACTATCTCATAACACCCCAAACTCAATACAAATACCTTTCACACCCCTCACATCCCAACACTTCCCATTTACATATTTCCATCCATAACAAACTCACCATTTCACAAATGTTAAACGACCATATCGACATACTAATCGAAATACTACAAAAACTCGACGGACGGTCCTTAAGCACAGCCGCATGCGTATGCAAACAATGGCATGCCATAGTACGTAACGACTCATTATGGGAACATTTATGTTTTGGAAAAATGTCCTTAACTCCATCTCTTGGTGTCCGGTCAGTTGTTACGTCGCTTGGAGGGTATCGAAGGTTGTACATGTTATGTGTACGTCCAGTTGTTACTAGACTTAAGAAACGAAGAGTTAATAATGGAGAAACTGAGCTCGTTAAGCGTGTTTGGGATAAAAGAGAAGCTGAGCTTTCGTTGTCGTTGTTTTGTGTCGAGTATTATGAGAGATTGTTTTCTGATGGTGGTGATCAGTCGGCTGCAAAGTCTTTGAAGTTTTTATGTACCACGGTTAACGTTGGTATGTGAATGTGATTGGAATGAGGTTTTTGTTTTTTGTGTTTTTTTAGTTGATGTTTTTTTATTTTTTTGTGTGGTTTTGGGGAATAATGTTTGTTCATGACTTCAGGTTACTATTAAGAATATTATTGTTAAATTTTAAACATAGCAATTTCATATAGGGATATATTCATGAATTATGTTTAAGTAAGTTGTCTCAATAAGATTTACAGCTTTGCCTCTTTTTTTCTCGATTTCTTGAATGTGTTTTTATTAATGGTCATATTACCATTTCATAGCTGATAGTATGATCAAATATCAAATGAGTCTGATCCAGCGACTTGTTATTCATAGTCCATTAGTCAACTACGGTCCTAGTCCTTTTTGTGGGTTTGACACAAATTAAGACAGATACACAGTTCATAACTTCAATTCATTTACCGAAAATTGAGCTTGAGGTATATTATCTTGAGTGCAAAAACCAGGTTGTTTAGGTTCAGGCGATGTACCTTCTCCAGCCAACATTAAAACGTACCATTGATGACATCTCCGGACGGTCTATTGGAGAGTGTTGGACACATAACAGACCTACTTGGACTGACCGCAATTCTTCAGAAACATATAATGACTCGAGTAATGTTGCATCAATAAGTTCCATTGACCAACCCTCTTTATAGACCTGAACGATTCCTAATCATGTTAAGCTATAAAGTAATCTGGACGGTCGCTTTTTTAAAACTGATTAATGTGTTTTGATACATCAGATACGCAGTTAGATTTGCATACATGCCTTAGGAGGTTATCGCTATGATCCTCCTCAAATAAGTCTCTATTTTTCTTGGCACTAACAATTTCCAGCAGTACAACACCAAAGTTGAAAACATCTGATTTTACCGAGAAAAGCCCACGAACAGCGTACACTAGAGACATGTAGCCACTTGGAAGAATGTTAATACAGAAGGTTAGATTAAATTTTTTTACAACATATATATACCTTATTTGTGCAATCAAATAGCAGAAAAGGTCATTGTTAGACCATACTATCATAAGAGAACAAAAGATAAGTTAAAATGAAATAAGAAAAAAATGAGTACCAAATTGTTACAGTATAATATACAATAATGGTAGAAATATGGTAGAATTGTTTTTTACCCAAAAAAAAAAATATGGTAGAATTGTTACTAAAAATTGACACTTAAACATTCTCCTTCTTGTTACTAAAATTCATAGGTTTAATTGTTTTGCCTATAAATAGCAATAAGAAAAAGGACACCCAACCTTCTACTTATTCTCCCGAATTGTTCTTATGTGTCATGATCAAAATACGCATACATTGAAATGGAATACCATTCCGTTCTCGATATCTTCCTTTTTGCTACCATTAAAACCTCGGCTCCGACTTTGGATATGTGCCGTAAAACCGTATGAAGAATATGAGGTACTAGTAGCAGAATCGTCACCCGAGATATTATTCATTTCAGAAGCATCAGTTGCCTCGTCATATTATTGTCATATGATTGCTCCCTGTCATTTACTCGTTTTTAGTGAAGTTATACTAGACTATAGGTATAGATATACGGTATTGACTCGGCTATTCTGTCACATAATTCGTACCTACATACCTACATACTTACATATCATCAGTTCGCGAGGGTTGCAAAATTCTTGAATATTTCCAACGAAAAAGAATTATTTTTTGCCAATTTAACTAGCTAGTTCGACAAATTTCTCTAAACAAAATATAAAAGAGCTAAAACACAAATAAATTGATATAAAGTTTGCATCACTAGGGATCAATATGGTCAATAGCTAGTGATTTGACTAGAAAGTCAACGGGCCACCATTTGACATTTGTGAAAGGAGCTCGATAATACAATGGAGGCAAGAATTATTTGAAATGATCGAGCATAAACGAAAGTAAATTAAAGACATGACATATATCTAACTATCTATTCATTTGATAGATTTAGGTCAAAAGTAATACCTAACCGTAATGGTTGATTAAGGCTTTTGAACAAAGTTGTTTTTGCTCAAGTCTTCTTGGCTAAAAAAAAAAGAATGTTAAGTGCATGTTGTTAGCATCCGTAATGCATGATATTTACTTTTGCCACACAAGCTTTTGAATATATTTTCTTCATTAAACACACATTGTATAAGGATAGAGATCTTTTAAACTTCATTTAAACATGCGCAATGAAAATATAGATAAATAAAAAAATGTCAACTTTTATAAAAATCACAAACTCACTATTTTAATTAACTCTCACTATATTTAAAAACATGACTTGTCAGGTTGGTATGAACTCATGTTCAAACATTATTATTCATTGCAATAAAATATCAAACATTGTTAGTTCATACATTAGAGAAGTTTTTGTGTACATTTACGGTGTTTTAGTGACAAAAGTTACAAACAGACAGAGTGTATACATTACTTTTTTTAACGGCAAAATTATATAAAAGGAAACTAACAATGAGCTAGCACAAAATTGCATCGGTTTTTTAACCAATCAGGCCAAACTTCGTTGAAGAATCTTACACCAACTTTTTGCCACCAGGAGAGTCGGGAGAATAACATCATCAATATGATTCCTCGTGGCCCCGACTGTGAAAGTACCATCAAAATTGAGACCCAACGAATAACATCCCTTCCAGCATAGAGCGAAAACGACTGCGATTCAGCTGTCAAGGCTTCGAACATGTCCAGACCTGCCATAATCAATGGGACGCCTCCAATGCCAAAACCACTCACAACTTAAGCAACAATCACTAATGATATAGTTAGGATGTAGCTCTAAACGACATAGCCTGTTAAACCGTTGGTAGAGAGGAGAATCCCCGATCCAATTATCGATCCAGAACCTCACTTGAGAACCACAACCGACTTCCTAACTCAAAGTATTTGTTGGAACAATGCCTTTAGAATGTAAATGGTTGATGACACCAGTGATATTAGCCATACCCCCTTTGAATTTGTAGACGAAGTGAGTAAGACCTACTTCTTCCCCATGAATGGCCTTGATAATTTGCACCCATAAAATATTCGGATTGGATACCAAACGCGAACACTATTTTTTAATGAGGGCTAGGCTGAAAGCTTTCAAACTTCCAAAGCCTAACACCCCTTTATCGAATGAAGCCAAAGCATTCTCCCATTTAACCTATTATTTTTATCTGCACCCCAAAAGAACTTGGATCGTAACCCTTCAAGGGATGAGAGGATGCCAACACTTCCCAAAAATCGCCTTTACTAATGTTGATCTTCCACCTATAGAAAGAAGTTTTGCCTTCCATTTTGATAGTCTAGCTTCTAACTTATCGATCAAACTCTGCCAATGGGATAACTGTTTCATACTCAATCCAATAGGAAGACTAAGATATGTAAATGGCAAAGGGCACGTCGTACACCCCGTAATCCTAGCCATGTCCTTTATATCATTATTTGATACTCCAATTCCATAAACGTTAGATTTATGGATGTTGATACGTAGACCATAAGTCAAATAACACACGCTAAATAACTGAATGATGTTATCCATATCTGCTTGGTTCCAATCTGTAACCAACACAACATCATCAGCATAGAAGATATGTGACAAGCGCATACATGGATTGTCGACCATTACTCCTTTAATCATGTTTGAATGAGTCGCATCTGTAATTGCTATGGAAGACCCTCTACGATAAGAATGAAAAGAAATGGAGACAATGGATTGCTTTGGCGTAAACCTCTCTTAATGGAGAATTCGGAAGTAGGACTTCCATTGACTAGAATGGAACTACAAGCAGAACGTAAACACTCTTGAATCCATCTTCCCCATTTTTCTCCAAACTGAACTGGATAAAAACATAGTCCAAACACTTCCAATTCATCGAATCAAGCGCCTTTTCAAAATCGACATTTAAAAATCTTCTTCTTCTTCCTTCATTGCTTGTACCATTCCATGATCTCACTTAGTCTCAAAGTATCGTCTAGAATTTGATGACGCGAAATAAACACTGATTGTTAATTACTAACCAAGGAACTCACAACCGAAGCCAAATGATTTGCCAAAATTTTTGCGATAATTTTGTACTGCAAACCGGTATTACTAACAAAAAAATAGTACTCCCTTTGTTCCAATTTATTTGTCAAATTTTGACTTTTTAAAATATTTCTTTTTAAGTTTTGATCTTAAGTATTCTGTTTTGATAAAAATTATACCAATAAAAATACACTTAAAACTCAATTCATTCGTATATTTTGCATCAAATATTATATAACGCAAAAAAATATTTAAGTTAAAGTTGAAAAAGAAAAACTTAAAAAGGTAAAGGTGAACAAATAAATTAGAACGAATGGAATACTATCCAACACAAAATAGTCATCCAACTTTCTTCTTTTCTACTTCTCACTTTCCTTTCCAAGAAGAACTTGAAAAAAGAGCTTCATGTCACATGTCACACAGAGGTGGCAAAATAGACGAGTCGGGTCATAGGTCCAAACAAGCATGAGTCAAAACGGGCTTATGTTATACAAATCACTTTATAAAACACCTAAAATGACAAACAAAATTTCTCCAAGCCTAATACTTCATCGATATTTAACAAACTAAATATAATATATTTATAAGATTTAAAAAAATTAATAAATAAAATAAAATAAAAAATAGCAATGTTGAGATAAAACATATGCCCTATCGATATTTAACAAACTAAATATAATATATTTATACTAAATGCGGTCAAATCTTTTACAAATTAGCTCATAAAAGACATTTTTATAATTTTATGCATAAATTATCACCTTTAATGTCACACAAACTATTGTTTCTTACCAAATATTTAATACTCCCTATTTCAATTTGGCTATAAAATATATCTGTTTGTTAAATGCTTTTGTAAGTAAAAGCTTAACCAATTAATCAAATTTTACGAATTCAATGATTAATGATTATCGATATGCTTTTGGTTTTAAGAATCAACTCAAGCGTGCTAAAAGTTATTGTGAAAAATTAACAAATATATGAATTCAAACTTGTTATCTACAAAAGTAACGGGTTATTTATGGATCGTTCTATGAATAACTAGGGGTCAAAATTTTATCAAACGTACTTATCGAAGTTTTTTTTTACTATTTCATGAGACTATTTTCAAGTATAGAAAATCCATTTTAGCCAAATCCCAAAAACAAAACTGTTATCCTAACTTATGATTACCAATTTTATAAAAATCAAACATTCGAGTCTTTACCTATATAAGTGTGTTTGGGTTAACTTATTTTGGAAAGCTGATGCTTATTCAATATTTGAGAAGCCCGCAAGCACACCTTTCCGGCTTACAAGCTTTATCAAGAGAGCGTTTGTGTGAATATGGGAGAATGGTCTGAAGATAATATCAAGAGTGTCGCGAGAGTCATTAGGGTGTTTAATATATGTTCGTGTCTCAAAATAAATATTCACAAGTCTCACTTATTCGGGATTGGTGTGAATATGGGCGAGGTGGAAGGCATGGCGGGTATTCTTGGGTGTCAAGTGGGTGCCCTTCCTTTTGAATATCTGGGGATTCGAGTTGGCGCGAACATGAATCTCATCTCTAATTGGACCCCGGTGGTAGAAACGATTAAAAACCGGCTTTCTTCTTGGAAGGCTAATACGTTGTCTATGGGTGGTAGGATGACGTTGATCAAATCAGTATTGTCTAGTTTACCGATTTATTATTTGTCTCTTTATAAAGCTCCGTGTAACGTGGTGGATCAAATTGAGGGGCTAATGAATAATTTCCTTTGGGCGGGTTTGAGTGAGGCCAAAAAAGTGCATTGGGTTTCGTGGGAGGTGGTTACTACTACGAAAAATGATGGGGGTTTGGGTATTTCTAGAATTGGGGAGGTTAACACGGCTTTATTGACCAAGTGGGCTTGGAGGTTTACTATTGGAAAGAACATGTTGTGGCGAAAAGTGGTTGAAAGCATCCATGGAAGTAGAGGGAAATGGGTTTTTTTGCCAAATAAAAATGCTTTAGTAGGTTGTTGGAAGACCATAGTATCGTTTCTTGACTCCCTTACGGTGCAAGGGAAAAAGATTAGTCAGTTTGTGAGAGGCAAGTTAGGCAATGGAGATATTATGCGTTTTTGGCATGACTTGTGGTTTGGATCGGTTTTGTTAAAAGATAGATGGCCTACTTTATACACAGGTTGGAAAGAAATAAATCTTGTAGCATTGCTAGTCGAGTTAAGAGGGGTGAGGATGGATTTTTGTTTGTTGGTAACTGGAGCCGTCACCCGGCGTCGGTGGAGGAACTATCGGAAAAACAAGACTTGGATCGAATGCTGCTGGATTTTTGTTTTTCAGACCGTGAGAATTCATGGGAGTGGGTGGATAGTGTTGATGGCAGGTTCTCGGTGGCAATGTACAAGAAGTTATTGAGGCTGAATCGGGATCAAGGTAGGAATCAGAACATGCAATGGGAGAGTTTTCCAAACAAAGTGAATTTGCTAGTTTGGAGAGCCGAGTTCGCTAGGATTCCTACTCGGGATGCACTCGTTCAGCGTAGAATTCCCATTCCCACGATGAGCTGCCCACTTTGTGAGGTGGATGACGAAAATCTCAAACATCTTTTCATAGGGTGTGGTTTTGCTTACGGTGTGTGGAGTTTTATTTGCAAATGGTGCAAGGTGGATCCATTCTGTGCTTTTGACTTCAAGGACCTTCTTCTTTTATGTGACAATATCGGCGGCAATAAATGGAGAAAAAAGAATATGAGAGGCATTGTGATGGTGACAATTTGGGTCCTATGGAAAACAAGGAATGCAAAGGTTTTTCAACAAAAAACATCTAGGGTTGGGGAGGTGGTCGCCGAAGTGAAATCTCTCTTTTTTATGGATTAAGAATAGGTCGAAATTTAAAAATGTTGTATGGAAGGATTGGAGTGATTTCCCGCTGTACATTTGTATTTAGTTTTTGGCGGTCCTCGTCTTGAGGTTTAGCCGGTGGTGTAAATGAAAGTAACCGTTCAAAAAAAATCAAGAGAGCGTTTGTCCATGATTATTTTATGAGTCTACGAAATTATACAAAAAATTAAAAGCCAGTTTCAACTTCTTTGTGGCTAATGAGGTTATCAACTAAACCTTATAAACTCAAACAATGAAAAGCTTCACATGAACCACAAGAAATGGAAATGTCGCCCTGTCCGGGTCAACCGGTTGAACGGATTCCAGACCAAAAAACGTGTCATAACAACCATTTCGGGTATATTTGTAACCCGGTTCGAACTACCGGTTTTTTAGCAACCAGGTCAACATCAGAAACATGGTTGGTTTATACGCTGTTGTTTACAGAAAAAATAGCGTAAACAATGCTGAAAAAAAAGTGTACAAAAAATGTGTAAAAGCTGTTTGGTTTTGCCATAAATCCCGGTACGATGACAAAACCAGTTTTCAAAACATTTTAACCACTTACCAAGTAAAGATTTTGCTCATAAGCTAAAATCGGTGACTTGTGCCCTTTACAAATAAAAAACAGCCCACAATTAAGCAAATCCAAACACCCCCTAATCACGAATAAACAAAAACAAAAAAAAATGTAGACCCCCTAATCACGAATAAACAAAAACAAAAAAAAATGTAGTCACAAATAGACGCAAACAGCTAGCAAAACAAAGCATATTGCCTGGAAAGTGACACATCTTTCATATAAGAAAACATATTATCAAAACCAGAAAAATGAAATAACTGGTTTCATTTTATCATACCTTAAAACAATATGATACATATTTTCATTAAAGATAGTACAGTAACAAAGTTTTTTTTAAGAGATATATGAAGTTCGGTAAGCAGATTTATCGACTAAAAAACGACAACCGGCCAGTAAAACTTCATTTATTATATTTAGCTACAGCCTATTTTGGCAATCAAAAGCAAAGTATTGAGCAACTTTACTCTTGGTACAATATAGCAAATGTACATATGAAACTTTAGTCTATATAAAAAACAAGGTTATAAGAAAGGATTAAGATCTTTCCCATGACGAACAAATATCAAGTTATTAACCGTGATGTTCACCCGCCATAGAAAGAATCGTAATCCTATGAGAGTAATCTGTGTATATTGTGAGATGTTGGAAACCCTAGAGGTGGCTATGTTTTATATAGGGTGTTGGTGTGTGATGATTTATGAGATTTGTGCCCTAAAAAGTTGGGCTTTATGGGCTTGTTAGGTGTTTGTTTCTGGGCCTCTTATGGCATTCGGCCAGTTGGGTCTAAAATTGTTTTGCACACAAGAATCAAGAATGTAGAACTAGGGGTGAGCAGAAAAACCGAAATATCCGAATAAACCGAAAACCAAAACCGAACCGAACCAAAAATAACCGAACCGAACTAATAACCGAACCGAATTTGCCAAAACCGAACCAAACCGAACTTTTAATTCGGTTCTCGGTTTGGATATGGTTTTGATAATGAAAACCGAAAACCAAACCGAAAACCGAATTCATATAAATTTATATATTTATATATATAAAAGATCAATAAAACATTATATATATATATATATATATATATATATATATATATATATATATATATATATATATATATATATATATATATATATATATATATATATTTATATTTATATTTATATATATATATGAATAACAATACAATTTTATCCTAATATTAAAAAAATTTATCCTAATATTAAAAGATACTTTTTATGTTTGAAATAACTTTTTTGGCTAAATATATTTGTATATTTTTAATTTTTTTAAATAAAGTGTGTAATTCGGTTAAACCGAAAACCGAACCGAACCAAACCGTACTAGAATTCAACCAAACCGAACCGAAAACCGAATTTGAATTCGGTTTGGTTTGGTTCACGGTTTGACCCTAAAAAAACTTTTAACCGAATTAACCGAACCGAATTAACCGAAAAACCGAAAACCGAATCGATCAACACCCCTATGTAGAACTAAAGACAACATGCATAGTTTGAACTAGCCTACGACAACAATACCAAATATCACCCGAGGTGAGCCATAAGAGATGTAGAGTGTAAACATATTATAACTTCAACGCATTAGAGCATAGAGAGTATGTTTCACAAAAATATTTTTTGTTGGTGATGTTAATGGTGCTAGTGCTGATGCTGGAAATTGGAAAAGACTAAAATTATAGCTTTCTTATATCGGTGTTTGGCAAACTAACTGTAATTATAGAGTAAAAGTGTAACATGACATAATTGAACATACAAATGACAAACCCAATATGAATATAAATAATAAATGAAAGGGCATATCACCAATTTTGTGAAATATAAATTCTATCATATTTTTTAAAGTTGGTTTATGTAAACTTATTTTTTTTTAAATAATTCACAATCTCTGTCACTCAAACATAAATTATTTTTTTGAAATGGCATATTGTTAGCAAAATAATTTTAAGTTTTTATAATATTTAATAATCTGTTGCACCAAAACACGTCCATAATATGAAAAACATATAGTAAGATAGTTTGGACTTGTCTAATAGTACAAAAATCAATTTTGTTATTGTATCAGTTTTACTCTTTAGTCTCAAACCACATGCTCAATTTTCTACTTTTTTATCTTAAAATAAGAGTTTATTTGCATATTTTAATCAATTAAAATAGGTTTTAAAGATTAATATGATATATTTTTTAAATCTTTATGATAGGACTTGATTATAACCCTTTTTTTTAAGGCTATATATATTATATATAGAGAAACCGAGAAAGGGACCTCACAAACCGGGCAATACAAAGAAACCGAGAGGCCAAAGTGCCACAAAACTAAACTAAGAACGATACAATACCATAACTACAAAAACCATTAAGAGAAAAATATGAGAAGGCTTAGCCATCCAACATGACCAATTCACCTTCACGTTCGCCTTGATCTTATAGCAATTTGTGAAGATGGAGGTATACGACATGAGCAAGGAGGGGTGAATGGGTGTGCGAGAAAGTAATATGTGACGTGATTTACATTTAGTAAAAGGTATTTGAGATATCATGGACATTGTGAGATATAGTTAGGCTAATGCTAATGGCAACCTTATTTTCACAAAAGTAACCTCGTCATTTCAGTGTCACCTCAGCTTTTTCTCTCCACAACTTCACCCTAACCATAATTAACTAGTAATAACCAAAAAAGCAACTCCATTTTTTTTTAATTTAAACTTTTATTCATAAATTAAAATAAAGTGAGGTTTTATAGAGATAAGTGGGGTACTTTTTATTATTTTATTATTTTTTTATTATTATTACTATTTTTTTTATTATTTTTTTGAAATAGCCAAACGGTTAAAAAATAAAGAGGAGATAATGCAATTATTTTGTTGGCTATGCAACCGAAACATTTGAAAAGTTGCCCACCAACGCATCTGGTGGGACGAAACTAATGGGGGCAACGTGTTGGTTTTGGAGTTGCTTTGCCAAATGTGACGCCCATTAACATTGGTCTTAACATCATCTTTAGTTTGTATACTAAAAGTAGTTTGTATACTAATTTATACTACTTATAATGGAGGAATGACTCTCTCTCTAAAAAATTCAAATGTACAAAAAATGATGCATGGTTTATAACACTTTAAAGCAAGCAATTTTCATAATTACAGCAACCAAAGAATTGTGTACAACAAAAACCAGCATGAATCGAAATTCAGACCACTTTTCTTAGAATTCTACATTAATAGCATTAAAAACACCCCTACACCTAATATTACAATCATTTAAACACAGTGTACAACCCTCATTCTACATTAATAGCATTAAAAACATCCTTACACCCAATATTACAATCATTTAAACACAATGTATAACCCTCCATCTTAACTTAGACACGAATCTGTGACCAAGACTCGACTCAATAAAACTCGACACGATGCACAAGGCTGTGAGCTCAAGCTCACGGCATCCCTTGTTTTCGCGACTCAATAACAACGACAACAACAAAAAGAAAGAAAATGATACGAAACAATTATTTAGCTTCATATTTATTAGTTTTAATATTTATTTAATTAAAAACTATTGAAAATTCATGTACTTATCCCCCACCGTCGCTAGAACGACAAAAGGGGTGGTGGACTTTCCTACCTTCGACCGCCGGTATCAAAAAAATGAGAGAGATGGTTTTGGTGATGAACTCGAGCTATGGTGGTGTTAATCGTGGTGTAATTGGGAGGTGTTTCTAGGCACGTGATGTACGTCAAAATGATGGGGATGTTGTAAGGAGTGTGGTGGTGGTGGCGGTAAGTTTAAGTGGCCAGCGGTGGTGTTTGTTTGGCCGGAAAAACGAGTGGAGAAGAAGAAGAAATAAGGTGCGGCTGGTTTGAGAGAGAAAGGGTGTCAAACACTAAGTGAGGGTATAATGAGGTTTATATAGGAAAGTGTTTTGGACCTTGTGTGAACCTTATTGCACCATTCAGGACTAAGATTGTAAATATATGGTAGGGTGGGAAGTGTAGTTTACCAAATCTTTTTGTATTTCGTTCTCGAGGCAAATTCAAGTGTCGGAATGACTTCCCGTGATATTTTTATTAATTCTGTCGAAAATTTTTATTTCAAGGTACTCGCCGCTGCCTGCTAGTGTTCATATAAAGTTGCAACTCAAAGTTCACGGAATTTCATAACAATAACGCTAGAACAAGTTAAGGTCATACAAATCATTTTCAAAAAAAATTATGGTATTCCGTTTTTTGAAGATTTTTTTTTATTGTAATACTACCAAGATAGTCAATTGTACAAAAGAATATACGACACTTCCAAGAACTAGCTGATAAGAAATCGAACTTGTATTTTAAAAGTGTCTCGATCCGTAATGACTTTTCACTTTTGATATTCAAAAACTCTAATTTACAGGTCATACAATACTTTAAATGTAAATAAAGCGTTACAAAATAAAATGGGTGATTCAAAATAGAAGCTAACCACATTTTATGCAAAAACATAAATGTCTTGCATTAAAATAGAAATTTGGGAATAAATGTCAAAATTTGATGCTTATAAAAGCTACCACAAATATATATGGACATGTGATACAATGTGAAGATTAGGTTGGAGAACATGAAAAGTTAAAGTCCATGTCTCAATCTAGCCATAAAACCATCACAACATTGCAAACTACTTTAATGTTTTGCTCCACATAGAATATTTATTGCAGTACAAAATAAATTGCAAAACAAAAAGAAAAGAAAACGACATATGGCAGAAATTGTCTGTAAAACTTATTTGAAAATTGAAACTCAGAACATATTTAATGAATGTGTCAAGATGTTATTGTGTATTTTCAAAAAATTGAAGAGTTTTTGTCATATATAGAAATTGGTAAAATTAAAGCAAGAAACATATTTTGATAACCTATAAAGAACTTAACATGTTGGTGGTCATAAGATTTTCTTTACTATTTAGGCAAAAGCTCGAAATGAGCCGAGTTTAAACAAGCTTGTAGGATTCCTAGCAAAAAGATCCTATGAAATATATGTATTTATATGTATTGCATATATTTCGTACACATATAAATATTGTAAATTGTACTTATGCTAGTTTATGATCGTATTAGAGCCTAGTGTACTTGAAAACTTAATAAACCGAGCTTGAGTCAAACTTTATTTTGCTTATGACCAATATAAAAACAAGGCGAGCCTAAACCGCCCTAACTATTTATTGATTTCACACACAAAAGTATATGAATCGAAATGAGCTCGAGCTCGACCTTTATAAACTTAAACAAACTGAGCTCGAGATTTGTCAGACTTGACTCATTTTCCACCTCTTAGTTAGGTAGGTTGTCAATAGCATTTATTTGCTCACAAAACAAAAAATGATAGAAAGAGATTTATAAGGTGAGAGAAAAAGAATATATTTGGAAAGTCAAGGTATTTTGTTCGTATTTGTTAATTCCAACTTGCGTAGTAATTTCGAGTACCACTAGTTGATGTACAATATTCGTTTAGAATAGGAAAGTGAAAGAAAAAGAAAAAAAGTAAAGACAAGTTTTGTGTTTTAAGTTTAATAAAATATGCGTCATGTCACTTTTTGCATTATCAAGTTGAACGAAAACTGGTTCAAAATTTTAGTCGCACAATGTATAATAACATTTTATATAAAAAGTTGTTTGGTAAAAAGTATTTATTTTTATTTTTATTTATTTATTTATTTATTTTCATGTTTAGAGAAACATTGTTTAATTTTATAAGATTGGCGGGTACTTTATAACGCGAGCTCTATGACTCAACTTCACATCCCATCCTAAGTTAATAAGTCACTGCACCATTATTAACAGTTGTGTTATAAACTTTTTTTTTTTTTTTTTTTTTTTTAATGGTGAAAGTAGTAGTCAATTTATTTCACTTTTTATATCAACGTCATATTAGTTTTCTCTTTCCTCTTACTCCCTCCACCTTTCCCCATATTGGTCACACCACTCTTCACCTTTCATTAAAAATCTCACTTTATACAAATATGACTCACACACTCACAACACAATAAAAAATAATAAAAGAGGTGGGGCCCCACTATTTTTGAAACATAACCAAAGGTAAGCCACTCAATTTTCACCATCTTTTAAAGTGAGCCACAATTTAATGTGAAACCTAATGAAGATCTAAAATGTGCCCTATGCAACAAATGTTCTTATTCCCATTCCCACCTATTTTTTTCTTGAGAGTATGTTAAAAAAAAATATGGATAGAAGAAGTACATAAAATGCTCAATGTGAAACTCTCATTCAATTCGAATGCAATTGTTGAAGAACTTATTAGACTTACTACATATGACAGGAGCGTAATAATAGACTGTTTAAGAAGGAGAAAAGAGATGTGAAGACTGTCTGACTATCATTAAAGAAGCTGTTAAAATCAGGATGATGGACCTTACTGTCAAAGAGTCTATAAATGTGAAAGAAGTTTAGGCAATATGGGGTTTGAAATTGGAGAGACATGAAATGGCTTGTACATGAATACTAAGGTTGTATAGTTATTTTTTTTCCTCAGTATAGTGCAAATGTTATAGAATAAGGATGACTGGCTTTGGTAGTAGTAAACTTTTTTTTTTTTTTTTTTTTTTTTTTTTTTTTTTTTAATAAATTAGCTCCGATGAGTATTGCAAAGGATTTGTCTTGCTTTACTATTGCAGTTTATAAATCTGTTGTGATTATATATAAATTCTCCTTTCAAAAAAAATAATAAATAAATAAATAATAATAATAAAAAAAACTTTCACTCTTTTTTTTTTCTCCCTCTCACCTTTCACCCTAAGTGACCGGAATGGGTCTCACCGAGTTCTCACCGAGTGAGTTGGGGCTTTGTGGTGACCACTCACGCCCACTCCAGCCAGTCTTAGTGGGTTAAATGTGGGCAATGAGGTGTCCCATAAATTATATATAGTCACACCAGTTTTTTGGTCATCATATCTAGCGCTACGATTTTGAAAAGCCCTAGTTTGCTTAAGCGGATAAATCATCGAGAATTTTTAGTCTCCTGTTATAGTCTAATATTCCTATAAATCCAAGACCAATATTCGATGTTGATAAATTGTATTATTTAATCACTCGATTAGCTCTCCATTAATCCAACCAATAAAAATCCAAAATGTAATAAAAGAACCAAAAAATCAAAGAAAACAAAATAAACTAGCTCATTCCTGATAGAACATGAGATAATATACAAAGCTAAAATTTTCTACTTAATAAAAGATTTTAAAACTAAAGAAGTTAGAAAATATAATTTTTATAGAAATGTTTTCATGCGTAAATAACTTTAAAATAGAATGTCTCATTTTATAATTTTACTTTAGGCCCCTGTAAAGATTAAGTCGCCCATCTCCTATAATATTACAAGAAAAAACCTAATCCTAACATTTCTATTATACATAACCACAGTAAAAGCTCACTTCACTTTTTATTCATTCTACATTTAAAAAAGAAAAAAAAATAGATAACACTCATTATGTTCATGACGCAGTGTCTAACTCGTATGGGATTGTGTAGATGACATTGTTATAGGCACCAATTTTGCCCTACAAAGGTTCCTATAACCATTCATGAGGAAAACTAGAAGGGGGGGTTGAATAGTTTTACGTCCTTTTAAAATTTATAAGCACAAGTTTGTTTTAAAAACTTCGATTCTTGTTTATGTGAATTCAATACTTGCACTATATGAACAATTGTATAATAACAAACTAACTAAACTAATTAGTAAAGGTAAATAAATAAGTAATGAGAAGAGTTAGAAAGATCAAACCACAACACAAGGATTTATAGTGGTTCGGCTACAAGGACACCTTCCTTGTTCCTACTCCACTCCCCGAGTCACCTACTCGAGAGTTTTCTTCACTATGTCAACAAACTCTCTTATGGCGGAGAAAACCGTACACACCAATATACACACCAATTTACACACCAATCTACACACCAATATACACACCAATCTTCACACCAATCTTCACACCAAGCTTCTACACACCAATCTTCTACACACCTTCTTCTACACACCAATCTTCTACACACCTTCTTCTACACACCAATCTTCACAACTATCCTACTTCACAACTAATCAACTTCTACTATCTACACAACTTCTATATCTTCTAAACAAATAATAACAAGCACAACACAATATTCACAAATGAATATATATACACTATACACAACAACTCTTCAACACTTCTTGAACTTGGTTGTAGAGAGTTCTTCTTTTGCACTTAGAATGAGAATGGATGATGAGGGATTGAATCACTTGAAACAAGGATTAATATACAAATGATCAAAGGGTTTTTAATGGGTTTAAGATGATTGTAGATCTGAAAATTTCGTGCAAAAGGTAAGGAAAAATTCCAGAATTAAGGTGGTATTTATAGGAGAATAAATCTGACAGTTTCTGACAGGGGAGCCTGGCCGGTCCCCTTAAAGCATGGCCGGCCCCCTTAAAATTAAGGGGACCGCCCCTTATAATTAAGGGGGCCGCCCAACTGTAACGGCCAGAAAACCTGTCTTTTAGTGGGGAAAGTTTATTTGGTGAAAAACTAACTGATTTTGGTTAAATATTTGAAATCATATATTTAGTATGATTAAAACATTTTTCCTTATTACCAAAAGTGTTTTTCAAAAATATATAATAAGATTATATAATTAAATAAACTTTGTATTAGTTAATTAAATACCCCTTTGATCATGAGATGTATTAAGCACTTATTTATCCATACCTTAAGTGATTAAGTTGGATATAGTGATATAAACTAGCTTAATACTTGTTTACATAGTAATCAAACGATTGACGAGTTTACATTTTGTGATCGTCAAAATATAGAGATATCGAAAAATATAAATAACGTTTTCATACATTATTTATGTCAACAATCTCCCCCTTTTTGATGATTACAAAATTTAAACTCATTAGTCGAAAATTAGTCTATATACAAGTATTAGAGTGAGTTTATATCACTTCTCCCCCTTTTTGTTAGCATCAAAAAGGTTTTCCCAAGTTGATGGAAGCTCCCCCTTGAAGTATACTCCCCCTCATTATGAGGCCAAAAGGAATTGGGATATGGATATCTTGCAAAAATATTTAGTGGCAAGCAACATATATATATATATATATGGATATAGCATGCAAGAGTAAAGACTAAACATAACCATATCATTAATCAAGGAAAATAATACATCAAGCATTACATCAACAAAAGGAACAAGTAGAAATAATAAAAGCCTTTAGAGGCTTACAATCATCATAGAAATAATAAACCAAGTCTCAAACATGAGAGTCCTCTCTAGAGTTTGCCATCCAAAAAGGTTTAACACAATTTTATTTGTGAAACACCAAGCATGTTTAATTGGGAGGAATGGATGGTGAACAGGGAGATGGTGGTGGAGGAGGAGTGTTTGTTGATGGTGGTGGAGGGGTTGTGTTCATTGTTGGTGGTTGATGCAACATGTTTTCAATATGAGAAAACATGTATTGTATCTCATCTCTTAATCCGAACACAATTGTTCGGTTGTGAATGCAACAAAGGCAAGTGTCTCCATGAGCTTCAAGTAAGCTCCATGGGACGGGGTTATAGGTTGGTGGGTTGATAGGAGATGATGAGAAATGTGCATCAAGGGGTGTCAATGGTGATAATGAGATAGTGAGTGCAAGAGATGAGTTCTCATTGGTAGGTTGTGATGGTTGAACCATTGGTGGAGAGGATAAGTGGGTGTTGATGTAGTCATTTATGGATGAAGTGGATGGTATGGAGGAAGTGGAGTTTCCATTTGTTGAAGGTGTTTTTGAGGGTGCATTTGGTGCACTAGGAGATGAACATTGAGGTGGTGGAGATGGAGTGGTGTTGTCTTCATTTGTAAGATCAATGAAGAGTTGTTTGGGTGGTATAATGACAAGTTTTTGTTTCTTGGCATTGTTTGAATGGGAGGTTTTTGGTGATGACATGATGATGGTTTATGAGTGATGAGGATGATAAATTATGAATTAAACATGCATGGGGATTATATAGTAGGAAAACATGTTTAGAAGTGGAATTATTTTGAAATTGTAATGTTGTATTCCAAAATCAGTTTGGTTTTTAAGAGTAATGGTAGCTGGGACTAGCAAAAGGGATCACATGATGCAAAAGAAAACAGTGTAAAAACTGTTTCAGATGGCCGGTCCCCTTAAATGGTGGCCGGTCCCCTTAATTTTAAGGGGGCCGCCCTTTATGATTTAAGGGGGCCGCCCATCTGACGACCCAGAAACCAAAAATTTTCAAAAATTTTCTGGAAAGATGTTATGTTCTGGTTTGAATGTGCAGCAAGCTCAATTTGGACATTTCATATTTGTCTTGGTTTATTAGAAGACATACATATCATATAGTTATATAACCATTAACTAATCATGCAAACATATATATATATAGATCAAGAGAAACATGCATGAAAATATCAAAGACAAACAAGTTATCATCCTAAGCACATATACAAATAACAAGAATTTCCGAATAAACTTCGGACAAGTAGCACACAAGACATAAATAAAACATTGTTTGAACAAACATAATCCGACCATATCATTTCTTTTTCTTCCCGAAGATACCCTTCAAAGTCTTCCCAATAGATTTGAAGCCACCTCTAACTTCTTCGTGCAAGCTCTTTTGTCTTCTAAGCATCTCGGTAGTTCGTTGATGAAGTACTTCTTCAGTTTGATCATTTGGAGATGGAGTAGAATAGTTGGGATAGTCAAGATCCTCTAAATTTTCAACGAACTCAGAAAACGAAGGGGTACTAACATCATCGATGTTTTCCTCCTCATCGTCATCATCTTGCCTTGAGGATGATCCATGAAAGCTATGACGACGAGGTTTACCCTTGTCACTTCGAGTTCGTCGAGCTTGTTTTAGAGCGAGAGTACGAAGAGTGGGATAGATGGATTCATAGATACTATTGTCAAGATCGGGGTAGTACTCGATAACATGACGATAGATGCGAGTAAGGAACATTCCATATGGAAGATTGGCTTTGGGAGTTTTTCTAGCACACTCAATCCGTTTGATAAAGAAGTAAGCCAAATTGTACGGCTTTTCGACAGCTATACAATACAACATGTGAGCAAGGCTAGCCGGGAGATGGTCCCGGTGACCTCCGGTACCAAACGCATTCTCACGAATGAGTTCTTCCCAACGCTTCATGTGTGGGCTTAATTCTTTGAGGATAAGTTGGTATGGAGAAATTTGAACGTTTTTGGATTTTATTTTTCGACTTGTGGTGGCACGATCTATACCAAGAATTTGACGAATTTCGTCAGGATGAGGAATTTCGTCGAGATAAGGACCGAAGGTTGGTCGATAGCGATCAAGAGATTCGAGGTCCCACTCGTTTGTGAAAACGGATTGACCTCTAAAAGGAATTTGGAGGATATGACCAAATTGTTCGAGAGTGAGGGTGATAAATTCATTTTGAATCATGAAAGAGATGGTGATGAAGCCAAGATCATTGGTTTGGACGGTGACTTGGCTATAGAAATCCATTATGAAACGATGAATGATAGGTTCATTTATTTCATAAAGACAATTGAAGTTGATGCTTGTAAACACGCGATTTATGTAGTCGGATTGAGAAAAAGCAAGATCTACTACACGTCCCTCATGAATATTTCTATCTTCAATTTGACGATAGATAAGTCCAATGGAAGGAGATGTGGTAGGGAGTTGAGAAACTTTGGGAATGTAGTTTTTAGTGTTAGAAAGATCTTCGGTAGTTGCTTTGGGCATTTTCACCTAAACACATCAACAATTCAAAAAGACCAAAATAAATATAAAGAAAGATAAAAATATATGTTTATAGTTAAGGCTTATGTTGGAACGTAAACATACTTCGTTACTAATCCTAAGAAGTAGATTACCATGTTCCTTAATGTTGTTTTTAACTCGTTCTAGATATATTTTATGAAGTTTAATGAGTAGTTATGGACAAATCCAAACGCCCCTTTAAACATCTTAATATATCATGAAATTTGCTAGATTTCACATTAGATTGTAAAACTAGCTATTTCTTGCGAGTTTCTTATGCATGTAATTTGTTTTTGAAAAAGATGGTTTGTATTTTTAACTAAAAATGTCATTTTTTTTTTAGTAATAAACCAAACGCTTCCTTAACTATTGACTTATAACTCAAGTGCGTCAATATACATATGAATTATATATTTTGACGAGTTCGATAAACAATATTAAGGTTTATAATTATAATAAAGTTTTATAAAAATTATAAAAGCTATGTTTTGATATTATTTGGACATAATCCAAACACCCCTATATTGTGAACCAATATAATTTTTCTTAGTCGAAAAATGTAATTTCAAGTTTTTACAAGTTACACAAGTATAATGTAGTTAGTTTTAATACGTTTTCAAGACATTATTCAACAATGTGTTTACTAAAATTTTGAAAAGGAGTGTATGAAATTTTTCAAAAATTTTTGACATGATAGTTTATAATAACTAGTTTCTAGTGTTGATTAATCATCCTAATCCTAGGGGAAGCATTTGGTTATGAAGTTTTAAGGCTTAATTTGAAAGAAATTATGGAATTTGACGAATTTTATAAAACATGCATAATCATGAGTATGATCAAATATGATGAAATTAGATGAAATGTGTTATGAAAAACTTACAATAAGTAATGATGATTGTGTTAGATGAATTTGCCCTTTGCGAATTAGCCCGAATTATGTGATTTGGAAGTGATTTGAGAGGTTTTTGGGTTTTGGTTTTCGTCACAGCAGAAGCAGTGGAAGGGGAGTATGAAAAAGTGGAGTGTTTGGCAAAAGGAAAAAGGAGAAAAACGGGTTTGAGCTATCAGATGGCCGGTCCCCTTAAACATTAAGGGGGCCGCCCTTCATTTGGCTGCCGGTCCCCTTAAACATTAAGGGGGCCGCCCTTCAAAAATCAATTTTTGTGATTTTGGTTTCTGGAAAGAGCAAGAAAAATATTTATTCGTATGTATGTATTAGATTTATATTTAATCAATAATACGTTGGAGGGTATTCGCACGAAAGGAATTACTTGACATTTTTAATCGACAATTTGCCAATTAAATTTTCTTGATCATTTCGGATGAAATTTATCAAGTTGTCAAGTACACGAGAACATTGTGGAAAGTTCATAAGTATATATATATATATATATATATATATATATATATATATATATATATATATATATATATATATATATATATATATATATATATATATATATATATTAGTATGGGCTTATAAGACGAGAACGTAGGAGGGAGACGTATGCAATGGAAGCCGGGAGTTTGTTTCATCCATAGATTTTTCGACTCATCTCACTTCATCAGCATGAGTGTTGATTGAACATTTAAGTTCAATAAGGCAAAAGGGGAAAAGAGATGTTCGTAAACGAACAATCTCTAGTTCTAGAAAATCAACAAATGAATTTCCTAGGTTATAAGATCCTAAATATAGCTAAGTATATAAATATATATATATATATATATATATATATGTATATATGTATATTTAGATATAATATAGAAGAAGATAGAGATTAATAAGTCAAGTAAGATCACATACATATAACATACTAAACTAAGCATGCATTTCTAGACAAGGAACTTAAAAGGAAGTGTGTACCTTTTGTCTTTAATGCGTTAATCTTCAAGGTCTTCAAGAAGTAAATCGGACAAGAGGTGACAATGAAAAGATCCATGTTTGGATGGCGAATATCATTTACGTTGGTGCCCATTGTTTCATTTGTCCAAAGTTATTTGGTCCGAACATGTTTTGTATTTGACTTGGATGCATATAAGGTGGAAACATTCCCCACGGATTGAAATTCCACATTTGTTGATTATAGTTAAAGTTTCGTCTATTATGGTTTGTTCTGGGTTGAGGTGTTTTAGGTCTAGGATATGAATTATTTGGTTTCTTAGGTGGTGGAGTTTTAGATCTTGTTTTAGATTTAGATAATCCAACTTCGGTTTTTAAAGATGGTTTATAGAATGGTTTTATTTCTTCATTACTAGCGATAGGTATTATTTTATTTTTTATGAGTAAATGTTTGGGATTAAGTATTGAAGGTTTTGGTTCATTTTCAAATTTAACGTTTTTAGCTCCACTTGTTGAAGATTCAGTTGAGTTAAATCCTAGTCCGGTTTTATCTCCTGATATTCTTTGAATACTTATAATTTTACTAAGTGAATTACTACTATTTTCAAATTTATCAAGTTTGCAAATTTCATCCTTAAGTATGTTGTTTTCACTTTTAAGCTCTTGACATGTTTTACATTCTTCAACAATTTCTTTTCCTTTTTCAAGTTGTCGTATTTTAATTTTTAGTTCAAGCACTTCATTTTCTAGTTGGTTGTTTATGTATTTTAGTGATTTATTTTTAGCCATAACTAGTTGTCCTATTTTACATAATCTATTGTATTCACTATCTAAATCTTTTTCATCTAATGATAGATTTTCATCACTAAAGTATTCGGATTCGGAACGTACCTCACTTGATGATTTGGCCATGAGACACTTTTCATCCTTTGTTGTTTCATTCTCATCTTCATCACTATCACTCCAAGCACCTCCAACGAATGCTCTTTGATTTTGATCTCTTGTCATCATTGGACATTTTCCAATGAGGTGATTCGGATCACCACACTTGAAACACTTTCTCTCATTCTTGCTATACTTGTCATCATTATTCTTTTGAGATGTTCTTCTTTCATCGTGTGGTTGTCTAACGAATCTTCCTCGCCTTTTGAAGAATTTCTTGAAGTCTCTTACGGCCATGGCATATTCTTCGTCATCGCTTTCGGAAGATGAGCTATCTTCGTTGTTGGATTCATTTCTAGCTTTCAAGGCGATTGACTTGCTTTGCTCACGTTTTCCTTTAACCATTTCAGAGTCCTTCTTTATAATTGCTTCGTAGACTTTCAGGTTTCCAATTAATTCATCAAGTTGTAGTGTTGACAAATTCTTTGATTCTTCAATAGCCGTCACTTTAGCTCGCCATTTAGGGTGAAGAGCTCTAAGAAATTTCCTAACAAAATTCTTACTAGAGAAATTCTCATCAAGTGCTTTTAAACTTGTGATGATAGTGTTAAATCTAGCAAAAGCATTATCAATTGATTCCTCTTCCGGAATCGTGAATTGTTCATATTGTTGAACAAGTAGATCTATTTTGTTATCTTTGACTTGATTATTACCTTGGTGAGTTATTAATAAAGAGTTCCAAATTTCTTTTGCGGTTTCACACATAAAGATCCTTTCGTACTCTTTACGTGGTAGCGCATTATAAATTACCATTTTTGCTTCATTATTTTTAGCAAGTTTTCTTTTTAAATCATCATTTTGTTTTTCAAAAGGTACAATTTCATCTTTCTTAGTTTCGGGGTTATTTTGAATAGGTAAAAAATCACCATTGGTAATAATATGCCAAAGATCTAGATCTTTTGATTTCACATAAGTTTCGAATCGATTTTTCCAATATAAAAATCCATCACTTTCAAATAGTGGTGGTCTTTGCATAGATTGCCCTTCTAAATATTTTTCAGATTCCATAGATCGTTACAAGTTTTAAAATACACTATATTTTAAAAATCTTGCTAGACGTGGCTCTGGTACCAATTGAGGAAAACTAGAAGGGGGGGGGGGTTGAATAGTTTTACGTCCTTTTAAAATTTATAAGCACAAGTTTGTTTTAAAAACTTCGATTCTTGTTTATGTGAATTCAATACTTGCACTATATGAACAATTGTATAATAACAAACTAACTAAACTAATTAGTAAAGGTAAATAAATAAGTAATGAGAAGAGTTAGAAAGATCAAACCACAACACAAGGATTTATAGTGGTTCGGCTACAAGGACACCTTCCTTGTTCCTACTCCACTCCCCGAGTCACCTACTCGAGAGTTTTCTTCACTATGTCAACAAACTCTCTTATGGCGGAGAAAACCGTACACACCAATATACACACCAATTTACACACCAATCTACACACCAATATACACACCAATCTTCACACCAATCTTCACACCAAGCTTCTACACACCAATCTTCTACACACCTTCTTCTACACACCAATCTTCTACACACCTTCTTCTACACACCAATCTTCACAACTATCCTACTTCACAACTAATCAACTTCTACTATCTACACAACTTCTATATCTTCTAAACAAATAATAACAAGCACAACACAATATTCACAAATGAATATATATACACTATACACAACAACTCTTCAACACTTCTTGAACTTGGTTGTAGAGAGTTCTTCTTTTGCACTTAGAATGAGAATGGATGATGAGGGATTGAATCACTTGAAACAAGGATTAATATACAAATGATCAAAGGGTTTTTGATGGGTTTAAGATGATTGTAGATCTGAAAATTTCGTGCAAAAGGTAAGGAAAAATTCCAGAATTAAGGTGGTATTTATAGGAGAATAAATCTGACAGTTTCTGACAGGGGAGCCTGGCCGGTCCCCTTAAAGCATGGCCGGCCCCCTTAAAATTAAGGGGACCGCCCCTTATAATTAAGGGGGCCGCCCAACTGTAACGGCCAGAAAACCTGTCTTTTAGTGGGGAAAGTTTATTTGGTGAAAAACTAACTGATTTTGGTTAAATATTTGAAATCATATATTTAGTATGATTAAAACATTTTTCCTTATTACCAAAAGTGTTTTTCAAAAATATATAATAAGATTATATAATTAAATAAACTTTGTATTAGTTAATTAAATACCCCTTTGATCATGAGATGTATTAAACACTTATTTATCCATACCTTAAGTGATTAAGTTGGATATAGTGATATAAACTAGCTTAATACTTGTTTACATAGTAATCAAACGATTGACGAGTTTACATTTTGTGATCGTCAAAATATAGAGATATCGAAAAATATAAATAACGTTTTCATACATTATTTATGTCAACACTTCACGCCACGCACTTTAAAAAGGCAGCAAGTTATTGTTAATGTTCGCATAAATAATGTTGTAACATTAAGTCATTAACTACATATATTTTTTTTAAATCTTTTTACATTTTACGACATTTATGATGTATCTTATACGTCACTAGTTGTTAGCAACTTGTACACTATCTACCTAAAAGTTGTTTGAAAAGCCGAATTTTAATACTTGTTATCTACAAAGTAAGATATACAAATCCAACAACCAACCGTATATACATTTATTTATATTAGAAGGGTACAACAACAAAAACAACAACAACAACAACAACGATATCGAATCTTGTATAAGCAAGGTACGATAAATGTATAATATAGACAGATCATACCCTTATTATTAGGTAATTATTTAAATTTAAAAATACAAATTAATGTTTTTACAACTAAACAGATAATTTTACCTAAACACCGTTAAAAGTTAATAAAAAATTAACTCACTCAGTGACTCAAACATTGTTTTGTACTTTTTATCTAACCACATTTGTTACCCCATAAGATTCTCAACCTATATATAAAAACCAAAATTTTAACCAAACTATTACTATTATTCATGTATTTCACATAATTTTTTTTATATAAAAAAAGTTCCCAATAGTACACGTCACCGGAATATTCACTTCCCATTTCCGGTTACCGGAATCCAAATTTCCATTTATTATTTTTTAATAAAAAAATAAAAATTAATTACAAAACTACCCAATACCCTAATATTTATTTTTAGTATAATAAATTAAATATAATTAATTATTACACCGTATATTTATATATTTTATTAGTAGTATTTCTAAAGGTTAAGTTTTATTTTTTATTTTTACACTTTTACAAAAGTTAAGCTTTCTTTCATTCATCATCATCATAATAGATCTAATACTAATAATAATAAATCATCTCAAAAACCCATTAACAATTACTCCATCTTAATGCTTATTCAAGTAAGTATTTTACTTAATTTCAGTTTTGTTTTTACCTTTATAATGTTGTATTTTTTTAAGGTTTTTTTTGCTCTAAAATTTGGGGGTTTTGTGATCTGTTGTTAGATCTTGAAATTGAGACTTGATTTGAGGTGGGTTTTGTGAATTAGAAATGGGTTCTTGTTTTTATAAGCTGGTTTTGAGTTTAAGGTGGAATCTTGGCCAGTTTTGTTGAATTTAGGGGGAGAATTAGGGTTTATGGGGTTAAGACTGTGATTTGAGTATGTGGGTGTGTTTTGTTTGTGATTAAGGTTGAGAAATGAGTGAGATTTTGTTTTGATGTTTTCGATTAGTTTAAGGTTTGATTTGGTGAGAATGTTATTGTTTTGTTTGTTAATGTATCATGCATTTGATGTTTATCGAGTTTCGACTGTTTAGGTTGTTCCTTGTTGACTATATGCATTGTGTTTTCGGGGGTGTTTGGGTTGTGTTTATAACAGGTTATCAGCTTATTGCGTTACTGAGGATGTTCTGGTATTGTTTATTAAAAGTACTATTAGCTTATTGCAATTTACATTTTGGTAGCATACTTAAGCTAATTTCAAATACCATGATAACATCTTCCCCGGATCACCAGTTACCAGATCAAGCGGATTTTTGAATGTCTATGTTGTTTCGTGCTGACTATATGCATTGTGTTTTTGGGTGGTGTTTGGGGTTGAGTACTAAAACTGTTTATATGCTTGTTGTTTTGATACAATCGATAAGCAGTTTTTAGGATGTTTTGGGATTGCTTATTGAAAATGTTTAACTGCTTACTGCGTTTTGGACTTTTGATACAGTAGATAATAACTTTGAGGATGTTTAGGATTTCTTATCATAGTCATTTATTAGCTTATTGCATTTTTATACAGTAGAATAAAAGATGATAATAAGTTGATACTGATTATTTGTAGGGTTGAACATCTGAGATGGATCCTAACACAATAGAAGAAGCTCTAAGAGCTAAAGAAAATGCAGAGAAGCTATTTATAATGAAAGATTTCACGGGTGCAAAACAATTTGCTATACGGGCACAAATGTTATGTCCTCAACTCGATGGTATCGCACAAATGGCAGCTACATTTGAAATATTCGCGTCGATAGGAACAAACTCAAACCACGAAGTTGATTTATATTCAGTTTTCGGATTAGATCCATCTGCCGACAAATCAGTTATAAAAAAACGTTACAAGAAAATGGCTGTTCTTCTTCACCCTGATAAGAACAAAACTATTGGCGCTGATGAGGCGTTCAGGCTCGTCTCTGAAGCATGGGCGATTCTATCGGATAATGCTAAAAGAAACTCATACGATGCTAAAAGAAATAGACATGTTTCAGGTGGTATGGGTTCGGATAGTTCTCCAAGACTTGACACGTTTTGGACTGTGTGTACTACGTGTAGGGTCCAATATGAATATTTACGAAAATATGTGAATAAAAGACTTTCATGTAAGAATTGTCGTGGGGTTTTTGTTGCTATTGAAACGGGAGCAGCTCCTGTTACTTACGCCCCATGGTCATATACGTCTGAAAATGGGTATGCTAACCAATCTTACAATACGGGTAATTATCCACCAACCACGTCAGTATGTTTTACTAGCAATGGGGGGTCGACAGTTACTCATGCTACACAAGGGTATGATTATGCAGGAACCGTAGCTTTTCAGTGGAATACTCATCCCGGTTCTTCAACTGTGGATCCAAATAGTCTGCAATCTAAATCTGTTAATTCCAGAAGAGCAAAAGCAAACGGGAGACACCAGGCCAGAGCCCCTGGTGAACGTCCGAGGATGGGTAGGCCTCCTAAGAAAAGAAAGATTGAAAATGGGGAAACGGGGTTAAGAAATGAACAAGATGCGGTATTAAATAATGTAAATGGAAATGTTGGGAATCAAGTTTTCACCCGACAGTACTCTATTCCTCCTGCTTTTGATGCAAGAAAGTTGTTGATTGATAAAGCTAGATCTGTAATTCGTGGGAAGCTAAAAGAAATGAAGTCAGCGCCTGCTTTGAAAACTGAGAAGATTGAAAAACCGCTTAAGAAAAGTGGTTCAATGGCAATAACGGTTCCTGATCCGGATTTCCATGATTTTGACACGGATCGGTCTGAAGAAGTGTTCAAGCCGAAACAAATATGGGCTATTTATGATGAAGAAGATGGGATGCCTCGTCTTTACTGTCTTGTTCGTGAGGTTCTTTCTGTTAAACCGTTTCAGCTTCATATCAATTACTTAAACTCAAAGCCAGATACTGAATTTGGTTTTAATAAATCATGCGGAAGTTTCAAAGTTGCACACGCGAATTTTGTTGACCAAGTCAACATCTTTTCTCATCTTTTGGGACGAGAAAATGTGGGAAAGGGTGGGTGTGTTAATATATACCCAAAAAGAGGCGACATTTGGGCTGTTTACAAAAATTGGAGTAAAAAACCATCGAAAAAAGTTAGACACCAATTTGAAATGGTGGAAATTCTTGATGATTATAGTGAAAAACTTGGTGTTTGTGTTACGCCTTTGGTGAAATTAGAAGGTTACAAGACTGTGTATCAAAGAAATCCTAACAAGAATGCGGTTCGGTTGATACCTAGGAAAGAAATGGTTAGGTTTTCACATCAAGTTCCATCTTGTTTGTTAAAAGGTCAAGGTTTGAACTTGCCAGACGGCTGTTGGGATCTTGATCCTGCTGCTACACCAGAACAGCTTCTGCAGGCAGACACAGATGCAGATGCAGATGAAGAGGAAAAGAAGGTTGGAGTTACAGGCGTTGAAGGGCATTTAAGTCATTTACTTTGACAAGTGTGTGAGATTGATAGTGTATAGATCAAAACACATAGTGATGAGGGCCAATTGGTGAGAAAAATTTAGTTAGTTGGAAGTAAAAGGGATCGTAAGTGATCCTCGCGGCAGAAGGTCGAATTTGGTTTTAAGAAAGTTGTACTAATTACTTTGTTATGAATTAGTTTACCTTTTGATATGTACTAATTACTACTATTATATACCCCCTATGCATTGACGGGTTGTCCACTCGAGCATTCGTGTTGCATGAAGGATTAAAAAGTAGTCTTCTGTTTTTTAGTCTCGTATCGATGTTATTTACTTTTTGTCAAGTGATTGTAGTTCAGTTTCTGTAGTTTGACACTTTATCCATTGTTGGGTTGTGCTCTCAAAACTCGCAATCTAGGATGGAGATTTCAAATTCCATCAGTCTTTATAAATTTTTGAGTTTTATTAACGATTGAAGTAAATACTGCATTAATGATTTGTCGGGTTTGTTGCTATCATAGTATTTGGTTTTGTTTTCTGCCAAACATGTGGTTAACTTGGATAGCTAGTGCTCATGGTGTCAAGTGTCAAACCTGAAGAATCATTCTTTCAGAGAGGTACTGTAATCCCCAGCTGCTCAGTGGTTCACATTTCTTGATTCCATAATGCTTACTTATTGTGTGGAACAATCTGTAATCGAGATCCTACCTCTATCGAACATGATTGAAGAAACTACTGATCACAAAGGAATTCCCTACAATGAGGTTCAAGACCCGTCTTTTGTCAAAGATTTCAGGTATTCTCGCAACAACATTGTGGAGGATTACGAGATCTCATGAAAAATGGGTGTTCTAAGGTAAACATATAATATCATCAAAACTGTTTGTATACATACATATGCAGGTTTTCAGTTGTATGACTTGTATCATGTGATCTTTTTCAAGAAAATACAGATATTTTATCAAAACTACATTTTTTCACTTTCTCTCCCTCTTTAGAATTTTAATCATTTTTATCTTTACAACAATGTCTTTAAGGCTGGCTGCAATAGAAGTAGTCGACCGACTCGGTCGACCCAATCCTACTCGGTCTTATTGTTGTGGTTAGTAGGTCACGACCGAATAGAGGTAGGAAAAAAAATGAAAATGGTCGTGATCTCGACCGAAACATACACACACATAAAAACAAATGGCCCACTTTCCAATTAATATTATTAAGGTCGCCCTTACTGGGGCACTGCAGGTCGCTGGAGAAAGAAAGCTGACGTGACAGAGAAAATAAGATGGATTGACCCTTATTTTCGGTCCTTACTCTAAGAATAAAAGAGCATTATAAAACTAGCATTTCATGGTCGGCAGGTCCGTTTGGTTTACAAATTGGGTTGGAATTTGAGATTTATAAAGCACACGAACTAAATAAAGTGTATTATAATGCATGATTCATCAAACTTCTTTTAAAACATGCGAGCAGGCATCCACGCATTGCGACCGCCGATACCTTGTGATTAAAGTTCAGGCCCAACAAATAACAATGACGAGCTGATTAAGCTAAGAAAAACATGAAGAAAATGATCCGGTTCATATGTCTTTACCATTTCTGACGGTTCTCCCATGTTCATTTTCGGATTTGGTTAGCTGAAGCGGTGGCGACTATGGTTCCTAGTTAAACCAGCTAAACCCATTGGTCCGGCCCAGTCCGGTTTTTAAACCCATATATATCATCAACTTGTTTGCATATAACTGTAATGTCGTAACTTTTTATAGCTGTGATGCAGTAACTGTGATGCACTAAAATTTATGACTGTGATGCAGTTACTTAAAAATGTGATGCAATAACTTTATAACTGTGATGCACGAAAATCCGCCTTCCTAGACTTTTTATTTTATGAGACTTTTTATTATAACCCTACTCTCTCTCTCTCTCTCTCTCTATATATATATATATATATATATATATATATATATATATATATATATATATATATATATATGCATTTTTCATTTTAAGGGTCTTTAAAAATAACATTTATTAAAATAGTTAAAAGTCAATAGTATAATTATAGATTTTTTTTCCTTCTTCTTATACAGTATTAAATTATAATGTATATTTTTAATTAGAGTTGCGATCCCCTACAAAGGATCAAAAATTAAAAAGGCTAAAAAGTGTTTTTAGCCACTAAGCTAGTGTCATGTGTCCCCAACCCACTCCCTCCCTTTTTGCTTTAATATTTTTTTGTTAAAGGACATTTTGGTTATTTGACACATTTTTTTAATTCCACCTTAAATTTCAAATGCAAATAACTTTCAAACGACAAACTTTTACAAAAAACCGATTTTACCATAATTTTTAAAATTTAATCCTCTTTAATTTGGTATAAATCTTTTTAATTTTTTCGAAACTTTTTTTTTGACATATTCATTGGGTCATGATTTTCTTGAAAATTTTAGCATTTTCGGCTCTAATTTTGTCTAGTTTAAAGGCCGAATTTTGCAAAACTTAAAACACGAAAGTTGTAGCTTCTTGGCCATTCTTTACCCAGAAATTTGAATCACTCAAATCCAATATGATATGAGTGAGATATCGTATGTTAAAGATGACGTTTTAGTCATATTTGTTGCACACAACGTGTTTGATGAAATGTTTAGCTTAGATTTTTAGTCTTAAAATCGAGTTAAATGCACTAATTTTTGTACAACAATGCACCTTTAGTTATTTTATTAATGTAAGATTCAAAAAGTTTTGTTTTTTCTTGTTTTTTTGTTGTTTTTTTTAACTGATGAACCATATTAACTGATGAACCTTATTATCTGATTTTTAAAAAAAGACATTTCGTTCATCAGTTACTTTGGTTGAACTTATTAACTGATGAACCTTATTAACTGATTTTTAAAAAAGACATATCGCGTGTTAAAGAGCCTTATTAACTGATGAACCTTATTAACTGATGAACTTATTAAATCAGTTAATAAGGTTCATCAGCCTTATTAACTGGTTGAACTATATTAACTGATGAACTTATTAACTGATGAACCTTATTAACTGATGAACTTATTAAATCAGTTAATAAGGTTCATCAGTTAAAGATCCTTATTAACTGATGAACTTATTAAATCAGTTAAAAAGGTTCATCAGCCTTATTAACTGGTTGAACTATATTAACTGATGAACTTATTAACTGATGAACCTTATTAACTGATGAACTTATTAAATCAGTTAATAAGGTTCATCAGTTAAAAAACAAAACTTTTTGAATCTTACATTAATAAAATGACTAACTGATGAACCTAATAACCTAACTGATGAACCTAATTACCTAACTGATGAACTAAATGTATATTTTTAAAATATAATGATTAAAAAAGTTTACTTTTTGAGTCTTACATTAATAAAATGATTAATAATGCATTGAGAAACAAAAATTAATGCATTTAACGCAATTTTAACACTAAAATTCTAAGCTAGACATTTCATCAAACACATTGTGTGCAACAAATATGAGTTAAACACCATCTTTAACGTGTGATATCTTACTCGTATGACATCGGATTTGAGTGATTCAAAAACCTGTGTAAAGAGTGAATCAAAATAAAAAAACTTTCGTGTTTTAAGTTTTTAACGATTCGACATTTATGAGGGTAAAAAATAGGGCCGAAAATGACAAAAAAATCAAGAAAATCACTAACCATTTGATATGTAAAAAAAAAAGTTTGAAATATTTAACAAGATTTATACCAATTTAAAGAGGATTAAATTTTAAAAATTATGGTGAAATCGGTTTTTCGTAAAAGTTTATCGTTTGAAAGATATTTGCGATTGAAAATTGAGGTGGAAAAGTAAAAAACGAGTAAAATTACGATTTTGCCCCTAAACGGATATTTTAAATAAAATATGTTGGGGACACGTGTCGCTTGCTGGTTACTTTTTATACTTTTTAAATTTGTTTCCCTTTCTAAGGGATCCGGTACCTTTTTAATTAACCTTTCTAAAACATGTTTACAAAATGTGTTTTAAAATGTTGTAACTGATTCTATTATAGTTTTATGCAAACTATTGATTCGTAACAAAAACAACACAATTCTATAATAAGTAAGGTTTGGTTTAATATTTTAAGACTTGTATTTTGAAAATGTTACAAATACTTTATAATGTAGTAGAGATATTCCTCCCATCTTAAAATAATCCATCTCTGAAGGGAAAAAAAATATAGTAAATCAAGTATTTTACTCACCCGTTAAACTTTGTTCTAATTAGTTAAAATGCAAAATGGATATTTATTTTAAGAGATCTCAAAATGGAGACATGGCATTTATCTTGAGACGAAAGGAGTAGTAGATAACTAGTTTAAGAAAATCCGAAAAGAAAAGTTAGACAAAGAATATGAGGACGAATAGCGGAGGGAGTAAATACTTAGAAAACTATAGGTTGATGGCTGAAAATACGTAACATATTTTTACATATTTACCGAAATACGTAACGTACTTTATTGACTCTCAAAATACTTTAAAATTTTGAACAATCTCACTAATTTTTCAATTGGATATTTATTTGGGGAGATCGATCTCAAATGAAAACATGAACATTTATCTTCAGATGAATGGAGTAATAGATAATTAGGTAAAGAAAATCCGTAAACAAAAGTCAGACAAATACTATGAGAACCAATAGAGGAGGGAGAACTAAATACTAAGAAAACTATAGGTGTTTGCTGAAAATACATAGAACTTTTTGGATGTTGTCTTTGTTACACCCCGTGTCCGCTTTGACAAAAAACTTAAAACTTTTTATGCGGAAACGCTTTGACCCGTTACTGACTCCTGTCACTCATTTATAAACTAACTAAAATAAGTTACAAAACAAACATTGAGACTATTTTTAGAAAAGTAGACTCCAATACTTTTAAAATAAGTGGTGGCACCCTAAAGTTCACCATGACCCTTGAAGTGCACTGTGACCCCTAAAGTGCACTATTGACCTATTTTTCGGAAAAACAACGTCTATAACATGACATAGCACCAAAACTTCCAGAAATCATTAGAACATTATAAAAATCAAATATATGCATAAACTTGGTCATAATGACCCGCAAAAATGTGCTTTACAAAGTAACGGGTGGAAACACCCATTTTGACCCATTTGCATACTACACTTAACCATATCACTTTTAACTATAAAATTAACACTTTAACCATAAACTGATGTGTGCTTTTTCACACATCCTTTTTAGACCAAAATCAGACCAAATACACCAAATACTAACCAAATATGCCAAGAGAATGTGTGTTTTTGTATTTGTGTATGTGCAGGTACGGATATGTGAAAAATGAACAAAAACAAAGCCAAAACCAACAAAAAAACGAGCACGAGATTGGAAAAAGGCCAAAAGCCGGAGCCGGGGAAGCAGAATGATTAAGAAAAGCTCATAATATCATTAGAAGTCCTTAGAGATTCAGAATATTGCATAATTAGTCCCTAGTCAAATTTTTGAAGAAATGGCAAGTTCAGTCACCCATCTTTCAACAATTGTCAAAATTGGTCCTTTAAGGAATTTTAGAAGAAAAGTCAACATTGGTCCTTAGTTTATCAAAGAATGACAACATAAGCCCTTGGAAAGTATTTTGGATTATTAACAGATTTGGTCCCTATGTGTTTTGTGAATTACAAGTTTGGTCCTTGATAATATATCATTCCTAAGCCTATAATACTAAACCAGGTCCATAGATGCAATCCAATCCACAAACCTGTTGGCCCAATCCATACCAACTCCAAAGCCCATCATCACCCTTTTATTATAACTGATCCACTAACCAATACCCCTTGGTCAACCCAACACCACACCCAGTCAACCATTTTTAATAATAAAAACAAAACACCCTGATTCGTTGTGTTTTGGTGTGTGCAAACAACAATTTATCAAAATATCAACAAACGTGAGGTCTAATTTGTCGTGAGACAAATAAACATGAAGTAATACGAGTAAACCGTTTAGTAAAATGATTACCTCGCAAAACTTGTGAAAGTGATATTCAAATTGTTAGACCGGGAAGTGATTTCCCGGGTCGTACCCCAACGAGGTGTGAATGGAAAGCTTCGGATGAGATTGGGATTAAAATCTTGTATGATTGGAAAGGTTATTTGGTTTTACGATACGTTAAATTAACGAAATTGGAAAATTAACGAACGAAGGTGAAAATAAATTAGCCTAAGGGTAAACAAAAGGTAATTAGCAAGCTAGGGAAATCCTAAAACACTACGGGAAACATAATTAGGTATCGGGAATCCTAAAATGTAAACTAAATTAAAAACGTATAAGTTATTTAAAAATCACGCGAGCGCGCAAAATAAAACGCGAATTTTGAGGTACAAGGGTCCTACGGGTTTCCAACTAATTTTCTAACGGACTAAAAGTCAAAAGAAAATTTTAGAAAAAAGAAAATTAATTTTCTAATAAAAATTCTATTTATTACGAATTAAATTCTAATTATTACTAATTAAATTCTAATAAATAAATTACAAAATCTAAAAATCTGAATTTTTTTTATAAAAGTCCTATAAGGTAAGATTGGTTTAAGAAAAATTTAAAAAGTGGTGGCATAGTTTCAAAATAAGCAGTAATTAAGTTATTAAGCTAATAAAGCTAAAAGGGAACATCAACAATAAAGGGAATAATCAAGCAATTCTAATGACAAAAGACCCTAGGACGCAGTTGGTTCAGAGTGGTGTGTTGTGGTGCTTACTAAGCAGAAGGTCAGGGGTTCGAATCCCTTGGCCTTTTGTTTTTGTAAAGTATTTTATTTTCTTTTTGCAAACTAATTTATCCAACAAGCATGACCAACTTTTGCAAAATCATTTTGGATGAAAAGCTTTTAACAAGCTTATTCAAAGCTTAAAACAAACTCAACATCGGAGTTTTTTTGTTTTTTGGAGCGTAATTGAGCTTTTTAAATATGTAGCAATCAACCTCAATAGACCAAAAAGCTCAAATGAGCTTATTCAAAAACAAGAAGGAATAACAACAAGAAGTATTAATCACAACAACAATTACAACAGGATCTAAAAAAAATCAAACAAACATCGGGTTGTTTCAAGAATAACAAAATGCAGCAGCAGCAAGCAAAAAGAGGCCAAAAGAAGGCTTATTTATAAGCACTCAATAAGCAGTAGATGCAAAACAAAAACCTAAATCTTAATTACTACCTAGGGGGGATTCTAAAACATCTAACTATCAGGGATTCCAACCAAAATTGGTCATGCTAAAGTCCTATGAAAAACGGGTAAAAAAAAAACAAAAGGGGATGAAACCTCCCCTGCAAGTCTGTTTGAAGGGTGATGGGACCCACTTAGAAAAATCACAAAAACATGGTGGCTGTAGATTCTTGAAGCCAAGGTGGTAGACAATAATTTGTGAGAGTTTCAAAGTTTGAATTCAATTACAAAATTCACAACAATTAGTTGAATTTTTGGAAAACTCTGAGCTTTGCAAAGTTGACTTTTTGAAATTCCTTTGCACAGTTTGACTAAGTTGAATTTCTCAGGAACCTAGATGATTAAGTAAGCTTAACTAGCCCTCACTAAACCTAACTAAGGCAGCTTAAACAAATTTAGAACCAGATGGAAGCTTTTGACTCACAACAGTTAAGCTACAATGGGCTTCAAGGAGAGAATTTGACTTTCTAATGAACTAGCCTACTAATTATGTGTTTGCCTAAGCCTAATACAATCTAAATGATGTATCTAAACTAACCACTGCTTCTACTACAATAAATATACCAGCAAACTGTGATGAACCAAACACCCCTACAGTGGACTGTTTTCAGAGATTTTCAAAGTGAAATGTGAGATTAACAATTACTCTAAACTAATTACTTTATACTAATCAATAATCAATTCAAATAAGCAGACAAGCATAACAATTAACTATAATCAACAAGTAACATGAATTGTGACCAATACATGAGTTAAAACCTACTTGAGATCCAATGCTAGGTGTGCTGAGAACTAGAAACCATAAGAACCACTTATATGTCTCCCATGAGACTCTAACCCAAATCTCCACAACCACTGCTACTGCCACTCCTTCTTCTTCTTCATTTTTTTTATTCTTGAATTTTTCTTTCTTTTCTTCTTTTTCTTTTCTGACTTCTACTTTTCTTTGATTTAAAATATTTTTAACAAATTTAAACTAACAAGCTGAGACACTTTAAGTAACAATTGAAAGGAAGAATAAGGAATTTAATACTTTGAATAAAAATATGAATTTGAACAAGTTTGAAAGAAACTTTAATTAAACTTGAAATATTGCCATTACAGAAGTGAACTAAGCCTAAAATATAAAAGATACAGAAGAAAAGGGTGCCTTTTAGGCTACAATTCAATCCCTATTTATACTAATAACTAACTAGGGTTTCATCAATTCTTGTCATCATCCTGGTGTGCTTGTTTTCTGAGACAGAAAGAAACTTGTGAGTCCTTTGTGCTTCTTTTCAATTATCCTCAGCCTTTGGATTAGTCTTGAACTCATCACAGCCTTTAACCACGTTTTGGCGCCCAAAGATAAGTGGTGGATTGCTAGCTTGGTAGTGGTAGGTACAAAAATGTGAGTAAACAATGAAGATAGTGGGATTGGGTTGTGGGGGGGGGGGGGGGGGGGAGGACAAGAGGTGAAAGTGAAGGTTGGCTGGTGATGGGGGTTATGGCGGGAAGCAGGTCACGAGGGGGGGGGGGGGAAGATGAAAGTGATGGAGGTGGTGTGGGTTTGACTAGGTCAGACATGCGTTTTAATATCACATAACAGGTTTAAGGTTTGGGCTTTTGGGAATACATGGGCCTTGGGAGGGTTGTGGATTTGGTGGGCTGGTAATTGTGTTTTAATATCAAGGGTCCGTTTGATTTATGTAGACAACACAAGGACCAAGTTTATATTACTTTGATTTTTGAGGACCACATCTGCCAATCTTTCAAACTTCAACCAAGGGTCAATCCTGTCAAGTTAGGTAAACCACCAAAAATACAAATTTTCCACATTTGAAACACCAGGGAGTAAAACTGCCAATTGGCCAAAGTACAGGGACCAATTGTGTAATTTTCCAAATCTTTTTACCCAAAGATCATTTATGATTTATTTTGACTTTTAAAGAGCAAGGGTTGACTTTTCTTTGAAATAAATGCTTAGGGACTAGTTTTGTCAAATTTTGAAAGTCGGGGGACTGAAACTGCCAATTATGCAAATTTTGTTCGTTTTTCGTTTGTTTTCACTCGTTTTGCATCAGAAACATATAAAACACGATCTTTGGGATTTTCTTCGTATTTTGGTGCGTTTTTGTGTGTTTTTAATCGTTTTGCAGTTCAGATTTGACTAAAAATGATGAGTATTTACACACTCATCAATCCCCCACACTAAACTATTGCTAGTCCCTAGCAATCTTTTTGAGAAAAATTAATGGATTTGAAGTCTCTTTACCAAAAGCCATCACTTCTGGAGTAGCCGAATGTTTTGGGTTCAAGTAAGAATTATGGTCCATCCGATGACCATGTGATTTTTAGCAAACCACCAGCTTTCAACGGTTTTGATTTGTCTTTACCAGAAGCCGTTTGCTTTTGGACTAGCCAACTCTTGATGGAATAGTCAACATCTTGGTGAGTTGATTACCAATTATGGTTTTTCCACTGCCTTTACCACAAGCCATAATCTTGCGGGCTAGCCAACTAATTTACTATTGAGGATATGAGGAGTTGAGGTACCATACAATTTTGGGCAAATTGCAAGCCATCAACGGGGTTGAGTTATCTTTACCAAGAGCCGTTTGCTCCTGGATTAGCCAATCCTTTAGTCGTTTAGACACGGTGGATTGATAACCACAAAAATTTTTGAAATAAAGTGATTTTTTTTTTAAAAAAATTTTGGCAAAAAACGGGGGTACTAGACGGTATAATTTGATAAAATTCGCTAGAATTTTCCCCTCCCCCACACTTAGAATTGAATATTGTCCTCAATATTCAAAGTCCCGGCTATTATGCCGAATCCTTGAACGAAAGAAGATAATATTAGAAGCTAACTGTGGGAACGTTATTTTTTTATTTTTCACTTTATTTATACAAACACACATTTTTTTTGAAGGTATATACATCTCAAATAGCTGCAGGGGTGGCCACTCCCCCACACTAGGGTGTTAGAAAGTAGAAAGAAATCAGAGACATGGGTGAAAACCCATGTTGTTGCTACTGTTTTTGGTTACCGAGTCGCTAGCTTGACTCGACCCCGAATTCATTGGTCCATGGGGAAAGTTTAGAGGTCTGGGACAATTGCTGGTATGTCCCCGCCAAAATAGTGTTTCAACCGATGCCCATTTACTTTGAAATTTGGACCGTCGTCTTGAGATAACTCGACGGTGCCATAAGGAAAAACTTTGGCAACGGTGAAAGGTCCAGTCCAGTGGGTTTTAAGCTTACCCGAAAAGATCTTTAATCGAGAGTTAAAGAGAAGGACTCGGTCACCAACGTTGAAAACGCGGTTCTTGATTTTGGAGTCATGGATCTTTTTTGTTTTCTCTTTATAGATTAAAGAGTTTTCGTAAGCTTGATCACGAAGTTCATTGAGTTCATTGAGTTGAACTTTCCTATGATCACCCGCAGACTTAAGATCGAAATTGGCATTCTTCAAAGCCCAATAGGCTTTGTGCTCGAGCTCAATCGGTAGATGGCAAGCTTTTCCATACACGATCTTATAAGGAGTACACCCGATGGGTCTTTTATAAGCCGTGCGAAAAGCCCATAGAGCGTCATCTAACTTGTCCGACCAAGAGGCACGGTGTTCGCCTACGGTTCTTTCAAGAATCCTTTTCAAACCACGGTTTGAAACCTCCACCTGCCCACTTTTTTGTGGGTGATAAGCGGTAGCAAGTCGGTGTGTGACACCATACTTGAGCATGACTTTTGCAAATTGCTCATTGCAAAAGTGAGTACCGCGATCACTAATGATAGCGTGGGGAGTTCCAACCCTAGAAAAGAGCGATTTCAAAAACTTTACAACTACTCGGGCATCGTTGGTTGGGAGAGCTTTTGCTTCGACCCATTTTGACAAGTAGTCAACGGCCACGAGTATGTACTTGTTCCCTCGTGAAGACGGGAACGGCCCCATAAAGTCTATGCCCCAAATATCAAAGATCTCACAAACTTGGATGACATTTTGTGGCATTTCATCCTGTTGTGTTATCTTTCCTTGACGTTGACACGAGTCGCAAGATTTGACTAGGTCATGGGCGTCTTTGTAAATGGAGGGCCAATAAAAACCAGATTCAAAAACTTTTCGAGCGGTGTAGTTCGGGCCATGATGTCCCCCGGTGGGTCCATGACGACAAGCCTTAAGGATTTCCATGGCTTCTTGGCCATGAACACACCTCCGAATAACCTAATCCGCACAGATTTTAAACATATAGGGATCGTCCCAAAAGTAGTGATTAACATCTTTGAAAAACTTGCTCTTTTGGTGGGACGACATCCCTTTAACAACAAAATTCCCCGCATGGTAGTTTGCAAAGTCGGCAAACCATGGGGTACTAGAATCACCACGAGAGGAAATCACAGTAAGTGTCTCGAGAGGAAATGTTTCATTTATTTCCTTTTTCTCGAGAACACCTTGATGAGGATTCTCCAATCAGGAAAGATGATCAGCAGCGAGGTTCTCGGCTCCTTTTTTTTTTTTTATCACGAATGATGATATCAAATTCTTGTAGGAGGAGAACCCAACGGAGCAATCTCGGCTTTGCATCTTGCTTGGCAAAGAGATATTTAAGAGCCGAGTGATCCGTGTACACTATGCATTTAGTCAAGATCAAATATGGCCGAAACTTCTCAAACGCATACACCACAGCTAGTAATTCTTTTTTCGTTGTGGTGTAATGAGCTTGAGCTTCGGTCAAGGTTTTGCTTGCATAATGAATCGGCTGAAAGTGTTTGGTTTTTCGTTTCCCCAAGACCGCACCTATTGCAAAGTCACTTGCATCACACATAAGTTCGAAAGGTAGGTCCCAATCGGGGGCAACTAGAATGGGTACCTCGGTAAGCTTTTTCTTGAGAGTTTGAAAAGCTTCGATGCACTCATCAGAAAAGACAAATGGAGTCTCTTTTTCAAGAAGTCAGGTCATAGGCCTAGCTATCTTCGAGAAATCTTGAATGAATCTACGATAGAAGCCGGCAAGACCCAGGAAACTCCGAACACCTTTAACAGTAGTGGGAGGAGGAAGCTTAGCAATGACATCGATTTTAGCTTTATCAACCTCAATCCCACTCTTGGAAGTCTTATGGCCAAGGACAATTCCTTCCTTGACCATGAAATGACTTTTCTCCCAATTTAGACTAAGATTGGTGTCTTCACACCTTTGAAGCATTTTATCTAAATTGGCGATACATGATTCGAATGAATTTCCAACGACCGAAAAATCATCCATGAAGACCTCCATTGTTTTCTCGATCATGTCGTGAAAAATGGCCATCATGCATCTTTGAAATGTGCCCGGAGCATTGCACAAGCCAAAAGGCATGCGTCGATAAGCAAATGTTCCATATGGACACGTGAAAGTCGTCTTTTCTTGATCTTGAGGATCGATGGGAATTTGGAAATATCCCGAAAAACCGTCAAGAAAACAATAGTATTCATTTCCTGCCAATCTTTCGAGCATTTGATCCCTGAAAGGTAATGGAAAGTGGTCTTTACGGGTGGCGTCGTTCAATTTTTGATAATCAATGCAAACGCGCCAACCCGTTACCAATCGAGTAGGAATTAACTCATTATCATCATTTTTGACAACAGTTATGCCACCTTTCTTGGGCACACAATGAACGGGACTCACCCAAGGACTATCCGAAATAGGGTAAATCAAACCGGCATCAAAAAGTTTTATGACCTCTTGCTTGATAACCTCGTTAATTTTAGGATTTACGCTTCTTTGTTGTTGAACCGCCGGTTTAAAGTCATCCTCCATCAAAATCTTGTGCATACAAAATTCCGGGTTAATACCCTTGATGTCGGAAAGTCTCCAAGCAATGGTTCGCTTGTGTGACTTTAAAACCTTGAGAAGAGCGGTTTTGTTTTCCTCATTCAAGTCTTTAGCAATTATGACGGGAAACTTATTGTCACCCTCCAAAAATGCGTACTCGAGATGAGGCGGAAGTTCCTTGAGTTCGACCTTAGGAAAGTCATCAGTTTCTTCAACATCTTTGACTTCCAAGTTATGAAGATCTTTTGGAGGAAGAGATGATGGATCATCATTGAGCAACTTCTCAAGTAGAAGTATGTCTTCCTCGGGGTTGATTAAATCATTATCAACATGAGAATCACATGACAAACAAGCTTCAATTTCTTCCAAAATGAAGTCACCTCCCAAAAATGGAGTAAGAGAGGGGGGAGAGACAACAATGGTAGAATTGATTGATCCTTGCACATTTAACACTTCTTCAAAATAGTCATCGCGTGAAACATCGATGACATCAATTTGGTTAATTGCTTCTCGTTCGAGTTCGAGAAAATCTTTTGAAGTGTTTTCAATGTTTATGACCAACTTTTTGTCGCCAACTCTTAGAGTCATTTCACCTTCGAAGACGTCGATTAATGCACGAGTCGTTTTTAAGAATGGTCTCCCTAAAATAAGGGGAACACGAGGATCGACATCAAAATCGACGACTATAAAGTCGGCAGGAAAATGGAACTTGCCAACCTTCACAAAGACATCTTCAGCAATACCCTTCGGAATCGTAACCGAACGAGTTGCTAATTCTAGAGTCATTCGTGTTGGTGTAAGCTCGAGAAGTGAAAGTTTTTGCAAAATAGAGAAAGGCATGAGGTTTATGCTACGCCAAGATCGGCCAAGGCGAAGCATTCCTCAAGCTTTTGGAAATCACATGGAATGAGAAATTTTCCGGGGTCTCCTAATTTTTCGGGAAGTTTCTTTAGAATCACCGCCGAACAATTCTCATTCAAATGAGTTTTGGTGAGTTCAAATAGTTTCTCTTTGTTACTTAGAAGACTCTTGAAAGTGGAAGCAAACTTGGGCATATAGAGAAGAGCATCCGCGAAACTAATGTCGAAGTGTAATTTTTGAAAGATTTCAAGAAACTTCTTCATTTGATCATTAGTTTGCTCGCGGAGTCTTTGATCATTTAAACGCGAAGGATAAGGTATTGAAGCTTTTGGTTGAACGGGATTTTCTGAGGGTTCAAAAACAATTCCCGGTTTCGATTTGGTTTTTGGGACAACATGAGGTTGAACGTGTGCGATACTTCGTGAGCTTGTAATTTGCACTTTGTCCTTTGTAGCCTTATGTTCACGTTCCACCACCTCAGGAGGAGAAGAAGATGAGGTAGTAGGAATCGCGGGTCCATCATAAGAAACTCTACTACGGGTTGTGATCACCTTTACATCGCCCTTCAGGTTGGCGATCGTGTTGCTTGGTAGCGTTCCCGATCCCGAAGGTCGATCATTTAAAGACTTCTTTAGTTCAGAAATTTGACTGATCAACAACCTATTTGTTTTTTCTTGAGCTTTCATAAATTGTTTCAATAACTCATCGGTTGCTGATGGAGTTTGAACAACGGCTTGATTTTGATGAGGAAAATTTTGAGCTCGGTTGTTTTGATTGAAACCTTGATTTTGAAAATTTTCATGGTTTTGATTACCATGAAAATTGTTTCCTTGATTGAAATTACCATAACCTTGGTTTCTATTCAAGTTTCCTTGATTTTGAGAACCTTGGTTGTAATTTCCCCCTTGATTTTGAAATTGGTTCATAGGGGCCTGAAATTGGTTTTGAACATTCGGATTTCTTTGTTGTTGATTTTGATTGAATCGATTTGGATTATTGGGTTGAGAAAAACCGGGTGGACCACCTTGATTGTTAGCACGGTAATTTGGTTCCATTTGAGGACGGTATTGGTTACCTCCTTGATTAGAACTACCTGCTATCGCATTAACTTCAAATGGATTGCCATCGGTGGCAGTACAATTGTAGTAAGCGTGTGGACCACCACAAGTAACACCGACGTCAACCTTTTTGACTTCAGCAGGTTGAGAAGAAACTTTCTTTGTTTTGGTGAGAACCAAAGCATGAATAGCTTCCGTGAGCTTGTCAAGTCTAGCATCGGTGCTAGATTGAGCCACGGGTGATGAGGAAGAAGGACCAACATTAACTTGGGAAACAACCGATTTGCTTCGTGGAATGCGGACCTTAGATTTGTTTTCAATGATCATCAAAGCATCTTTGGTGGTTCGATTCAAGAAGTTACCTCCCGCGGAGGCATTAAGAGTGTCTTGATCGACTTGGCTCACACCATTATAGAAAGTGTCGAGTTGCATTAACGTGGAGAAACCGTGATGAGGACATTTACGAAGCATGTCCTTGTAACGATCCCATGCCTCACCGAATGATTCATCGAATTTCTGCGTGAATTTCATGATCTCATTCTTGAGGGCGGTGGTTTTAGATGGAGGAAAGAACTCATTCAGAAACTTCTTGACCAAATCTTCCCACGTTTCAATCGATCGAGGGGGTTGTTGTTGGGTTTTGACCAAGTGACACTGCTGCTATGTGATACTGCTGCTGAGTAATACTGCTGCTATAATGAAACTGCTGCTGGTATTAATGACTCTGCTGCTAAAGACAAACTGCTGCTTGGTGAAACTACTGCTGAAAGGATTAACATTGTATACGATAGGATAATTATGGAATATATTCTGTGTATAGTATATCTATTTAGATTATTCTTATCTTGTAGAGAAAGGTATTGTAAACCTAATAGGACTCATTGGCCTATTAAAGGAGGTTCCTAGGGTTAGTTTAGATGTGACAGAATTACGTATTAGTTTACACTTCAAGGTTGTTGTTGACATAAATAATGTATGAAAACGTTATTTATATTTTTCGATATCTCTATATTTTGACGATCACAAAATGTAAACTCGTCAATCGTTTGATTACTACGTAAACAAGTATTAAGTTAGTCTATATCATTATATCCAACTTAATCACTTATGGTATGGATAAACAAGTGCTTAATACATCTCATGATCAAAGGGGTATTTAATTAACTAATACAAAGTTTATTTAATTATATAATCTTATTATATATTTTTGAAAAACACTTTTGGTAATAAGGAAAAATGTTTTAATCATACTAAATATATGATTTCAAATATTTAACCAAAATCAGTTAGTTTTTCACCAAATAAACTTTCCCCACTAAAAGACAAGTTTTCTAGCCGTTACAGTTGGGCGGCCCCCTTAATTATAAGGGGCGGTCCCCTTAATTTTAAGGGGGCCGGCCATGCTTTAAGGGGACCGGCCAGGCTCCCCTGTCAGAAACTGTCAGATTTTTTCCCCTATAAATACCACCTTAATTCTGGAATTTTTCCTCACCTTTTGCACGAAATTTTCAGATCTACAATCATCTAAAACTCATCCAAAACCCTTTGATCATTTGTATATCAATCCTTGTTTCAAGTGATTCAATCCCTCATCATCCATTCTCATTCTAAGTGCAAAAGAAGAACTCTCTACAACCAAGTTCAAGAAGTGTTGAAGAGTTGTTGTGTATAGTGTATATATATTCATTTGTGAATATTGTGTTGTGCTTGTTATTATTTGTTTAGAAGATATAGAAGTTGTGTTGATAGTAGAAGTTGATTAGTAGTGAAGTAGGATAGTTGTGAAGATTGGTGTGTAGAAGAAGGTGTGTAGAAGATTGGTGTGTAAAAGCTTGGTGTGAAGAAGATTGGTGTGTAGATTGGTGTGAAGATTGGTGTGTAGATTGGTGTGTAAATTGGTGTGTATATTGGTGTGTACGGTTTTCTCCGCCATAAGGGAGTTTGTTGACATAGTGAAGAAAACTCTCGAGTAGGTGACTCGGGGAGTGGAGTAGGAACAAGGAAGGTGTCCTTGTAGCCGAACCACTATAAATCCTTGTGTTGTGGTTTGATCTTTCTAACTCTTCTCATTACTTATTTATTTACCTTTACTATATTAGTTTTGTTAGTTAGTTATTATACAATTGTTCATATAGTGCAAGTATTGAATTCACATAAACCAGAATCGAAGTTTTTTAAAACAAACTTGTGCTTATAAATTTTAAAAGGACGTAAAACTATTCAACCCCCCCTTCTAGTTTTCCACAATTGGTATCAGAGCCACGTCTAGCAAGATTTTTAAAATATATTGTATTTTAAAACTTGTAACGATCTATGGAATCTGAAAAATATTTAGAAGGGCAATCTATGCAAAGACCACCACTATTTGAAAGTGATGGATTTTTATATTGGAAAAATCGATTCGAAACTTATGTGAAATCAAAAGATCTAGATCTTTGGCATGTTATTACCAATGGTGATTTTTTACCTATTCAAAATAACCCCGAAACTAAGAAAGATGAAATCGTACCTTTTGAAAAACAAAATGATGATTTAAAAAGAAAACTTGCTAAAAATAATGAAGCAAAAATGGTTATTTATAATGCGCTACCACGTAAAGAGTACGAAAGGATCTTTATGTGTGAAACCGCAAAAGAAATTTGGAACTCTTTATTAATAACTCACCAAGGTAATAATCAAGTCAAAGATAACAAAATAGATCTACTTGTTCAACAATATGAGCAATTCACGATTCCGGAAGAGGAATCAATTGATAATGCTTTTGCTAGATTTAACACTATCATCACAAGTTTAAAAGCACTTGATGAGAATTTCTCTAGTAAGAATTTTGTTAGGAAATTTCTTAGAGCTCTTCACCCAAAATGGCGAGCTAAAGTGACGGCTATTGAAGAATCAAAGAATTTGTCAACACTACAACTTGATGAATTAATTGGAAATCTGAAAGTCTACGAAGCAATTATAAAGAAGGACTCTGAAATGGTTAAAGGAAAACGTGAGCAAAGCAAGTCAATCGCCTTGAAAGCTAGAAAGGAATCCAACAACGAAGATAGCTCATCTTCCGAAAGCGATGACGAAGAATATGCCATGGCCGTAAGAGACTTCAAGAAATTCTTCAAAAGGCGAGGAAGATTTGTTAGACAACCACACGATGAAAGAAGAACATCTCAAAAGAATAATGATGACAAGTATAGCAAGAATGAGAGAAAGTGTTTCAAGTGTGGTGATCCGAATCACCTCATTGGAAAATGTCCAATGATGACAAGAGATCAAAATCAAAGAGCATTCGTTGGAGGTGCTTGGAGTGATAGTGATGAAGATGAGAATTAAACAACAAAGGATGAAAAGTGTCTCATGGCCAAATCATCAAGTGAGGTACGTTCCGAATCCGAATACTTTAGTGATGAAAATCTATCATTAGATGAAAAAGATTTAGATAGTGAATACAATAGATTATGTAAAATAGGACAACTAGTTATGGCTAAAAATAAATCACTAAAATACATAAACAACCAACTAGAAAATGAAGTGCTTGAACTAAAAATTAAAATACATCAACTTGAAAAAGGAAAAGAAATTGTTGAAGAATGTAAAACATGTCAAGAGCTTAAAAGTGAAAACAACATACTTAAGGATGAAATTTGCAAACTTGATAAATTTGAAAATAGTAGTAACTCACTTAGTAAAATTATAAGTATTCAAAGAATATCAGGAGATAAAACCGGACTAGGATTTAACTCAACTGAATCTTCAACAAGTGGAGCTAAAAACGTTAAATTTAAAAATGAACCAAAACCTTCAATACTTAATCCTAAACATTTACTCATAAAAAATAAAATAATACCTATCGCTAGTAATGAAGAAATAAAACCATTTTATAAACCATCTTTAAAAACCGAAGTTGGATCATCTAAATCTAAAACAAGATCTAAAACTCCACCACCTAGGAAACCAAATAATTCTTATCCTAGACCTAAAACACCTCAACCAAGAACAAACCATAATAGACGAAACTTTAACTATAATCAACAAATGTGGAACTTCAATCCGTGGGGAGTGTTTCCACCTTATATGCATCCAAGTCAAATACAAAACATGTTCGGACCAAATAACTTTAGACAAATGAAACAATGGGCACCAACGTAAATAATATTCGCCATCCAAACATGAAACTTTTCATTGTCACCTCTTGTCCGATTTACTTCTTGAAGACCTTGAAGATTAACGCATTAAAGACAAAAGGTACACATTTCCTTTTAAGTTCCTTGTCTAGAAATGCATGCTTAGTTTAGTGTGTTATATTTATGTGATTTTACTTGACTTATTAATTTTTTTTAACTATATTATATCTAAATATACATATATACATATATATATATATATATATATATATATATATATATATATATATATATATATATATATATATATATATATTTATATACTTAGCTATATTTAGGATCTTATAACCTAGGAAATTCATTTGTTGATTTTCTAGAACTAGAGATTGTTCGTTTACGAACATTTCTTTTCCCCATTTGCCTTATTGAACTTTAATGTTCAATCAACACTCATGCTGATGAAGTGAGATGAGTCGAAAAATCTATGGATGAAACAAACTCCCGGCTTCCGTTGCATACGTCTCCCTCCTATGTTCTCGTCTTATAAGCCCATACTATATAAAATATATATATATATATATATATATATATATATATATATATATATATATATATATATATATATATATATATATATATATATATATATATATATATATACTTATAAACCTTCCACAACTTTCTCGTTTGCTTGACAACTTGATGAATTTCATCCGAAACGATCAAGAAAATTTTATTGACAAAATGTCAAGTAAAAAATGTCAAGTAATTCCTCTCGTGCGTATATTCTTCAACGTATTTTTGATTAAATATAAATCTAGTATATATTTATATAAATATTTTCTTGTTCGTTCCAGAAACCAAAACTTGAAAAATTAAAATTTTAAGGGCGGCCCCCTTAATGTTTAAGGGGACCGGCAGCAAATACAAGGGCGGCCCCCTTAATGTTTAAGGGGACCGGCCCTCTGAGAGCTCAAGCCCGTTTTTCCCTTTCTTCCTTTTGCCAAACACTCCACTTTTTCATCCCTTTCTTTCCCTGCTTCTGCTGTGACGAATTTCAAAACCCAAAAACACCTAAAATCACTTCCAAATCACATAATTCGGGTTAATTCGCAAAGGGCAAATTCATCTAACACAATCACCACTACATATTGTAAGTTTTTCATGACACATTTCATCTAATTCCACCATATTCGATCATACTCATGATTATGCATGTTTTTATAAAATTCTTTAAATTCACAATTTCTTTCAAATTAAGCTTTAAATACTCATAACTAAATGCTTCCCATAGGATTAGAATGTTTTATCAACACTAGAAACTAATAATCATAAAACTATAATGTCAAATTTTTTTTGACAAAGTTCATACACTCCTTTTCAAAATTTTAGTAAACACATTGTTGAATAATGTCTTGAAAACATATTAAAACTAATTACATTATACTTGTGTAACTTGTAAAACTTGAAATTACATTTTTTTTTTCGACTAAGAAAAACTATGTTGGTTCACAATATAGGAGTGTTTGGATTATGTCCAAATAATATCAAAACATAGTCATTATAATTTTTATAAAACTTTGTTATAATTATAAATCTTAAAATTGTTTATCGAACTCGTCAAGATATATAATTCATATGTATATTGACGCACTTGAGTTATAAGTCACTAGTTAAGGAAGCGTTTGGTTTATTACTTAAAATGACATTTTTAGTAAAAATACAAACCATCTTTTTCAAAAACAAATTACATGCATAAGAAACTCGCAAGAAATAGCTAGTTTTACAATCTAATGTAAATCTAGCAAATTTCATGATATATATATAGATGTTCAAAGGGCGTTTGGATTTGTCCATAACCACCCATTAAACTTCGTAAAATATATCTAGAACGAGTTAAAAACAACATTAAGGAACATGGTAATCTACTTCTTAGAATTAGTGACGAAGTATGTTTACGTTCCAACATAAGCCTTAACAATAAACATGTACTTTTATCTTTCTTTATATTTATTTTGGTCTTTTTGAATTGTTGATGTGTTTAGGTGAAAATGCCCAAAGCAACTACCGAAGATCTTTCTCACACTAAAAACTACATTCCCAAAGTTTCTCAACTCCCTACCACATCTCCTTCCATTGGACTTATCTATCGTCAAATTGAAGATAGAAATATTCATGAGGGACGTGTAGTAGATCTTGCTTTTGCTCAATCCGAGTACATAAATCGCTTGTTTTCAAGCATCAACTTCAATTGTCTTTATGAAATAAATGAACCTATTATTCCTCGCTTCATTATGGATTTCTATAGCCAAGTCACCGTCCAAACCAATGATCTTGGTTTCATCACCATCTCTTTCATGATTCAAAATGAATTTATCACCCTAACTCTCGAACAATTTGGTCATATCCTCCAAATTCCATTTAGAGGTCAAGCCGTTTTCTCAAACGAGTGGGACCTCGAATCTCTTAATCGCTATCGACCAACCTTCGGTCCGTATCTCAACGAAATTCCTCATCCCGACGAAATTCGTCAAGTCCTTGGTATAGATCGTGCCACCACAAGTCGAAAAATAAAATCCAAAAACGTTCAAATTTCTCCATACCAACTTCTCCTCAAAGAATTAAGCCCTCACATGAAGCGTTGGGAAGAACTCATTCGTGAGAATGCGTTTGGTACTGGAGGTCACCGGGACCATCTCCCGGCTAGCCTTGCTCACATGTTGTATTGTATAGCTGTCGAAAAGCCGTACAATTTGGCCTACTTCTTTATCAAACGGATTGAGTGTGCTAGAAAAACTCCCAAAGCCAACCTTCCATATGGAATGTTCCTTACTCGTATCTATCGTCATGTTATCGAGTACTACCCCGATCTTGACAATAGTATTTATGAGTCCATCTACCCCACTCTACGTACTCTCGCTCTAAAACAAGCTCGACGAACTCGAAGTGACAAGGGTAAACCTCGTCGTCATAGCTTTCATGGATCATCCTCAAGGCAAGATGATGACGATGAGGAGGAAAACATCCATGATGCTAGTACCCCTTCGTTTTCTGAGTTCGTTGACAATTTAGAGGATCTTGACTATCCCAACTATTCTACTCCATCTCCAAGTGATCAAACTGAAGAAGTGCTTCATGAACGAACTACCGAGATGCTTAGAAGACAAAAGAGCTTGCACGAAGAAGTTAGAGGTGGCTTCAAATCTATTGGGAAGACTTTGAAGGGTATCTTCGGGAAGAAAAAGAAATGATATGGTCGGATTATGTTTGTTAAACAATGTTTTATTTTTCTTTTATGTCTTGTGTGCTATTTGTCCGAAGTTTATTCGGAAATACTTGTTATTTGAATATGTGCTTAGGATGATAACTTGATTGTCTTTGATATTTTTATGCATGTTTCTCTTGATCTATATATATGTTTGCATGATTAGTTAATGGTTATATAACTATATGACATGTATGCTTTCTAATAAACCAAAACAAATGTGAAATGTCCAAATTGAGCTTGCTGCACATTCAAACCAGAACATAACATCTTTCCAGAAAATTTTTGAAAAATTTTGGTTTCTGGGTCGTCAGATGGGCGGCCCCCTTAAATCATAAAGGGCGGCCCCCTTAAAATTAAGGGGACCGGCCACCATTTAAGGGGACCGGCCACCTGAAACAGTTTTTACACTGTTTTCTTTTGCATCATGTGATCCCTTTTGCTAGTCCCAGCTATCATTACTCTTAAAAACCAAACTGATTTTGGAATATAACATTACAATTTCAAAATAATTCCACTTCTAAACATGTTTTCCCACTATATAATCCCCATGCATGTTTAATTCATAATTCATCATCCTCATCACTCATAAACCATCATCATGTCATCACCAAGAACCACCCATTCAAACAATGCCAAGAAACAAAAACTTGTCATTATACCACCCAAACAACTCTTCTTTGATCTTACAAATGAAGACAACACCACCCCATCACCACAACCTCAATGTTCATCTCCTAGTGCACCAAATGCTCCCTCCAAAACACCCTCAACAAATGGACATTCTACTTCCTCCATACCATCCACTTCATCCATTAATGACTACATAAACACCCACTTATCTTCTCCACCAATGGTTCAACCATCACAACCTACCAATGAACACTCCACCCTTGCATTAACCCTCTCATTATCACCATTAACACCTCTTGATGCACATTTCTCATCATCCCCTATCAATCCACCAACCTATAACCCCGTCCCATAGAGCTTACTTGAAGCTCATGGTGACACTTGCCTTTGTTGCATCCACAACCGAACAATTGTGTTCGGACTAAGAGATGAAATGCAATACATGTTTTCTCATATTGAGAACTTGTTGCATCCACCAACAACAAACACAACCCCTCCACCACCATCAACAAACACTCCTCCTCCATCACCATCTCCATGTTCACCATCCATTCCTCCCAATTAAACATGCTTGGTGACTCACAAATAAAAGTACCTTAAACCATTTTGGATGGCAAGCTCTAGAGAGGACTTTTATGTTTAAGCTTTGGTTTATTTGTTATGTGATGATTGTAAGCCTTTAGGGCCTTTGTTTGTAGCATTACTTGTTGATGTATTATTTTCACTTGATTAATGATATGGTTATGTTTAGTCTATATTTTTGCATGCTATATACATATATATGTTGCTTGCTACTAAATATTTTTGCAAGATATCCATTTCTCGATTCCTTTTGGCCTCAAAACGAGGGGGAGCTTACATCAAGGGGGAGCTTCCATTTACACGGGATAACCTTTTTGATGCTCACAAAAAGGGGGAGAAGTGATATAAACTCACTCTAATACTTGTATATAGACTAATTTTCGACTAATGAGTTTAAATTTTGTAATCATCAAAAAGGGCGAGATTGTTGACATAAATAATGTATGAAAACGTTATTTATATTTTTCGATATCTCTATATTTTGACGATCACAAAATGTAAACTCGTCAATCGTTTGATTACTACGTAAACAAGTATTAAGTTAGTCTATATCATTATATCCAACTTAATCACTTATGGTATGGATAAACAAGTGCTTAATACATCTCATGATCAAAGGGGTATTTAATTAACTAATACAAAGTTTATTTAATTATATAATCTTATTATATATTTTTGAAAAACACTTTTGGTAATAAGGAAAAATGTTTTAATCATACTAAATATATGATTTCAAATATTTAACCAAAATCAGTTAGTTTTTCACCAAATAAACTTTCCCCACTAAAAGACAAGTTTTCTGGCCGTTACAGTTGGGCGGCCCCCTTAATTATAAGGGGCGGTCCCCTTAATTTTAAGGGGGCCGGCCATGCTTTAAGGGGACCGGCCAGGCTCCCCTGTCAGAAACTGTCAGATTTCTTCCCCTATAAATACCACCTTAATTCTGGAATTTTTCCTCACCTTTTGCACGAAATTTTCAGATCTACAATCATCTAAAACTCATCCAAAACCCTTTGATCATTTGTATATTAATCCTTGTTTCAAGTGATTCAATCCCTCATCATCCATTCTCATTCTAAGTGCAAAAGAAGAACTCTCTACAACCAAGTTCAAGAAGTGTTGAAGAGTTGTTGTGTATAGTGTATATATATTCATTTGTGAATATTGTGTTGTGCTTGTTATTATTTGTTTAGAAGATATAGAAGTTGTGTTGATAGTAGAAGTTGATTAGTAGTGAAGTAGGATAGTTGTGAAGATTGGTGTGTAGAAGAAGGTGTGTAGAAGATTGGTGTGTAAAAGCTTGGTGTGAAGAAGATTGGTGTGTAGATTGGTGTGAAGATTGGTGTGTAGATTGGTGTGTAGATTGGTGTGTAAATTGGTGTGTATATTGGTGTGTACGGTTTTCTCCGCCATAAGGGAGTTTGTTGACATAGTGAAGAAAACTCTCGAGTAGGTGACTCGGGGAGTGGAGTAGGAACAAGGAAGGTGTCCTTGTAGCCGAACCACTATAAATCCTTGTGTTGTGGTTTGATCTTTCTAACTCTTCTCATTACTTATTTATTTACCTTTACTATATTAGTTTTGTTAGTTAGTTATTATACAATTGTTCATATAGTGCAAGTATTGAATTCACATAAACCAGAATCGAAGTTTTTTAAAACAAACTTGTGCTTATAAATTTTAAAAGGACGTAAAACTATTCAACCCCCCCTTCTAGTTTTCCACAGTTGTAAAACCCTAGCATTGTTGAGTGCCCGTATTAATAATATTGAAGTGTTGAAAGTGAAAAAAAAAGGGGAGGATTGTTGGGTTTTGACCAAGTGACACTGCTGCTATGTGATACTGCTGCTGAGTAATACTGCTGCTATAATGAAACTGCTGCTGGTATTAATGACTCTGCTGCTGAAGACAAACTGCTGCTTAGTGAAACTACTGCTGAAAGGATTAACATTGTATACGATAGGATAATTATGGAATAGATTCTGTGTATAGTATATCTATTTAGATTATTCTTATCTTGTAGAGAAAGGTATTGTAAACCTAATAGGACTCCTTGGCCTATAAAAGGAGGTTCCTAGGGTTAGTTTAGATGTGACAGAATTACGTATTAGTTTACACTTCAAGGTTGTAAAACCCTAGCATTGTTGAGTGCTCGTATTAATAATATTGAAGTGTTGAAAGTGAATCATTAATCTTCTTAAGTTAAGCTTTTATATTCCGCGTTTAAGCTTAAGTGTTTATTTAAGTTAACTTCTATATAAGATCGTTTAAGCTCAACTGGGATCAACAAGTGGTATCAGAGCATACTAACTCTACTGCTAGTACAAATGTTGGTTGTTTGCTCTGTGGTGTTTGGTCTAACAGTTTGCAGGCATACGAATGATGATTTGCAAGAAATTGAAACAAGCAAGTTCATATCATTCATTCATTCAAAAAGTACAAAGATCAAACATCAAAAGACAAAATACAAAAGCAGACATCACAACCTAACACCTACATCTCCATCACTTCCTAGGGCATGGAAGCCCAAGCACAACCTCTCTATCCTTTGGGAGAGGAGGGTTTTGTTTTGTTGGTCCAAGAGAAAGACCAGGTGATGGTTGTGGCCTTGGCCTTGAAGATTGTGGCCTCTCAGGAGTGGCAGGTGGATTGGTTGCTGGTTCTTCCTCATCTTCATCTGATGATGTGTAGATAAAGGGAGATTGATAATGATGCACTGGAGGAGGTGGTTGCACAGGAATCCAAGCTTGGTCTTCTGATGATTCTGATGATGCTGGAGCCTCAGGGGACATAGGTTGCTTACCTCTTGAGGTGCTTGGAGTTTGATTTAGGTTGAGAAGATCTTTGAACACAGGAAGATCATGCTTCCTCTTACGTGCTTGTTCTTTTGTTCTACAACCAAACCGTGGAGGACGAAAAGGTGGGACATAGGGTTCCATTGGGGATTCATCCTCTGATGATGAATCGGATGATATATTGATAATTTCGGGTGTTGATTTCATTGTTTGGTGATTTGATTGTAAAGATGGATAGTATTGATTGTGAGTGTGGCATTTTTGAAAGAGATTAGGGTTTGATTGCATTATTTGGGGAAAAGATCTCGCCGGTTTTATAGGGATTACGGAGTGATATGTGCATTAATTGTTATGGATCGTTGATCAAGGTCTATAGTCAACTCTGCTGCTGGCTCCAGTTCACTCTGCTGCTAGTTCTATCACTCTGCTGTTAGTTGCGAATGACACGGTTATGCTGCTATGGTTGTAAGTAAGAGGGTGTTATGTGTAACTTTCATCCATCAGTTTAAAACCTAATTGATCTTTATAATTGGTTTTCATATGTTCTCAATTGAAGTTATCATAAACCCTTACACCTCCTCATTCCAATAATCACAAATCCCTAAATTCTCTAAAACCTAATTCATGGAGCTTTCACGTATCTGGGCTGAGCAACACAACAGTGTGGTCGTTTTGAATGAAGAGTTAGTTCCTGAAGGTTTCACAGACATGGTCAAGTTTTTGAATGCTACTTCTCTTAGGTATGCACTCACTGTGAACCCTACTATATTTGTTTCCTACATCAAACAGTTTTGGTTTACAGCTAAAATCAAAACTATGAATGGGGAAAAACATGTCAGTGCTTTAGTATATGGGCAAAAGGTTCGTGTAACTGAATCATCTATAAGGGAATCTCTTCTCTTAGATGATGAGACAGAGACCACTTGTCTTGCTAATTCTGCTATTTTTGCTGGTTTAAAAGATTTGGGGTATGAGGGGAAACATAACAATTTAAAATTTCAAAAAGCTCTCCTCTGTCCTCAATACAAGTTTTTGGTACATCTACTCCTTCATTGTTTAAGTCCTAAAACATTTGGGTGGCATGAGTTCAGTACTACCATTGCTTCTGCAATGATATGTCTGTGCAAAGGTCAACCATTTAATTTTTCTAAAATGATATTGGAGGGGTTATTTAAAGGTGTTAAAGATGGTTCTTATTTGCTATATCCAAGATTTATTCAGATCTTTATTGAACATCAAATTTCTAAAACAAGAACCCATGTTGCTGAATATGATGCTCCAAAATTGGCTTCAAGAACTTTTACCTTTTTGACAAAGCATGGCAAAAGTTTTTCCGGTGCACATACAAATCTTACTTCTTTCATGTTACAACTTGTGCAAAATATCCAGGGTGAAGGATCAGGAAATCCCACTGATTCCCATCACACACCCAATGTTACTGCATCTGTTACACAACCTACAAAACAATATACACGTAGGAAAACCAAAAAGAACACTAATCTACCTCAGGATAGTGTTAGTATGGCTGTACCAGATGAGGCTGTACCAGATGAGGCTGTCCTAGGTGCTGGAGAGGACATGTTGGCAAGGGCTGTCACTACTGCTTCTAGCTTAGCAGCAGAGCAGGATAGTGATAACATCATTAAGACCCAAACCAAGGCAACATCTGGAGAAAAGGATTCTTATGAGTCTGATTCTCAGGATGGTAACCCTAGCCAAATGGAAAACATAGGGGGCTCAGATGATCAAACTAGGTTTGATACTGAGTTTTTGTCCCAAGATTCACCTCTCGGACCAGGTCACACAGGTCGAAGTGATGAGGACAGGCCAGTGACTCATGAATTGACGGATCCACTTGTACATGATGACAATGTCAGTGATTCACCTCTCGGACCAGGTAATACAGGTCGAAGTGATGAGACTACAATGCAACTTATAAAGGAATTGACGGCTACTTGTACCAATTTGGGGTTGAAGTGTAAGTCTTTGGAAGAGAAGGTTCTTAATCTATCTGATGTTGTTGCTGGTCAAGACAATATCATCATCAAAATGCGCAAACAGATTAAGAGCTTCAAGAAATCAAGATCTTCAACCTCCTTGAAAAGATTGAAGAAAGTGGGCACTAATCAAGTTGTAAGTTCTTCTGAACCATCTACTTATTTGGAAGAGGATGCTTCCAAACAGGGGAGGAATGAAACAATCATGGATTCAGGGGAGGTAAATTTTGAAAAAGTTGATAATGTTCAAGATATGGATACTGGAATAGTTTCAGGGGAGGTTCCAGTGATTGAAGAAATGAAGGTGGATAGTCCTCAGAATGATGAAGACTTTGTAGTTGCTGATAAGTCAGGGAATGAAGTTGTTATGGAAAAGATGGTTGCTGCACAAGAAAAGGTGGTAGAAACTCTTAAAACTTTGGAGTCTGAGCAACTAGTGAAGGCAACAGGGTTGATGGGTAATGTGTTAAAGACTTTGGAAGATTCAGTGGTAAAACATGTTGAAAATGCTGCTATTGCTGACTCTACTGCTGTTCATAATTCTGCTGCTAAGAATTTTTCTGGTTCTGCTGCTAGTGGAATAGTGAATACTGCTGAAGTACAAGACTCTGCTGCTGGATCTATGGACAATGCTGCTGCAGAGGCAATGGTTTTGCTAAGTAAGAAGACTACTTCTGACTCACATACACCACAACTACCAACTCAATCATTATCACAACCTATCACAACAACAAACACAACATCAGCAACAAGAAAACCTCAAAAAGGAATAACAATAAGAGAACCTGCTGCTACTCAAAGGAAGACAATCATATCATCTTCTACAGATAAGGGTAAAGGCAAGCAAGTTGATATTCAGAGGTGGATGTATAAAGGCATTGATTTCACAGATATACCTTTTGATTCTTGGCCTAAAGAACTTCTAAGTGAATATGATTCTGTTGTTGCTCTTAAATTACATGATGATGATCAACAGTTACTTTTGGAAGAAGAGAAAAGGCAGGCTGAAGAATTAAGGAAGTATGATGAATGGGCCAATGAGAAGATCAGAATTGATGCTGATATTGAACTCCAAAAGTTGATCAAAGAGGAAGGTAATGAAACTTCAACTTTTGATGTGCAATCCTGGTACAAGGAGTTCATTATCAAGAAGAGAAAGCAGAATGATGCTGCTAGAAAGAAGATAAAGATACTTAAAGGTCCAACTGTTAAACAACAAAGAAAAGAATATGAACGATATCTAAAGAATATGGCTGGATGGAAATTGATAGAATTGAAAACTTATTCTGATAAAGAGGTTTTTGATTTGTATCAACAAGCTAAGAGAAGAACAGATACTTTCTATCCTATGGGATGTGCTGAGGACTTGGAACAGATTGCTCAGATGAACAAGAAGTTGGTACCTGAAAAGGTAGCTGAAGCAGAGCATGTTCAAGAAACTGATGTTGTTAAACAGCTTGATATTGATGCAGCAAATACTACTTCTTCTGTGCATTGTGGCAAAAGAAAAGGTGTTGTTCAAAAATCAATTGCAAAGAAGAAGAAAAAGATAGGTGAAGGTAGTAGTTCTATGCCTGAAGGAGATGAGTTTAAACATGATCTTGATCACATTTCTTCTGAGCATCAAAAAGAACAGTTGAAGGGTTATACTGTGGTTGGCAAGATGGAAGATCCTGAAGTGGTTGATGCTAAACCATTAGGAGTTAAATATCCTATTATCAAAGTAACTACAGGTTATGATACTAATATTGGAGCATTTCATGATGTCCAGAGATCTGATGGTAAATCTTACAGATTTCTTAGATTTCAACAGATGCTACATTACTTTGATAGAGAGGATGTTGAAGACTTGTGGAAGTTGTACAAGGCAAAGTTTGGAGCTAAGAAATTTGATGGTAAAAAGTATGAGATAGATCAAATTGATCATATCTTAACTTCTTCTGATAATGTTTTGTGGAGAGCTCTTAAACTTATGTTTGAACCTTCAATGGATGATTCTGAATGGACAGAGATAGTAGAATACAAAGTAAGAAAATGGAGACTGTTTCAAGATTCTGGAGTTCATGTGTTAGAAATTGGACCAATTACTTTGTATATGCTAGCTGAAGTGGATTACCCAGTGGTAAGATACTGGAATATTGTCAATCAGATGGTTAATGGTAATAAATCACTTAAGCTGCAGAAAGATTATAATTCTGATGATCAAGCATTCAATTTGTTGTCAAAGTATAAGAAGATATTTGATCAACTGAATTCTCAAGAGTTGAAGTGTTTGGAAGCATCCTCCTAGTAATATTTTGAGCTTTGAAGAAACTTGAATATTTAGAAATAAATATTAAGTTTAGGGGAGGATTGTTGGGTTTTGACCAAGTGACACTGCTGCTGAGTAATACTGCTGCTATAATGAAACTGCTGCTGGTATTAATGACTCTGCTGCTGAAGACAAACTGCTGCTTGGTGAAACTACTGCTGAAAGGATTAACATTGTATACGATAGGATAATTATGGAATAGATTCTGTGTATAGTATATCTATTTAGATTATTCTTATCTTGTAGAGAAAGGTATTGTAAACCTAATAGGACTCCTTGGCCTATAAAAGGAGGTTCCTAGGGTTAGTTTAGATGTGACAGAATTACGTATTAGTTTACACTTCAAGGTTGTAAAAACCTAGCATTGTTGAGTGCTCGTATTAATAATATTGAAGTGTTGAAAGTGAAAAAAAAGGGGAGGATTGTTGGGTTTTGACCAAGTGACACTGCTGCTATGTGATACTGCTGCTGAGTAATACTGCTGCTATAATGAAACTGCTGCTGGTATTAATGACTCTGCTGCTGAAGACAAACTGCTGCAAGGATTAACATTGTATACGATAGGATAATTATGGAATAGATTCTGTGTATAGTATATCTATTTAGATTATTCTTATCTTGTAGAGAAAGGTATTGTAAACCTAATAGGACTCCTTGGCCTATAAAAGGAGGTTCCTAGGGTTAGTTTAGATGTGACAGAATTACGTATTAGTTTACACTTCAAGGTTGTAAAACCCTAGCATTGTTGAGTGCTCGTATTAATAATATTGAAGTGTTGAAAGTGAATCATTAATCTTCTTAAGTTAAGCTTTTATATTCCGCGTTTAAGCTTAAGTGTTTATTTAAGTTAACTTCTATATAAGATCGTTTAAGCTCAACTGGGATCAACAAGTGGTATCAGAGCTTGTGATCTAGAAGTTATAATCAAGAAGATTTTGTTTCTTTAAAGTTTGCTGTTCCAAATCGTTTGCTTAAGATGGGTGATGAAACTCATATGGTGACTGCTTCAAGGGTACCCATGCTCAATCCTTCTGAGTATGAGCTATGGAAGAGGAGGATCAGACAATACATTCGCATGATCGACTTCAACATGTGGAATGTGATTGTTAATGGTGATTCTGAACTAGAGAAGAGTGCTGATGGCAAGGAGATACCAATTAAGTCTGCTGAAGCTAATGCAACAAGGAAGCTGGAAATCAAGGCTCATAGTATTCTCTTAATGGGAATACCTAATGAATTTCAAATGGACTTTGATGATTGTGAAACAGGAAAAGCATTGATGGATGCAGTAGAATTCAGGTTTGGAGGGAATGATGCTACTAAGAAATCCAGGAAGAACATGTTGAAGCATCAGTTTGAAAATTTTACTTCTGAATCTGGAGAAAAGATACTTGGCACATACAACAGGCTAAATCAACTAGTTAGTCATCTAAAGCTTGTTGGTTATGTTGTTCCACAGGAAGATGTGAATCTCAAGTTCCTAAGAAGTCTTGCACCTGAATGGAGTATGCATACAGTGGTGTGGAGGAATAAGCCTGACTTTGAAACAATGAAGTTGGAGAGCCTCTACAACAATTTAAGGGTGTATGAATCTGAATTGGCTACTTCTTCTACTTCATCTTCTAGTACACAAAATCTTGCTTTTGTGTCTTCAAAATCCAAAGAGACTCAAGAATCTCACTCTACTGCTTATGGAGTATCTACTGCTGATGGATCTGCTGCTAGTTCAAATGACAAGATTTCTACCAGTGATGTTGCTTTATGTGCATTCTTGGCTGAGCTTACTACTACCATAAGATCACATGTCATAAATCAAGATTTGGATCATATTGATCCAGATGATCTTGAAGAAATTGATCTCAAATGGCAAATGGCAATGTTGACTTTAAGAGCAAGAAAGTTCTGGAAAAAGACTGGAAGAGAAGTCAAAGACAAGGCTAAGGAGAGTCCAGGGTTTGACAAGTCTAAGATTGAATGCTACAATTGCAACAGGAAGGGACATTTTGCTAGAGAGTGTAGATCTCCAAAGAAGAATGCTGATGTTCCTAAGAAGACTGAAGAATCAAAAGTAACTGCACTTGTGTCATGTGATGGGCTGGAAGATTATGACTGGAGTGATATGGCTGACGAAGAACCATATTTCTCTTTGGTTGCTGCTGTTCAACCCAAAGTGCATAACTTTGCACTTATGGCATATGGTTCATCATCAGGCTTTGACTCTGAGGTATCTAATGATTCTGAATCATCTAGATGTTCTTTTAAATCTTGTTCTGACACTATAGAAGTACTTAAGGCTAGGAATGAGAGTCTAAATAGAGAAGTTGAACATCTAAAACTTGATAACTTAGGTTATAAAGTAGGTATTCAAAATGTTGAGAGGAGGTTAGAATATCTCAAAGAGTGTGAAAAAGAATATGTAGATCAACTTAATCTCAGAGATATAGAAATTTTTAAGAAAAACAGTGAAGTAGAAGTTCTTAAAAATAAGTTAGAAGAAGCTGAAAAAGAAAAAGAGGCTGCTCTTGCTGAAAAAGAAAAACATGTAGTAAGAGTACAAAAACAACAATTTGCTTCTGATATGGTTCATAAGTCTATAGAGAGCACATTGATGAGAAAAGGCAGTGGAATTGGATATAATGAAGTGGCTCCTCCAGCCAAAAGTGCTTATGCTCCACCAGGAAAAGAGCTATCCTTCATTAGTGAGCTAGAAATTGGAAAACCTGTAGGTAAAAGTAGTACAAGCATTATAGAAAAACCCAAGGTTGAGACTAGAAAGTTTCCTGAGGCTCCAACTATTGAAGAATGGTATTCTGATAGTGACAGTGAAGAGGAACAGGTTCAACCAAAACTAACAGTTAAAAAGGAAGAGATTCCTACTCAGGTTAAACCTAAGGTAGAACAGATAAAGTTTGTCAAGCCTGTGTTAGGAAATAAACTTGCTAGGAGAATGGTAGAGTACAATGAGGTGCCAAGAGAACAAATGAGATGTTTTGATAATAAGCCTAGAGGTAACCAAAGAAACTTCAACAACCTAGTTTCACAGAGATTAGGTAACCAGTTTGAATTACAAAAGAAGGCTTGTTATAAGTGTGGTAGCTTTGACCACTTGATTGGTAGATGTCCTGAACACCAAAGACCTGTTTGGAATCAATACACAAGGGTGAATCACAAATATGTTACAAAACAAACTCACCCACATCCTAATAGAAACATGGTTCCAAGAGCTGTTTTGTTGAGATCTGGTGCTACTAGATCTATTTATGCTGCTAAACCAAATGGTGTTTTCAAATCAACAACTAGTTCTTCTACTGGCTCTACTGCTAGTAAGCATTTTGCTGCCAGTATGCACTCTGCTGCTAGCAAGCAACCTGCTGCTAGTACAAAACTTTCTACTTCTGAGCCAAAACATCTTCCAAATACAGTTGTTGGTAATCACTTTTATGTTGTTAAGGCCTCAGCTTGCTGGACTTGGAAACCAAAATCTAATGTTTCAAATACTGTTTCCAAGAATAGTAGTGCATCAAGTGATTTAAAGAAATTTGATTATACTGATGTACAGGGCAGATCCAAGTCAGTAATGGCTTGGGTCATCAAGAGAAACTGATTTCTCTATTTTTCATGTGCAGGTCAATCTACTGGATGAGCTTAAGGATATGGTTATTGTTGACAGTGGATGTTCTGGACACATGACAGGAGATGAGTCTCAACTTGAAGATCTTGAGGCTTTTGATGGTGGTTATGTAGCTTTTGGGAATGATCCAAAAGGTGGAAAGATTGTTGGAATAGGAACATTAAGAACTGGAAATTTGGACTTTGAGAGGGTGCTCCTTGTGAAAGGACTTAAGTTTAACCTTTTTAGTGTCTCACAAATGTGTGACAAAAAGAATTTTGTTCTTTTTACAGACACTGAATGTATGATTCTTTCTCCTGATTTTCAATTACCAGATGACAAATCTGTGCTACTGAAGGTCCCTAGAAAGGAAAATATATACAGTGACCATATTAAGAATATTATTCCTAAGAGGGCTTTGACTTGTTTAATTGCAAAGGCCACTATTGATGAGTCCAAATTATGGCATAGAAGATTGGGACATCTGAACTACAAGACTATGAACAAATTGGTGAAAGGAAATCTTGTGAGAGGCATGCCTACAAAGATTTTTGAGAATTGTGAAACTTGTGTTGCATGTCAAAAGGGTAAACAACACAGAGTTTCTTTCAAGTCCAAGACTGTAAACACAAATACTGTGCCACTACACTTGCTACACATGGATTTATTTGGGCCTGTATTTGTAAAAAGCCTGAATAAGAAGTCATATTGTCTTGTTGTCACTGATGACTTTAGCAGGTTTACTTGGGTATTCTTTCTAGCCACCAAAGATGAAACTTCAGGAATACTCAAAGCTTTCATTACAAGAGTTGAAAACCTGCACAATCACAAGGTAAAGATTATCAGATGTGACAATGGTACTGAGTTCAAGAACAGTGAGATGAATCAATTCTGTGTGGGAAAAGGAATACTTAGACAGTATAGTGTAGCAAGAACTCCACAACAGAATGGTGTTGCAGAAAGAAGAAACAGGACACTTATTGAGGCTGCAAGAACCATGCTATCTGATTCAAAACTACCTGTACCTTTTTGGGCTGAAGCTGTGAACACTGCATGTTTTGTGCAAAATAGAAGTAAGGTAGTCAAGCCTCATAACAAAACTCCATATGAGCTATTTCATGGAAAGAAACCAATGATTGATTTTCTCAAACCATTTGGATGTCCTGTTACTATCTTAAACACTAAGGATCAGCTAGGCAAATTTGATGAAAAAGCTGATGAAGGAAATTTGGTTGGTTACTCTGTAAATAGTAAAGCCTTCAGGGTATATAATAAGAGAACCAAACATGTAGATGAGAATCTGCATATCAAGTTTAGTGAAAACACATATAATTCTGCAGGGAAAGGACCAGAATGGTTATTTGATGTTGATATTCTTGCCAAAACAATGAACTATGTTCCTGTAATTGCCAGTGTTGATAAACCACAAGAAGAGTTTGTTGTGATTGAGAAATTGAAGATTGGTCCAACCTTTGTACCCACTCAGAAAGAACAAAGCCCTCAAGATGATGTTGTTTCTCATGAAAAACCTAAGGAAACTGAAGAAGGTATTGTCATACCAAATGAAGCAGAACAAGAAACTCCTGAAGTTCCCAAGGTAGTTGTTGATGTCTCTCCTACACAGCCAGAAGACTCTACTGCTGACTCAGAAGACTCTACTGCTAGGCCAAAAGATACAACTACTGCTTTACCACATTCTGCTTCTAAGCCTACTAACTCTACTGCTACTTCATTGTTTCCTAATTTGGACACTCAGGGTAGATCTATTAATGATACTATCTATCCTGATGATCCAAATATGCTTGATCTTGAAAATATTTATTATGACACAGATAATGATGCACTTGATGGTCAGTTATTTGGAGCTGCTGCTAATTTTACTAACTTGGAACTCAATATTCCTGTTAGTCCTACAACTACCACAAGAATACACAAGGATCATCCAAAAGAACAAATCCTAAGTGATCCACAATCATCCATTCAAACTAGGCAGATGACTAAAGCATTGAAAGATCTTCAACATCAAAGTTTCTTTGCCAGATCTCTGCATCAAAGAAATAGTCATAAAGATCTTCAAAATTTCCTGTTTGCATGTTTTCTTTCTCAAATTGAACCCAAAAACACTTACAAAGCCTTACAAGAAGCAAGTTGGGTAGAAGCAATGCAAGTTGAGCTTTTGCAATTCAAGCTGCAAGAAGTTTGGACTTTGGTTAAACTGCCAAATGGTAAAAGAGTGATTGGCACAAAATGGGTTTTCAGATGCAAAAGAGATGAGAGAGGAATTGTCATAAGAAATAAGGCAAGGTTAGTAGCACAGGGATACACACAACAAGAAGGCCTTGATTATGATGAAGTATTTGCACCAGTAGCAAGAATAAAAGCTATTAGACTATTCTTGGCTTATGCTTCATACAAAGATTTTGTAGTGTATCAAATGGATGTGAAAAGTGCTTTTCTGTATGGGACCATTACTGAGGAAGTTTATGTGTCTCAACCACCAGGCTTTGAAGACCCTGATCATCCTGACAAAGTTTACAAGGTAAATAGAGCAATGTATGGTCTACATCAAGCTCCTAGAGCTTGGTATGACACTTTGTCAACATACTTGCTAGATTCTGGGTACAGCAGGGGCAAGATTGATAAAACTTTGTTTCTCAAAAGACAAAAGGATGATATTTTGCTGGTTCAAATCTATGTTGATGACATAATCTTTGGGTCTACAAATAAAGCTATGTGTGTTAGTTTTGAGAAGCTTATGAAGGACAAGTTTGCTATGAGTTCAATGGGAGAACTCACCTTCTTCTTAGGTCTGCAAGTTACACAGAAAGAAAATGGCATCTTTATCAGTCAGGATAAGTATGTCAATGATATTCTGAAGAAGTTTGGCTTTGTAGATGCTAAGCCTGCCAAGACTACCATGGACAAAGATAAACCATTGCTGAAGGATGAATATGGAAAGGAAGTGGATATACACTTGTACAGGTCTATGATTGGATCATTGATGTATCTTACAGCATCAAGGCCTGATATCATGTTTGCAGTGTGTGCCTGTGCAAGATTTCAAGTGTGTCCCAAGGAATCACATCTCAATGCAGTGAAGAGAATTTTTAGATATCTGAGGCATCAACCAAAATTGGGCCTTTGGTATCCTAAGGATTCACCTTTTGATTTGGTATCCTACTCAGATAGTGATTATGCTGGAGCTTCTTTGGATAGAAAATCTACAACAGGGGGTTGTCAGTTCCTTGGAAGCAGGTTGGTGTCATGGCAATGCAAGAAGCAAACAGTGGTGGCTAATTCTACAACAGAAGCTGAGTATGTGGCTGCTTCAAGTTGTTGTGGACAGGTTTTATGGATGCAGAATTAATTATTGGATTATGGGTACAATTTCATGAATACTAAAATCCATATTGATAACAACAACACACTTTGCATAATTAAAAATCCTGTGTTTCATTCTAAAACAAAACATATTGAGATAAGACATCACTTTATAAGGGATTGCTATGAAAAGAAGTTGATTCAAATTGTTAAAATTCATACTGATAACAATGTTGCTGATCTTCTCACTAAACATTTTGATGTGGGGAGGTTTCAATTTTTAATTGCAAACATTGGTATGATCAATCTTTGAAAAACTTATCTCTTTGTTTTTGTTAAAGTTTGTACAATGAATGTGCTGCTTGTTATTCTGCTGCTTGTTAATGAGTATAGTTTGTGATATAATGTACTATGCTGCTCTTTGATTTTCTAACTCTACTGCTAGTAAATATTTTGGTTGTTTGCTCTGTGGTGTTTGGTCTAACAGTTTGCAGGCATACGAATGATGATTTGCAAGAAATTGAAACAAGCAAGTTCATATCATTCATTCATTCAAAAAGTACAAAGATCAAACATCAAAAGACAAAATACAAAAGCAGACATCACAACCTAACACCTACATCTCCATCACTTCCTAGGGCATGGAAGCCCAAGCACAACCTCTCTATCCTTTGGGAGAGGAGGGTTTTGTTTTGTTGGTCCAAGAGAAAGACCAGGTGATGGTTGTGGCCTTGGCCTTGAAGATTGTGGCCTCTCAGGAGTGGCAGGTGGATTGGTTGCTGGTTCTTCCTCATCTTCATCTGATGATGTGTAGATAAAGGGAGATTGATAATGATGCACTGGAGGAGGTGGTTGCACAGGAATCCAAGCTTGGTCTTCTGATGATTCTGATGATGCTGGAGCCTCAGGGGACATAGGTTGCTTACCTCTTGAGGTGCTTGGAGTTTGATTTAGGTTGAGAAGATCTTTGAACACAGGAAGATCATGCTTCCTCTTACGTGCTTGTTCTTTTGTTCTACAACCAAACCGTGGAGGACGAAAAGGTGGGACATAGGGTTCCATTGGGGATTCATCCTCTGATGATGAATCGGATGATATATTGATAATTTCGGGTGTTGATTTCATTGTTTGGTGATTTGATTGTAAAGATGGATAGTATTGATTGTGAGTGTGGCATTTTTGAAAGAGATTAGGGTTTGATTGCATTATTTGGGGAAAAGATCTCGCCGGTTTTATAGGGATTACGGAGTGATATGTGCATTAATTGTTATGGATCGTTGACCAAGGTCTATAGTCAACTCTGCTGCTGGCTCCAGTTCACTCTGCTGCTAGTTCTATCACTCTGCTGTTAGTTGCGAATGACACGGTTATGCTGCTATGGTTGTAAGTAAGAGGGTGTTATGTGTAACTTTCATCCATCAATTTAAAACCTAATTGATCTTTATAATTGGTTTTCATATGTTCTCAATTGAAGTTATCACAAACCCTTACACCTCATCATTCCAATAATCACAAATCCCCAAATTCTCTAAAACCTAATTCATGGAGCTTTCACGTATCTGGGCTGAGCAACACAACAGTGTGGTCGTTTTGAATGAAGAGTTAGTTCCTGAAGGTTTCACAGACATGGTCAAGTTTTTGAATGCTACTTCTCTTAGGTATGCACTCACTGTGAACCCTACTATATTTGTTTCCTACATCAAACAGTTTTGGTTTACAGCTAAAATCAAAACTATGAATGGGGAAAAACATGTCAGTGCTTTAGTAGATGGGCAAAAGGTTCGTGTAACTGAATCATCTATAAGGGAATCTCTTCTCTTAGATGATGAGACAGAGACCACTTGTCTTGCTAATTCTGCTATTTTTGCTGGTTTAAAAGATTTGGGGTATGAGGGGAAACATAACAATTTAAAATTTCAAAAAGCTCTCCTCTGTCCTCAATACAAGTTTTTGGTACATCTACTCCTTCATTGTTTAAGTCCTAAAACATCTGGGTGGCATGAGTTCAGTACTACCATTGCTTCTGCAATGATATGTCTGTGCAAAGGTCAACCATTTAATTTTTCTAAAATGATATTGGAGGGGTTATTTAAAGGTGTTAAAGATGGTTCTTATTTGCTATATCCAAGATTTATTCAGATCTTTATTGAACATCAAATTTCTAAAACAAGAACCCATGTTGCTGAATATGATGCTCCAAAATTGGCTTCAAGAACTTTTACCTTTTTGACAAAGCATGGCAAAAGTTTTTCCGGTGCACATACAAATCTTACTTCTTTCATGTTACAACTTGTGCAAAATATCCAGGGTGAAGGATCAGGAAATCCCACTGATTCCCATCACACACCCAATGTTACTGCATCTGTTACACAACCTACAAAACAATATACACGTAGGAAAACCAAAAAGAACACTAATCTACCTCAGGATAGTGTTAGTATGGCTGTACCAGATGAGGCTGTCCTAGGTGCTGGAGAGGACATGTTGGCAAGGGCTGTCACTACTGCTTCTAGCTTAGCAGCAGAGCAGGATAGTGATAACATCATTAAGACCCAAACCAAGGCAACATCTGGAGAAAAGGATTCTTATGAGTCTGATTCTCAGGATGGTAACCCTAGCCAAATGGAAAACATAGGGGGCTCAGATGATCAAACTAGGTTTGATACTGAGTTTTTGTCCCAAGATTCACCTCTCGGACCAGGTCACACAGGTCGAAGTGATGAGGACAGGCCAGTGACTCATGAATTGACGGATCCACTTGTACATGATGACAATGTCAGTGATTCACCTCTCGGACCAGGTAATACAGGTCGAAGTGATGAGACTACAATGCAACTTATAAAGGAATTGACGGCTACTTGTACCAATTTGGGGTTGAAGTGTAAGTCTTTGGAAGAGAAGGTTCTTAATCTATCTGATGTTGTTGCTGGTCAAGACAATATCATCATCAAAATGCGCAAACAGATTAAGAGCTTCAAGAAATCAAGATCTTCAACCTCCTTGAAAAGATTGAAGAAAGTGGGCACTAATCAAGTTGTAAGTTCTTCTGAACCATCTACTTATTTGGAAGAGGATGCTTCCAAACAGGGGAGGAATGAAACAATCATGGATTCAGGGGAGGTAAATTTTGAAAAAGTTGATAATGTTCAAGATATGGATACTGGAATAGTTTCAGGGGAGGTTCCAGTGATTGAAGAAATGAAGGTGGATAGTCCTCAGAATGATGAAGACTTTGTAGTTGCTGATAAGTCAGGGAATGAAGTTGTTATGGAAAAGATGGTTGCTGCACAAGAAAAGGTGGTAGAAACTCTTAAAACTTTGGAGTCTGAGCAACTAGTGAAGGCAACAGGGTTGATGGGTAATGTGTTAAAGACTTTGGAAGATTCAGTGGTAAAACATGTTGAAAATGCTGCTATTGCTGACTCTACTGCTGTTCATAATTCTGCTGCTAAGAATTTTTCTGGTTCTGCTGCTAGTGGAATAGTGAATACTGCTGAAGTACAAGACTCTGCTGCTGGATCTATGGACAATGCTGCTGCAGAGGCAATGGTTTTGCTAAGTAAGAAGACTACTTCTGACTCACATACACCACAACTACCAACTCAATCATTATCACAACCTATCACAACAACAAACACAACATCAGCAACAAGAAAACCTCAAAAAGGAATAACAATAAGAGAACCTGCTGCTACTCAAAGGAAGACAATCATATCATCTTCTACAGATAAGGGTAAAGGCAAGCAAGTTGATATTCAGAGGTGGATGTATAAAGGCATTGATTTCACAGATATACCTTTTGATTCTTGGCCTAAAGAACTTCTAAGTGAATATGATTCTGTTGTTGCTCTTAAATTACATGATGATGATCAACAGTTACTTTTGGAAGAAGAGAAAAGGCAGGCTGAAGAATTAAGGAAGTATGATGAATGGGCCAATGAGAAGATCAGAATTGATGCTGATATTGAACTCCAAAAGTTGATCAAAGAGGAAGGTAATGAAACTTCAACTTTTGATGTGCAATCCTGGTACAAGGAGTTCATTATCAAGAAGAGAAAGCAGAATGATGCTGCTAGAAAGAAGATAAAGATACTTAAAGGTCCAACTGTTAAACAACAAAGAAAAGAATATGAGCGATATCTAAAGAATATGGCTGGATGGAAATTGATAGAATTGAAAACTTATTCTGATAAAGAGGTTTTTGATTTGTATCAACAAGCTAAGAGAAGAACAGATACTTTCTATCCTATGGGATGTGCTGAGGACTTGGAACAGATTGCTCAGATGAACAAGAAGTTGGTACCTGAAAAGGCAGCTGAAGCAGAGCATGTTCAAGAAACTGATGTTGTTAAACAGCTTGATATTGATGCAGCAAATACTACTTCTTCTGTGCATTGTGGCAAAAGAAAAGGTGTTGTTCAAAAATCAATTGCAAAGAAGAAGAAAAAGATAGGTGAAGGTAGTAGTTCTATGCCTGAAGGAGATGAGTTTAAACATGATCTTGATCACATTCCTTCTGAGCATCAAAAAGAACAGTTGAAGGGTTATACTGTGGTTGGCAAGATGGAAGATCCTGAAGTGGTTGATGCTAAACCATTAGGAGTTAAATATCCTTTTATCAAAGTAACTACAGGTTATGATACTAATATTGGAGCATTTCATGATGTCCAGAGATCTGATGGTAAATCTTACAGATTTCTTAGATTTCAACAGATGCTACATTACTTTGATAGAGAGGATGTTGAAGACTTGTGGAAGTTGTATGATGAGGCGAAAAATGATCCGTTTTTAGGGGGTCATTTAATCCCGAATCCGACTTTATTTGATCAAATATTGCCCTAAATCGTTCCTTTTGTGATTTTAGGTGTTTGGAGAGTGAATTCTGGAAAAGAGGCTATTTTGGACGTTTTTGGAGCATAAAGTGAAGAAAACGGCAAAGTACCAAAAATCCAAGCTGAAGATACAAGGTGACGGCGTCAAGACTTGCTTCTTGACGGCGTCAGACATGAAGAATAATTTACCGTAGCTGGTGACGGCGTCAGATGGAGAGGTGACGGCGTCAAAGTGGCCAAGAATAAAATACCGTAGGTGGAGACGGCCTCACATAGGCCGTCACAAGTGGATCTAGGGCGTCCGAGGAAGCATATGGCGGCGAGGTGACGGCGTCAGACTTTACTCTTGACGCCGTCAGAACGATTTTCCTATATATAGTTTTCTAGTTTTTTTCATTAAAAAAGGAGAAGTTTTGGTGAAACCCTAAAGACGATTTTGGTGCCTCTTTTACAGGTTTTTCAAGGGTTCCAAACCCTTGAGACCTTGCATTGTAATTGAGATAAGTATACTCTTAATTCAATCAATATGTCTATGTGTTGGTTGTTTATCTTTTGTTCTTATCTTAATTCTACTATGCTAGGTTAGATTTCCTTTGTGTTTGCTTAGATCTAATGAAACCTAGATGTTGATTATGTGTTGATTACTTGTCTATTCTTGTTTTTGGATGAATGATATTATATGTTAGGCTTAAGAAAACTGGCAGATCTCCAAATGGTAACATGCTTGAACGTCTTAAGAAACATGAACCGAGGCGTACTAGGTCTTTATTGGTTGTATTTAATGCATGAGCCACTGTTTACAATCCCTATAGTTGTGCTGGGTCATGGTGTAGGAGGAGATAAGAGCTCATAGAGTTGGGGAGTTATGTATGCCACCCCACGAATGGTATTAAGGAATACAATCTGTCATCCATACAAGTATAACAAGTAATTGACATATAAAAGATATCTAGGGAGTAATGAAGTCTAAGTAAACACAATTTCTCCAAATACTGCTCACAACCTTAGTTTAATATTAGTTTAATTTCATTTTCATTAGTTTAATTTAGTGATATAATAGTTTTGGGTTAGTTGAATAGCAACTAATTCCGCCCACTCTTCAAAAACCCGAGATTTTACTTGCTTTCATTAAAATATAAAAACACAAAAATAATCATCTTTCATCTTTAGAACTATTAATTAGGCTTTCTAATCCTAGCGACACTATTCCTAAGCTGAACGATCAATCCCCCGGTACTTGTCACTATACTATACTACAACGATCAGGTACACTGCCAGGTGGGGGTTGTAAGCCTCGCGAGATCCCTCGAGAGGTAAAGCAAGGTGCGATTCCCACGCATCAAGTTTTTGGCGCCGCAGCCCGGGGAATAGTTATTGTCTAGGTTAGGATTTCTTTTTATTAGGTCTACTTGCTAGATTCCTTTCTAGTAAGATTTTTATTTTTATTTTTAGGTCTTCTTTAGTCTATCTTATTTCTTCGTGCCTTTGTTCGTAACTCTTTACCATCCGACATCATGGAAGGTGGTAACATCTTTGAACCCATCATCCCACCACAACAAAACCCACCATTAGAACCCCTTAGGCCCCGAACCTTAGGAGAGTATTCCCGACCTAGCCACCAAGGCTACCGAAACACCATTGAGCTCACCGGAGCCAATGTGACTCCCTTGCGATCCGACACCATCCGGTTGGTGCAAAGCGGATGTGCATTCCATGGACTTCGTTCCGAAGATCCGAACCAACACCTTAAGGACTTCCTCAAAATCGTAGATTCCATAGACCTAGGTGTTGAAACTAGAGAGACTACCCGTTTACGCCTATTCCCATTCTCTCTACGAGATCAAGCTAGTCAATGGCTTGAGCGTTTCCCCGCGGGATCCATCACCACATGGGACAATCTCGCCAATCGTTTCCTTACCCAATTCTTTCCGCCGGAAAAGACTGCAATGCTTAGAAGGGACATTTTGATGTTTGAACAACAGCGGGGTGAACCTTTCTACGAGGCTTGGGCCCGTTTTAAGGATCTCCTCCACAAGATCCCTCATCATGGCATAAACCTTTGGTTATTAGTCCAGATTTTCTACGACCATGTTGATTATCACACTAAGCGTACTATCGACAGGGCCGCAGGAGGAAAATTCTGTGATAAGGATGCTGAGGAGTCATGGGCAATTATAGAAGAGCTCGCTGTCGATAATAATGAGATTTCGGAGTTTAAACATACGGTGGAAGCAGCCATCAATGCAGTCTCGGCATCTGGAGGAACCACCGAAATCCCCGATGAACTCTTATGCAAAATTGAGGAAAAAGTTGACTATTTTGAGGAAAGGCAAAGGAGACCCTTAAGTCCTAGACAAGCCACGGTCAATTCTGTCTCAAGATCAACCTCGGTACCATTATCTGAATCACCCTCTAGAGAACATGTCGAGACTTTTTGGAGGTGCACTCCACCTTGTTCCCCTCCCAAGGAACTTAGCTCGGAATTTGAGGCTAGGATGAGAGAATATATGGCGACCCACTCTGATCGGCTTGCTAGATTCGAAGAAGCAGTTTATAAGCAAAAGGAGGAGATGCAGGAGAAAATGAATGAGATGTTGAGTCTATTGGAGGAGTATGCCAGTCAGAAAACCCCCGAACGAATACTTCTAAGGAAAGAAAGTGCCACTCCCACCACCCAATTTGTCAACTCCATCACCATTGTCCACAAAGATAATGAGAAGGTAAAAACTCCTGCTAAACAGACCTTAGAAAAATCGCCTGAGTCCCAATCTTTGAGCTACTACCTGAAACATGACATAAACAAAAGCACCATAACAAATTGGATTAAGGGTGATAGGCGTAACCAATCCTCCGAACAGGTTCCCGAGAAAGAGAAAGAAGAGGAAGATGAGTATGATACGCTTATTGGAGGATCAGTGGTCGAGAGGTTATTGGTACAGAAAGTGGCTACTAAGCAGGTAGCATGTGGAAACTTTGAAATACCAACAAGCATCGGGGACTTGAAACATCTTAGTGCTTTCGCCGACCAAGGATCGGAAGTAAATCTTATGCCCCTGACTATTTACATCCAACTGACATCGAAAATGCCAGCACCTACTCGTGTTAGGCTATCTCTTGTTGGACACTCGTACGTATACCCCCTAGGAATCGCAGAAGATGTATTAGTTAATGTGGCAGGGTTCATGTACCCCGTTGATTTTATGATCATTGATGATAAAGGGGATGGATGCATGCCGATAATCCTTGGGGCACCATTCCTCACCACCGCTAGGGCTGTCATTAAGTATGAAGATAGGAAGATTAAGCTTAAATCTGGAAAGAGAAAGATTAGCTTCCACATGACTCCGCGAAGTGGACATGAGAATATGAATTGGAGAATGATTAAAAACAATATTGGCGCAACACCCATTCGTGTTCAGAATAAAATTCTTGCATGGGAGGCAAGAATCAAAAGCTATAAGAAAGCTAAGGATGAAAGGAGAAAAAGCAATAAGGTTCCGATAGAACTCAAACACGCTCAACACGAAAGCAATCATACACCGTTTGAGGAAGGGAACTTAGTACTCTTGAGACACTTAGAAACAACAATACCACCCGATAAACCAAGTCCTTAGTGGTATGGGCCATTCACAATCGAAGGATTGAGCCAAGATGGGGTAGCTAACTTGAGAAGCAAACTAGGTGGGAAGGTGATTGCGAGTATTGATAGATTGAGGCACTACCACCATAACAGTAATGATCGAAATTATATGGGGTACATCATTTCAAATGATGAGATCACGTAGTAACCCACGACTTTGAGTCTAGCTACAAGACTCGTAAATAAAGAAAAGCGCTTCTTGGGAGGCAACCCATGTTTTGTGTGATTTTAATTGTTTGATTGTTATTTGCTTCCGTATGCATGTTTTATTTTTATTGTTGGTTGATCATGTTTCTAAATTAAAATGTGGAAATACTTTATTATGTTGTTTGGCCTAGTCTTAACTCCAACCTAAAGGTATTTTTGCAAAAGATAAGTGTAAGGGGAAACCCCAAATGTGTTTTTAAGAAACAAACCGATCATGATTCTCCACAATATTTAATGAACATGTATATTCGTATTTGTTAGAGTCAAATGCTTGTATTGAGTCATAATGAAGTTTTGCAGGATTTTCCAGGAAGTAGGACAAGGTTTTTCCAGAAATTTTCCGGAAACTTAACATAAAGATTTCTGCAGGTCCATTCTGACGGCGTCAGGCTATTGCTCTTAACGGCGTCAGGAGTCAAAAATCTGGAAATTTTACCGGTTTTGTTTTTCTAACGGAGTCTGATGAGTGTCTAAATACTCATCATTTCATACTAATCTGAGCTGCCAAAACATACAAAAACATTCAAATATGCATCATAATACTTAAAATATCTTAGAGGTGTGTTTTATATGTTCCAAATGCAAAATATGCAAAAACAGATGAAAAACGTATAAAGTTTGCATAATTGGCAGTTTCAGTCTTTCAAGTTTCAAATATTGTCAAAACTAGTCCCTAAAGGTTTAAAATAAATGTAAAGTCAACTTAAGTCCTTGGGAAACCAAAAATGTTCACAAAACATCCCTGGATAAAAGTTTACACAAACTGGCAACTTTTACCCCTCAAGTTTCACAAATTGGCAAAAATGGTCCCTGGGTGTATAAAACATGAAATTTTACAAAATACCCTTGTACTATGCATGAACTTACATTTTGGAACAATTTGAATAACTTTTGGGAAATTACACTTTTAGTCCCTAAAAATCCAAAAATTACCTTTAAGGTCCTTAATAGTTTTTAAATGCAAAAATTATACTTTTGGTCCTTGTGTTATGTTTAAATGGCAGGTTTGGTCCCTTAATGAAGTTTGGAATGATGACAAGAAAGGACCCTAAAGTTTCAGCAGTTTTACACTTTTGGTCCTTGGGTTATTACAACTAAAAACCAAACGGATCTTTAATATAAAACCAAACACAAACCAAACCCAGCCCACCACTTTAGCCCAACAAACAACCCGACCCAGCCTTTTAATATAAAACCCAGGGTCAAATGGTCAATACCCCGCCCAAAACCCCTTTTACTGTTCACCTTCTCCCAAAACAGCCTGAGCCACAAACCAGGGTGGTTTTATGCCACCTCCCCCCTCCACTTGCTTACCCAGCTCACCCCTACCCTCTTACACCATCTAAACCTCAACCCACACCTCATTAATGCTTCCCCACCATCCTACAAGCAACCCCTACACCCTTTTGCCCTGTTTTTCTCTTACTTGACCCTAAAAGCTTCAAAAGCTCACCACCTTATCCCTTACACCTCTACATATGTCCACAATGCATTAAATGCTCCTCAAACCGCCTCAAGTTACTTGCAAGAACTTTGGCGCCAAAAAGCAATTTAAACGATTGAGATCAATTGGACAATTTCAAGGGCTCAGATTGATGCCAGAGTTTAAGAGTGGTCACCAAGGCATTTTGAAGCTATAAAAAGAAGAAGAAAGACAGAAGAATAAGTACTTTTGGAATAGCCTAAGTCATGTAGTGTAATTTAAATTTAAATTGCTTTCGTAGTGTAAATCTTTACATGTTTTCATTAGTGTAATTGTCATTTCAACTTTCAATAGTGTAATGAAACCTTTATCTGTCAGTTTATCAAGTTATCTTTACATTTCAAATCTTTGCTGTATTGTCATTTAAATTTCAATGTCATTTACATTTCCTTGTTGATTGTAGTTGATTATATGGACTCTTTAAATCATATAAGCTCCTGACAAAGCTTGTTGAAGCTTTTAGAAACCATTAAATCAGTTGTAGTCTTAAAAATCCAAAAATCATAAAAAAATAGAAAATAAATGAAAAATAGTTGTTCTTGGTATACTCAGCTTGGAGCATGGTTCATTATGGATGGCCATGGGTTTAGTTGTCTCATGGGAGGCTGTAGGATGTAGCAATGGTCCTTGGTTCTTAAGTTTTCAGCTTGTCTCACCATGTAAGCAATTTTTCTATATTTTGCATTTCTTAGTTATAGCTTTTAATATGTATTGATTTCTTATTTTCTATGTTTAATTGTTGTTATGTGATGATAATATAGCTTAATATTAGTTGTATATGTTTTGGATTTGATTGATGCTTAAAATTCCATTTTAACTGTCATTTTCATGATTTTTGAGAATCATAGGTGTATGCTTGTGTGACTACTTGTGTATGCTGAAAAAGGTCCATTTTGACACTTTGGATCCTCTGGATTTGATAAATTATGTTTATATAGTCATATGTAATGATAAGCTAAAATAAAGTCCATTTAAGGGTTGTTTGGATTTAATATTGAGACTGTGTTAGAGGATGTTTGGGTGGTTGTTCTTGTTTTAGGTACTACTCATATGGCCTAATAAACTCAGTTAAAGCTTAATCAAGTGATGTAGCATGGTAGACAGTCAAATTGACACTTGACTGTCTCATTATGCGCATTGTGAGATTGTTAGATCCTAAAACCTTGCATATCTGTTTAAATGTTGTTCTTATTTGCTTATTTCATGTTATTGTATCATATTATGTTTTAATCAAGTGTTAAATTCAGATCAAAGTTGATGAAAGTCAACTTTGATCATAAACCTTAAAAGTCAAAAGTTACCTAAAACCTGTTTTTCAATTAAATAGATAATTTTGTGTAGCTTTTAATAATTAGTTTTAGAACCTGTCCTTTTAATATGTTTTAGTTTAGCAGCTTATCTTGCTATGTGATTTTTATCAATTTTTATCTCAGCTTATTTCTAGCTTTTTATAGTGCTTATATCTACTAGTTTTTGCCCTGTGTCATGAGTTGTCAGTCAAGTTCATGAGCTTGCATAAGTCTCATGACTTGACCACACTCTATGCACTTGGCTTATTTGTGTTGCTCTAGTACCATAGTTGTTATGTTTAAGCTTATTATCTGTTTTTAGCTTATTTAGATTGATCAAACAACCCAACCTTTTTGTTTACTTAGCTCACTCAACTGAAGCAAACAGTTGAGTGATGCTGTTTTACCAAGCCCATAGAAAGTTCCTCTCTGAGCTTAAGCTTGTGTGGCTTAGCTTCATGTGAAGCTTAACTGCCCATCTCAATACCTCAGTGCTAGTTGAGCTCTTATGAGCTTATTTAGATAAGTTTTGTGACCTTGTGTTTGCCCACTCACAACATACCCCTGAGCAAATCAGGGGTATTACACTGTTTCCACAAGCTCACAACCAGCTCATTAGTAAACCTTAAGTCTTGTAGTTTAGCTTTTTAGGAAGCCTAGCTACCCCACTTTAGGATCCTACACTTAAAATCAACCTTGTAGCTTATTAACCAGGGCTGCAAGCAGCTTAAACTTATCACACCCAGAAAAGATATACTGAGTCCTCAGTATTCTTAACCAAAACTAGACATTTTCATAAGCTCATAAAAAGCTTATTAGTTGGACCCAGCTTATGAAATCAAGTTCCATGTGGAGCTTATCAACTAGGCTATAGGATCCAGTTCTTAATTATTAGATTGTAGCTTATTCAAGAGGGCTGCAATGAGCTTTTTGTGTGTCCCATTTCCTGAACACTTAAGATTTTTATCACCATACTCAGGAAATGGAGCCCTTTTCATAAGCTTCCCAAAAGCTCATCTGTGCACCAAAATGGTTGAGCCTTGGCTTTTTGGAAAGCTAAACACCTCATCTTGCAACTCCAACTTTTATTTTGCCTTTTTGAGCTTAACCCGTCAGCTGAAATTGGCCAAACATTAGGTTGCAGGGGTGTTTGGAACTGAGTGCTCAGGGAAAAACTTATTTGCTTATTTTGAGCTTATAAGTTAATATCTGATCATAAGCTTGTATATATATATATATTAAATAATACTTGTATAGATACTTTTTAACTTTTACTTGTTAGTATGGAGCTTATTATAGGTTCTTAGAAGCCTTCATTCAATCCAAGTTAAACCCAAAAGGCTTAACTGTCTAAACCATAAGCTTGTACTCATAAGCACTTCTCAGTGCTTATTTTTGTACATACACACTTAATATACATGTACATAAACACCTTTTGCCTTTTTACACCTTTGTATAGCTTTTTCAAGCTTATTCTAAGCTTATGAGTCCACTGTGAGCCTTTAAGCTTAACTGTGTGACTCATAAGCCCACGAATTGCTTATTTCTTTGTTTGAACAGCTTATATTTAATAAACTTATATAAATAGTATATATATTTAGTTTCATAAAAAGAAAAACTAAAAAGAAACCCCTTTTAAAGCTAAGTGATAGCTTCTATTTAGAAGGCTTATCACTTATTTGCTTTATCAAGCTTTTTCACAAGCTCCTCAGAAGCTCAATAGTGGATCATATTCCTTGATCCTTAGCTTTTTGAAAAGTCCTACAACTCAGCTTTCTATATCAGTTCTCATTATGAGCTTATTAGTTTATTTCATGAGCTTATTTTGCCCCTAAAGTTGACTGTATAGAGTGTTTGGTTGACTATGAGAGTGGAATTGCTTATTTGATATTATAGCTTATTTCCTTAGCTTATTTAGTTAATCTAGATTACTTTAGGTATATCTAACTTAGTTATAGCTTATTTAGCCTTAGGTAGCTTATTTGTAGCTTTTAGATTAATAAAAGTCCAAGTTTGGCCTTATAGCCTAACTGTTAAGCAAATAAGCTCTCACAAAGCTTATTTGGCTTTTGTAAAAAGTTTTCTTTTATTAAACTTTTATATTTTTACTAGTTTTATAGTTTTGCAAAAAGAAAAATGAAAAATAAAATAAAAATAAAAAATTGGGTGTGGGTTGGATTCGAACTCAGGACCTCTTGGCTTAGTATGCATGCATAATACCCCACACCCCTTCCAACTGCTCTGGGGCACCAGTTCCGTTGGAAGGGGTATTCCATGTATACTTAAGCCATTTTTTGGCCCCTTGGCTTATTGGGACTGTTGGGCTTATTCCAGCTTATTGGAATAAGCTGTTGCCCCCACTCTATTTTTCCCAGCTTCTTCATAATCAAATATACTTTGCATAATTTTTTCATAATTTTTACTGTTCATATACTATTAATAATAATTAATATAGTTTAAATACCTTTTAGGAAATAATAAGTATTTAATTTTTAAATCTGCTTATTTATAATTTTTATAAACTTTTTATATTTTTTATTGGTTCCTGAGATGGTTAGGAAGTTTTATAAAAAGTTTTATAATTTTATAAATAAGTTTAGTATGTATAATAATTATAGTAGTTTAAATAGTTTAATTAAGTAATAATAGTTTTAAATTGAGTTTTCTTATTTTTGTACATAAAATATAGTTTTTATATTTTTCTTAGCTTTTTATAAGTATTTTAGAATTATGTAAAAAGTTTTAGATTTTAGTTTGCTTATTTAGTATATATAATAATTTAATAATAATATTAGTAATTAAATAATAGTAAATAATTAATAATAAATAGAATACTTGTATAATAAATATATTTTTAATTTCAAAATTTCTTTTATAGTATTTTAAACATTTCTAAGTTTTAATTTTATTTTTCTAAGTAATATTTAGATTTTCCTAATTTTAGGTAATTAGTTAAATAATAAATAAATAGTTTTTAATTAATAATAATTAAGTACATAGTATAAAAATAAGTTTCAATTTTCTAATAATTTTCTTATTCTTTTAGGATTCCAAAAATGTAATTTTCACATTTGTGGGATTTATATTGGACGGTATTCAATTTTTATTTTGTACGTAGACGTTTATTTAAACATTTACACATTTTAGTTTTCTAGGTTTTCGCACTATAATTATATAACACTTGTAAATATTATTTATAATAGGTTTGTAAATATAGTTATTTATTTTATTTTCTTTTAATTTGCATTTAAGCCGTTAAGGCATGCAAATTCCCTCTTTGGGAAAGTTTTGTTTTATTCGTTACGTTTACGTTTATTTAAACTTAAACGTACGTTTGTATATATTATTTATTTTAGGGTTTCTGATTGTACGTTTCTTAATTGAACTAGCTGTGACAGAGCTATTACTATTCACATTCAGTGTTAGTCAATCAGATTCCCATTTTTCTATATACGTATTATTTCAACATTACAAGTCATTGTAGTATCACGTTCACACCTCGTTGGGACATAACGACCTGGGGATGTACTTTTCTGTACTCACGTACTTTTCTGTACTTAAGACCCACGGATTAACTTTGCCATTTCTCCCGGGCTCTCGCCCTTTTATCATCTGTTACGGTTGACCATTCACAAGTGGTTGGCTTGTGTGATAGAGAAATAAAAGTGGTGTGGTTCGGGAGGAATCAAAATTTGGCGCCGTTGCCGGGGAGGTGTGCTGCCTACTATGACTTATATTTTGTATTTTGTTGAAATATCTATCCTTTGTATGTATATTATACTTTATCATTCAACTTCCGGGCTGTCAGGACACATTTATTACAGTTAATTATTCACAAGTAATTAGCTTGCGTGGTAAACCTGACACAAGCCTGGGAGGTAGTGATTACTTATACTGTATCATATTTCATTTCAATAAACAATATAAAAATACAAAAACATTATAAAATTTAAAATCAAAAATAATCTCCTTACCTTATTTATAATTCTGTGAGTGGCAATCTCACTCCAATTTCTCATCCAATCTGTGAGTGGCTATCCTACTCCACTTCCCCATGAACCAATTAATTCGGGGTCAAGTCAAGCTAGTGACTTGGTTATCAAAAACATTAGTAAATATGGGTTTTCACCTATATTTCTTTCTTTTTCCCTTTCTACCACCTAAGTGTGGGGGTGATGCCCCACCTGTTGTATATATTTTGAAAATGCTTTGAAAAAATTGTAAATATAAAAAAATAAAATAATTGTTGTGTTACCCACTTAGCTTTAAATGTTATCTTTTTACGTTCACGAATTCGGCATAATAGCCGGGACTTTGAATATTGAGGACAATATTCATTTCTAAGTGTGGGGGGGGAAATTCTGGCGAATTTGCTCACTTATATACCCTTGTATGCCCTTTTTCCCCAAAAATGGCCAAAATTTAAAATTTTTTCATTTGGTATTAGTGTTTTGCACTAAATACAACAAATGGTTATTAGTCCACCATGTCTAATCCACACAAGGACTGGCTAATCCAGGAGCAAACGGCTCTTGGTAAAGATATCTCAAATCCGTTGATGGCTGGCAGTTTGCCAAAAATTGCATGGTTCCTCAGCTTCCCCGCATCCTCATAAGCAAATAAGCTGGCTAGCCCGCAAGATTATGGCTTGTGGTAAAGGCCGTGAAAAACCATAATTGGTAATCAGCTCACCAAGATGTTGACTATTCCATCAAGAGTTGACTAGTCCAGAAGCAAACGGCTTTTGGTAAAGACAAATCAAATCCGTTGACAGCTGGTGGTTTGCTCAAAATCACACGGTTATCAGGTGTGCCACAGTTCTTACACCTGGCTACTCCAGAAGTGATGGCTTTTGGTAAAGAGATAAAATCCATTAATTTTTCATAAAAGATTGCTAGGGACTAGCAATAGTTTAGTGTAGGGGATTGATGAGTGTCTAAATACTCATCATTTCATACCAATCTGAGCTGCCAAAACATACAAAAACATTCAAATATGCATCATAATACTTAAAATATCTTAGAGGTGTGTTTTATATGTTCCAAATGCAAAATATGCAAAAACAGATGAAAAACGTATAAAGTTTGCATAATTGGCAGTTTCAGTCCTTCAAGTTTCAAATATTGTCAAAACTAGTCCCTAAAGGTTTAAAATAAATGTAAAGTCAACTTAAGTCCTTGGGAAACCAAAAATGTTCACAAAACATCCCTGGATAAAAGTTTACACAAACTGGCAACTTTTACCCCTCAAGTTTCACAAATTGGCAAAAATGGTCCCTGGGTGTATAAAACATGAAATTTTACAAAATACCCTTGTACTATGCATGAACTTACATTTTGGAACAATTTGAATAACTTTTGGGAAATTACACTTTTAGTCCCTAAAAATCCAAAAATTACATTTAAGGTCCTTAATAGTTTTTAAATGCAAAAATTATACTTTTGGTCCTTGTGTTATGTTTAAATGGCAGGTTTGGTCCCTTAATGAAGTTTGGAATGATGACAAGAAAGGACCCTAAAGTTTCAGCAGTTTTACACTTTTGGTCCTTGGGTTATTACAACTAAAAACCAAACGGATCTTTAATATAAAACCAAACACAAACCAAACCCAGCCCACCACTTTAGCCCAACAAACAACCCGACCCAGCCTTTTAATATAAAACCCAGGGTCAAATGGTCAATACCCCGCCCAAAACCCCTTTTACTGTTCACCTTCTCCCAAAACAGCCTGAGCCACAAACCAGGGTGGTTTTATGCCACCTCCCCCCTCCACTTGCTTACCCAGCTCACCCCCTACCCTCTTACACCATCTAAACCTCAACCCACACCTCATTAATGCTTCCCCACCATCCTACAAGCAACCCCTACACCCTTTTGCCCTGTTTTTCTCTTACTTGACCCTAAAAGCTTCAAAAGCTCACCACCTTATCCCTTACACCTCTACATATGTCCACAATGCATTAAATGCTCCTCAAACCGCCTCAAGTTACTTGCAAGAACTTTGGCGCCAAAAAGCAATTTAAACGATTGAGATCAATTGGACAATTTCAAGGGCTCAGATTGATGCCAGAGTTTAAGAGTGGTCACCAAGGCATTTTGAAGCTATAAAAAGAAGAAGAAAGACAGAAGAATAAGTACTTTTGGAATAGCCTAAGTCATGTAGTGTAATTTAAATTTAAATTGCTTTCGTAGTGTAAATCTTTACATGTTTTCATTAGTGTAATTGTCATTTCAACTTTCAATAGTGTAATGAAACCTTTATCTGCCAGTTTATCAAGTTATCTTTACATTTCAAATCTTTACTGTATTGTCATTTAAATTTCAATGTCATTTACATTTCCTTGTTGATTGTAGTTGATTATATGGACTCTTTAAATCATATAAGCTCCTGACAAAGCTTGTTGAAGCTTTTAGAAACCATTAAATCAGTTGTAGTCTTAAAAATCCAAAAATCATAAAAAAATAGAAAATAAATGAAAAATAGTTGTTCTTGGTATACTCAGCTTGGAGCATGGTTCATTATGGATGGCCATGGGTTTAGTTGTCTCATGGGAGGCTGTAGGATGTAGCAATGGTCCTTGGTTCTTAAGTTTTCAGCTTGTCTCACCATGTAAGCAATTTTTCTATATTTTGCATTTCTTAGTTATAGCTTTTAATATGTATTGATTTCTTATTTTCTATGTTTAATTGTTGTTATGTGATGATAATATAGCTTAATATTAGTTGTATATGTTTTGGATTTGATTGATGCTTAAAATTCCATTTTAACTGTCATTTTCATGATTTTTGAGAATCATAGGTGTATGCTTGTGTGACTACTTGTGTATGCTGAAAAAGGTCCATTTTGACACTTTGGATCCTCTGGATTTGATAAATTATGTTTATATAGTCATATGTAATGATAAGCTAAAATAAAGTCCATTTAAGGGTTGTTTGGATTTAATATTGAGACTGTGTTAGAGGATGTTTGGGTGGTTGTTCTTGTTTTAGGTACTACTCATATGGCCTAATAAACTCAGTTAAAGCTTAATCAAGTGATGTAGCATGGTAGACAGTCAAATTGACACTTGACTGTCTCATTATGAGCATTGTGAGATTGTTAGATCCTAAAACCTTGCATATCTGTTTAAATGTTGTTCTTATTTGCTTATTTCATGTTATTGTATCATATTATGTTTTAATCAAGTGTTAAATTCAGATCAAAGTTGATGAAAGTCAACTTTGATCATAAACCTTAAAAGTCAAAAGTTACCTAAAACCTGTTTTTCAATTAAATAGATAATTTTGTGTAGCTTTTAATAATTAGTTTTAGAACCTGTCCTTTTAATATGTTTTAGTTTAGCAGCTTATCTTGCTATGTGATTTTTATCAATTTTTATCTCAGCTTATTTCTAGCTTTTTATAGTGCTTATATCTACTAGTTTTTGCCCTGTGTCATGAGTTGTCAGTCAAGTTCATGAGCTTGCATAAGTCTCATGACTTGACCACACTCTATGCACTTGGCTTATTTGTGTTGCTCTAGTACCATAGTTGTTATGTTTAAGCTTATTATCTGTTTTTAGCTTATTTAGATTGATCAAACAACCCAACCTTTTTGTTTACTTAGCTCACTCAACTGAAGCAAACAGTTGAGTGATGCTGTTTTACCAAGCCCATAGAAAGTTCCTCTCTGAGCTTAAGCTTGTGTGGCTTAGCTTCATGTGAAGCTTAACTGCCCATCTCAATACCTCAGTGCTAGTTGAGCTCTTATGAGCTTATTTAGATAAGTTTTGTGACCTTGTGTTTGCCTACTCACAACATACCCCTGAGCAAATCAGGGGTATTACACTGTTTCCACAAGCTCACAACCAGCTCATTAGTAAACCTTAAGTCTTGTAGTTTAGCTTTTTAGGAAGCCTAGCTACCCCACTTTAGGATCCTACACTTAAAATCAACCTTGTAGCTTATTAACCAGGGCTGCAAGCAGCTTAAACTTATCACACCCAGAAAAGATATACTGAGTCCTCAGTATTCTTAACCAAAACTAGACATTTTCATAAGCTCATAAAAAGCTTATTAGTTGGACCCAGCTTATGAAATCAAGTTCCATGTGGAGCTTATCAACTAGGCTATAGGATCCAGTTCTTAATTATTAGATTGTAGCTTATTCAAGAGGGCTGCAATGAGCTTTTTGTGTGTCCCATTTCCTGAACACTTAAGATTTTTATCACCATACTCAGGAAATGGAGCCCTTTTCATAAGCTTCCCAAAAGCTCATCTGTGCACCAAAATGGTTGAGCCTTGGCTTTTTGGAAAGCTAAACACCTCATCTTGCAACTCCAACTTTTATTTTGCCTTTTTGAGCTTAACCCGTCAGCTGAAATTGGCCAAACATTAGGTTGCAGGGGTGTTTGGAACTGAGTGCTCAGGGAAAAACTTATTTGCTTATTTTGAGCTTATAAGTTAATATCTGATCATAAGCTTGTATATATATATATATTAAATAATACTTGTATAGATACTTTTTAACTTTTACTTGTTAGTATGGAGCTTATTATAGGTTCTTAGAAGCCTTCATTCAATCCAAGTTAAACCCAAAAGGCTTAACTGTCTAAACCATAAGCTTGTACTCATAAGCACTTCTCAGTGCTTATTTTTGTACATACACACTTAATATACATGTACATAAACACCTTTTGCCTTTTTACACCTTTGTATAGCTTTTTCAAGCTTATTCTAAGCTTATGAGTCCACTGTGAGCCTTTAAGCTTAACTGTGTGACTCATAAGCCCACGAATTGCTTATTTCTTTGTTTGAACAGCTTATATTTAATAAACTTATATAAATAGTATATATATTTAGTTTCATAAAAAGAAAAACTAAAAAGAAACCCCTTTTAAAGCTAAGTGATAGCTTCTATTTAGAAGGCTTATCACTTATTTGCTTTATCAAGCTTTTTCACAAGCTCCTCAGAAGCTCAATAGTGGATCATATTCCTTGATCCTTAGCTTTTTGAAAAGTCCTACAACTCAGCTTTCTATATCAGTTCTCATTATGAGCTTATTAGTTTATTTCATGAGCTTATTTTGCCCCTAAAGTTGACTGTATAGAGTGTTTGGTTGACTATGAGAGTGGAATTGCTTATTTGATATTATAGCTTATTTCCTTAGCTTATTTAGTTAATCTAGATTACTTTAGGTATATCTAACTTAGTTATAGCTTATTTAGCCTTAGGTAGCTTATTTGTAGCTTTTAGATTAATAAAAGTCCAAGTTTGGCCTTATAGCCTAACTGTTAAGCAAATAAGCTCTCACAAAGCTTATTTGGCTTTTGTAAAAAGTTTTCTTTTATTAAACTTTTATATTTTTACTAGTTTTATAGTTTTGCAAAAAGAAAAATGAAAAATAAAATAAAAATAAAAAATTGGGTGTGGGTTGGATTCGAACTCAGGACCTCTTGGCTTAGTATGCATGCATAATACCCCACACCCCTTCCAACTGCTCTGGGGCACCAGTTCCGTTGGAAGGGGTATTCCATGTATACTTAAGCCATTTTTTGGCCCCTTGGCTTATTGGGACTGTTGGGCTTATTCCAGCTTATTGGAATAAGCTGTTGCCCCCACTCTATTTTTCCCAGCTTTTTCATAATCAAATATACTTTGCATAATTTTTTCATAATTTTTACTGTTCATATACTATTAATAATAATTAATATAGTTTAAATACCTTTTAGGAAATAATAAGTATTTAATTTTTAAATCTGCTTATTTATAATTTTTATAAACTTTTTATATTTTTTATTGGTTCCTGAGATGGTTAGGAAGTTTTATAAAAAGTTTTATAATTTTATAAATAAGTTTAGTATGTATAATAATTATAGTAGTTTAAATAGTTTAATTAAGTAATAATAGTTTTAAATTGAGTTTTCTTATTTTTGTACATAAAATATAGTTTTTATATTTTTCTTAGCTTTTTATAAGTATTTTAGAATTATGTAAAAAGTTTTAGATTTTAGTTTGCTTATTTAGTATATATAATAATTTAATAATAATATTAGTAATTAAATAATAGTAAATAATTAATAATAAATAGAATACTTGTATAATAAATATATTTTTAATTTCAAAATTTCTTTTATAGTATTTTAAACTTTTCTAAGTTTTAATTTTATTTTTCTAAGTAATATTTAGATTTTCCTAATTTTAGGTAATTAGTTAAATAATAAATAAATAGTTTTTAATTAATAATAATTAAGTACATAGTATAAAAATAAGTTTCAATTTTCTAATAATTTTCTTATTCTTTTAGGATTCCAAAAATGTAATTTTCACATTTGTGGGATTTATATTGGACGGTATTCAATTTTTATTTTGTACGTAGACGTTTATTTAAACATTTACACATTTTAGTTTTCTAGGTTTTCGCACTATAATTATATAACACTTGTAAATATTATTTATAATAGGTTTGTAAATATAGTTATTTATTTTATTTTCTTTTAATTTGCATTTAAGCCGTTAAGGCATGCAAATTCCCTCTTTGGGAAAGTTTTGTTTTATTCGTTACGTTTACGTTTATTTAAACTTAAACGTACGTTTGTATATATTATTTATTTTAGGGTTTCTGATTGTACGTTTCTTAATTGAACTAGCTGTGACAGAGCTATTACTATTCACATTCAGTGTTAGTCAATCAGATTCCCATTTTTCTATATATGTATTATTTCAACATTACAAGTCATTGTAGTATCACGTTCACACCTCGTTGGGACATAACGACCTGGGGATGTACTTTTCTGTACTCACGTACTTTTCTGTACTTAAGACCCACGGATTAACTTTGCCATTTCTCCCGGGCTCTCGCCCTTTTATCATCTGTTACGGTTGACCATTCACAAGTGGTTGGCTTGTGTGATAGAGAAATAAAAGTGGTGTGGTTCGGGAGGAATCAGAGTCTTATGGTTTTTGTGAATTATTAAGTTTTATAATCTCCAGGAAATCTGCAAACTTCATTCCACAAGCATTATATCTTACTTTGTTTTCTAGGATTTAGTAACATATATAGGATGCCGCCGATTTTACGCGAGGTTGCCTTGTCTACTTTTGTCAAGATTTACAGGTTATTTAAGATAAGAAGATGATTTATATTCTGTAAGGGAAGCTTTGATTGTTCATTTTCTTGGAGGAAGATTTAACCTGGCCAACCTAAAATCCATACCGAGCGAATCAGGGGAGTATTTGATTTCATTCTCTTTACTTCTTAACTTTTACATTCTTTACTTGAACATTGGGGACAATGTTCATCCTAAGTGTAAGGGGAGGGTAAAAAGATGATACCTTACATATGCACTTTCGCTTGAGTTTGTTTTGTTTAATAGTAGATGTGTAATAAAACTATGAGAAATACTTGTTAGTGTAATTTTAGCGCCAAATTTAAAATTTTTTACAACATTTAGGAGTGAAACTTTAGCCATAGCAAGCGTCTCATGGATAGGAGGTTGTATGACTAGCACATAACCGTATATTCAGAAAAATTTTCCACCCAAAGATGTGAGGTTCGCCTTTAGTTTTGATAGGAAAAGCATTTATTATTGGTGCTTATGAGTGTACCGGTAGCATTTACATTCTAGAACTTGCGTTAGTGATGCATCCCGAGACCGCTAGTGAGACTACATTCGTGTGGTAGGATTTACTACATGATAAGAGGCATTAGGATCACCCTTGTGTTAAACCCGTATTATAATTACTTGACCATTTAAGTCATATTACTTGGCTAGTTAAGTCAACTAATTTTTCCCACACCCTTTGCGTTGTACTCATTTTTAGTACACGATACCCCTAGTACACCCCTCCGAGCCTATCTTTTCGTTTCTAACTTTAAGCATTTTACTTAAAGGAAGAATTTGTTACACCCCACTTAAATGTACACCCAAATCGCCTTAGCCTTCCGTGTATGCGCTCATCTTTAGTGCATTATTGTTACTTGTTAAACCCTAAGTTAACTTTCTAATTGATTACATGGTTGCTAAGTCGAGTCATATCATTGTACATATTGTTTTGGGACGATTGGGACTCATGGGTAAGTACTTATTTTATGGAGTAATGGGGAAGAACATCATATTATTACCCCCATATATACGTTAATCTTAAAAGTGCTCCAAGTGTTTTGATTTTCTTAATTCGAGTCATTAGATTAGTTAATTGTAAAGTATGTAAAGATTCAAGTGTAAGGGGAACGTTCATACCCCTATGGTGTATTATTTTGGATGGTAGGGTAAAAGTGTATGCAAAAAAAAAAAAAAAAAAAAAAAATCGAAAAAATTAAGAAAAAGAAAAAAAATAGAAAAAGGAAAAAGAAAGAAAAAACATACGGACTACCATCCCGTTTTCATTCTATGTTCATTTTATGTTTTTGTTATTTTTCATTTATTAGCTTAAGTCGAGTCTAGTCTTGGCTTAGCAACGCCATCTTGTACATGTAATTAACCAAGATTGTTAACTCGCCACCAGTAAAATTCCCTTTATCCAACAAAACCGTGTAATTCATATCCCTACACCTAACGTTATAACCCTTTAAAAGACCTCTTTGATAGTTTATCCTAGGTGCTTACGCCATGTGGTGGAGGTTTGATCCTTTCCCAAGCCTATGGTAATCTATTTTGCTATGACAGGTAGTGAGAGATATCTTCCATTTCCATAATGTTATATTACTTTATTACACCCGAGAGATGTGAGTATCTAAACACTATTTGTGAGGTGCTTGTGTATGACCTCCGTGCTTGTCTATTGGTCTTTAGTGGAACGATTATTTGTTGTAATTACTTTTATATTAGTGTTAAATGACCCCTAACTTGTCTTTTGAGTAGAATAAAAGCTCATTTGCTTGAGGACAAGCAAATCTCAAGTGTAAGGGTATATGATGAGGCGAAAAATGATCCGTTTTTAGGGGGTCATTTAAGCCCGAATCCGACTTTATTTGATCAAATATTGCCCTAAATCGTTCCTTTTGTGATTTTAGGTGTTTGGAGAGTGAATTCTGGAAAAGAGGCTATTTTGGACGTTTTTGGAGCATAAAGTGAAGAAAACGGAAAAGTACCAAAAATCCAAGCTGAAGATACAAGGTAACGGCGTCAAGACTTGCTTCTTGACGATGTCAGACATGAAGAATAATTTACCGTAGCTGGTGACGGCGTCAGATGGAGAGGTGACGGCGTCAAAGTGGCCAAGAATAAAATACCGTAGGTGGTGACGGCGTCACATAGGCCGTCACAAGTGGATCTAGGGCGTCCGAGGAAGCATATGGCGGCGAGGTGACGGCGTCAGACTTTACTCTTGACGCCGTCAGAACGATTTTCCTATATATAGTTTTCTAGTTTTTTTCATTAAAAAAGGAGAAGTTTTGGTGAAACCCTAAAGACGATTTTGGTGCCTCTTTTACAGGTTTTTCAAGGGTTCCAAACCCTTGAGACCTTGCATTGTAATTGAGATAAGTATACTCTTAATTCAATCAATATGTCTATGTGTTGGTTGTTTATCTTTTGTTCTTATCTTAATTCTACTATGCTAGGCTAGATTTCCTTTGTGTTTGCTTAGATCTAATGAAACCTAGATGTTGATTATGTGTTGATTACTTGTCTATTCTTGTTTTTGGATGAATGATATTATATGTTAGGCTTAAGAAAACTGGCAGATCTCCAAATGGTAACATGCTTGAACGTCTTAAGAAACATGAACCGAGGCGTACTAGGTCTTTATTGGTTGTATTTAATGCATGAGCCACTGTTTACAATCCCTATAGTTGTGCTGGGTCATGGTGTAGGAGGAGATAAGAGCTCATAGAGTTGGGGAGTTATGTATGCCACCCCACGAATGGTATTAAGGAATACAATCTGTCATCCATACAAGTATAACAAGTAATTGACATATAAAAGATATCTAGGGAGTAATGAAGTCTAAGTAAACACAATTTCTCCAAATACTGCTCACAACCTTAGTTTAATATTAGTTTAATTTCATTTTCATTAGTTTAATTTAGTGATATAATAGTTTTGGGTTAGTTGAATAGCAACTAATTCCGCCCACTCTTCAAAAACCCGAGATTTTACTTGCTTTCATTAAAATATAAAAACACAAAAATAATCATCTTTCATCTTTAGAACTATTAATTAGGCTTTCTAATCCTAGCGACACTATTCCTAAGCTGAACGATCAATCCCCCGGTACTTGTCACTATACTATACTACAACGATCAGGTACACTGCCTGGTGGGGGTTGTAAGCCTCGCGAGATCCCTCGAGAGGTAAAGCAAGGTGCGATTCCCACGCATCATTGTACAAGGCAAAGTTTGGAGCTAAGAAATTTGATGGTAAAAAGTATGAGATAGATCAAATTGATCATATCTTAACTTCTTCTGATAATGTTTTGTGGAGAGCTCTTAAACTTATGTTTGAACCTTCAATGGATGATTCTGAATGGACAGAGATAGTAGAATACAAAGTAAGAAAATGGAGACTCTTTCAAGATTCTGGAGTTCATGTGTTAGAAATTGGACCAATTACTTTGTATATGCTAGCTGAAGTGGATTACCCAGTGGTAAGATACTGGAATATTGTCAATCAGATGGTTAATGGTAATAAATCACTTAAGCTGCAGAAAGATTATGATTCTGATGATCAAGCATTCAATTTGCTGTCAAAGTATAAGAAGATATTTGATCAACTGAATTCTCAAGAGTTGAAGTGTTTGGAAGCATCCTCCTAGTAATATTTTGAGCTTTGAAGAAACTTGAATATTTAGAAATAAATATTAAGTTTAGGGGAGGATTGTTGGGTTTTGACCAAGTGACACTGCTGCTATGTGATACTGCTGCTGAGTAATACTGCTGCTATAATGAAACTGCTGCTGGTATTAATGACTCTGCTGCTGAAGACAAACTGCTGCTTGGTGAAACTACTGCTGAAAGGATTAACATTGTATACGATAGGATAATTATGGAATAGATTCTGTGTATAGTATATCTATTTAGATTATTCTTATCTTGTAGAGAAAGGTATTGTAAACCTAATAGGACTACTTGGCCTATAAAAGGAGGTTCCTAGGGTTAGTTTAGATGTGACAGAATTACGTATTAGTTTACACTTCAAGGTTGTAAAACCCTAGCATTGTTGAGTGCTCGTATTAATAATATTGAAGTGTTGAAAGTGAATCATTAATCTTCTTAAGTTAAGCTTTTATATTCCGCGTTTAAGCTTAAGTGTTTATTTAAGTTAACTTCTATATAAGATCGTTTAAGCTCAACTGGGATCAACAGTTGTTTGTCTAGCCAATTTTTGGCAGCCCCATCGAGGGAAAACGGGAAGAGAAGAAGTTTGATAGCTTCCTCAGGGACATTTTTGCATTTGATGGTGGACGTGATTTTGTTAAACCGTCGAATGTGATCTTGAGGATCGTCCCTCTCGAAACCATAGAATTGACGCGAGGTGACTAAGTTTATCAACCCCGTCTTAAGCTCTAAATTGTCAGCCACGATGGCCGGAATGATGATAGCATCTCCGTAACCCTCGATGGGTGCTTGGAGAAGCTCATTCATAGTGGGCTCGGCCGCCATGATGGGAATAGTACGAATCTCGGGTTCGACTATTCGATTGGTACGTCATCGATTACGCCTTCTTCTTGGAATGTTATTAAGCGATTGCAAAGGACTTGTTGACGTAGACGAACGCGTGTGCATGCACCACAAAAAATATCAATTAAAACAATACCACTTTAACGACAAGGGAACTTAAACCAATAATCAAGAATGCAAGGTTGACCTTTAAGGATAAACGTACAAGGAGCGGGAAAAAGAATGGATTTCTCACTAGGGCGAAGTTCGTTGGATCGCCCTATACCGTTTCGACTCCTCTTAGTGTATGCTTATCGATTAAAAGTTTTCCAGAACGCAAGTGATACAAAGGCAAGTTTTGATCTTTGGTTTGGGAACTTATTATTGTCACACCCCCAGTAGGTAGGTGTTTTGCCTTGGTTTGCGGTGGTAAGATTTTAATGTTGTAATTATTAAACAAAGAAACGGGGAAAATCTTTTTGTGTTTTTCTTATCTTATATAGATATAATACATATACTAGAAACAAAAGAAAAATATTTTTGGTTTTTTATAAGTTTTATAAAAGCGTAACTTCTTGCGAAGGTTCTACAAGACTAATCGTCTAAACCTTATCGAGACTCTCGACACACAGCCTCCCCGGCAGCGGCGCCATTTGATTCGTTGTGTTTTGGTGTGTGCAAACAACAATTTATCAAAATATCAACAAACGTGAGGTCTAATTTGTCGTGAGACAAATAAACATGAAGTAATACGAGTAAACCGTTTAGGAAAACGATTACCTCGCAAAACTTGTGAAAGTGATATTCAAATTGTGAGACCGGGAAGTGATTTCCCGGGTCGTACCCCAACGAGGTGTGAATGGAAATCTTCGAATGAGATTGGGATTAAAATCTTGTATGATTGGAAAGGTTATTTGGTTTTACGATACGTTAAATTAACGAAATTGGAAAATTAACGAACGAAGGTGAAAATAAGTTAGCCTAAGGGTAAACAAAAGGTAATTAGCAAGCTAGGGAAATCCTAAAACACTACGGGAAACATAATTAGGTATCGGGAATCCTAAAATGTAAACTAAATTAAAAACGTATAAGTTACTTAAAAATCATGCGAGCGCGCAAAATAAAACGCGATTTTTGAGGTACAAGGGTCCTACGGGTTTCCAACTAATTTTCTAACGGACTAAAAGTCAAAAGAAAATTTTAGAAAAAAAAATAATTTTCTAATAAAAATTCTATTTATTACGAATTAAATTCTAATTATTACTAATTAAATTCTAATAAATAAATTACAAAATCTAAAAATCTGAATTTTTTTTATAAAAGTCCTATAAGGTAAGACTGGTTTAAGAAAAATTTAAAAAGTGGTGGCACAGTTTCAAAATAAGCAGTAATTAAGCTATTAAGCTAATAAAGCTAAAAGGGAACATCAACTATAAAGGGAATAATCAAGCAATTCTAATGACAAAAGACCCTAGGGCGCAGTTGGTTCAGAGTGGTGTGTTGTGGTGCTTACTAAGCTGAAGGTCAGGGGTTCGAATCCCTTGGCCTTTTGTTTTTGCAAAGTATTTTTTATTTAATTTTATTTTTTTTTCTTTTTGCAAACTAATTTATCCAACAAGCAAGACCAAATTTTGCAAAATAATTTTGGATGAAAAGCTTTTAACAAGCTTATTCAAAGCTTAAAACAAACTTAACAGTTGGAGTTTTTTTTGTTTTTTGGAGCGTAATTGAGCTTTTTGAATATGTAGCAATCAACCTCAATAGACCAAAAAGCTCAAATGAGCTTATTCAAAAACAAGAAGGAATAACAACAAGAAGTATTAATCACAACAACAATTACAACAGGATCTAAAAAAAAATCAAACAAGCATCGGGTTGTTTCAAGAATAACAAAATGCAGCAGCTGCAAGCAAAAAGAGGCCAAAAGAAGGCTTATTTATAAGCACTCAATAAGCAGTAGATGCAAAACCAAAACCTAAATCTTAATTACTACCTAGGGGGGATTCGAAAACATCTAACTATCAGGGATTCCAACCAAAATTGGTCACGCTAAAGTCCTATGAAAAACGGGTAAAAAAAACCAAAAGGGGATGAAACCTCCCCTGCAAGTCTGTTTGAAGGGTGATGGGACCCACTTAGAAAAATCACAAAAACATGGTGGCTGTAGATTCTTGAAGCCAAGGTGGTAGACAATAATTTGTGAGAGTTTCAAAGTTTGAATTCAATTACAAAATTCACAACAATTAGTTGAATTTTTGGAAAAATCTGAGCTTTGCAAAGTTGACTTTTTGAAATTCCTTTGCACAGTTTGACTAAGTTGAATTTCTCAGGAACCTAGATGATTAAGTAAGCTTAACTAGCCCTCACTAAACCTAACTAAGGCAACTTAAACAAATTTAGAACCAGATGGAAGCTTTTGACTCACAACAGTTAAGCTACAATGGGCTTTAAGGAGAGAATTTGACTTTCTAATGAACTAGTCTACTAATTATGTGTTTGCCTAAGCCTAATACAATCTAAATGAGGTATCTAAACTAACCACTGCTTCTACTACAATAAATATACCAGCAAACTGTGATGCACCAAACACCCCTACAGTGGACTGTTTTCAGAGATTTTCAAAGTGAAATGTGAGATTAACAATTACTCTAAACTAATTACTTTATACTAATCAACAATCAATTCAAATAAGCAGACAAGCATAACAATTAACTATAATCAACAAGTAACATGAATTGTGACCAATACATGAGTTAAAACCTACTTGAGATCCAATGCTAGGTGTGCTGAGAACTAGAAACCATAAGAACCACTTATATGTCTCCCATGAGACTCTAACCCAAATCTCCACAACCACTGCTACTGCCACTCCTTCTTCTTCATTTTTTTTATTCTTGAATTTTTCTTTCTTTTCTTCTTTTTCTTTTCTGACTTCTACTTTTCTTTGATTTAAAATATTTTTAACAAATTTAAACTAACAAGCTGAGACACTTTAAGTAACAATTGAAAGGAATAATAAGGAATTTAATACTTTGAATAAAAATACGAATTTGAACAAGCTTGAAAGAAACTTTAATTAAACTTGAAATCTTGCCATTACAGAAGTGAACTAAGCCTAAAATATAAAAGATACAGAAGAAAAGGGTGCCTTTTAGGCTACAATTCAATCCCTATTTATACTAATAACTAACTAGGGTTTCATCAATTCTTGTCATCATCCTGGTGTGCTTGTTTTTTGAGACAGAAAGAAACTTGTGAGTCCTTTGTGCTTCTTTTCAATTATCCTCAGCCTTTGGATTAGTCTTGAACTCATCACAGCCTTTAACCACGTTTTGGCGCCCAAATATAAGTGGTGGATTGCCAGCTTGGCAGTGGTAGGTACACAAATGTGAGTAAATAATGAAGATAGTGGGATTGGGTTTTGGGGGGGGGGGGGAGGACAAGAGGTGAAAGTGAAGGTTGGATGGGGATGGGGGTTATGGCGGGAAGCAGGTCACGGGGGAGGGGGGGAGATGAAAGGGATGGAGGTGGTGTGTGTTTGACTAGGTCAGACATGCGTTTTAATATCACATAACTGGTTTAAGGTTTGGGCATTTGGGAATACATGGGCCTTGGGAGGGTTGTGGATTTGGTGGGCTGGTAATTGTGTTTTAATATCAAGGGTCCGTTTGATTTATGTAGACAACACAAGGACCAAGTTTGTATTACTTTGATTTTTGAGGACCACATCTGCCAATCTTTCAAACTTTAACCAAGGGTCAATCCTGTCAAGTTAGGTAAACCAAATGACCAAAAATACAATTTTTCCACATTTGAAACACCAGGGACTAAAACTGCCAATTGGCCAAAGTACAGGGACCAATTGTGTAATTTTTCAAATCTTTTTACCCAAAGATCATTTATGATTTATTTTGACTTTTAAAGAGAAAGGGTTGACTTTTCTTTGAAATAAATGCTTAGGGACTAGTTTTGTTAAATTTTGAAAGTCGGGAGACTGAAACTGCCAATTGTGCAAATTTTGTTCGTTTCTCGTTTGTTTTCACTCGTTTGCATCAAAAACAAATAAAACACGATCTTTGGGATTTTCTTCGTATTTTGGTGCATTTTTTAGTGTTTTTAATCGTTTTGCAGTTAAGATTTGACTAAAAAGGATGAGTATTTACACACTCATCCAATGACAGAATACACGGGGGATTCACAACCTCATCACACGCAATCCAAGGGTCAATATCAAAAGATTGGTGAGCAAGGATTATCCAACGGATCAAAGGGACTCTAAAGAAACACAAGTATCACACGGATTGATGAGCTGGACAATCTAGAAGCATCCCAATCCCCTCTCCTCAGGCTATAAATAGCTCCTTCTCACTCACGGATTAGGGTGTTAGATTTTAGGTTTAAAGTAGGAGTAGGAGTAGAATTAGTTGTAGTTATAATATAATTTCAGTATTGTATTTTCTGATTTTCAAAAATGTACTCAGATTACAATTTCAATATAATTCTTATTTTCAGTTAATTCACTTGCAATTTATTCTTCAGTATTTAGTAATTTTAAATATGTTTTTGGTAATTCATTCATCTTAGTTTAAATAATAGAGTGTATTTGGTTTAAAATTCTGTTTCAACTTTGTTATTTGTGCTTGGTCAACTGAGGTCAAACTCAGCTTATTGGAATAAGCATCAGCTTATTGTGGAGTAAGAGACATCCATTAAGGAGTCCCTTGGCCTGTCTTAAAGACAGGCAAGCATAGAGAACCCCCTCTGTTCTGCTGAGGGGGAATTTGTTTGTAAGTTCCATTTTTAAATTTCACTTTGAGTTGCATTTCAGTAATAAGTAGTGTATTTCTCTTAATTGTTGCTTATTCCTGTTTGTTATTAGTTTTTTCTTAATTATTAGCTAGTAGTTACTTTAGTTTGTCATTTGTTTATGGTTTATTGTTCACTAGTTTTTCATTCACTGTCATTGTCTTGGATCTGTTTATCTGTGTTATTGTTTGTTCCTGGTTTACTTTGTTGAATTTGGTTTATTGCATTTGAATTTGATCAAAGTTTGAGGGTAGAATTGCTTTAAGTTGTTAGGTTATTGGATCACTACTGTCTTAGTTCAGGGGTGTTTGGATCATCACTTGGATATGTCTTCCTGTTGCTCTTTTCCTATTTTAATTATTCAGTTAGCATTAAATATAGTTTAAGTTAGGATTTAGATCACTGGTTTGGTGGATTTAGTTGTTAATCTTAGTTAGTTAGTTTTAGTAATTAAGTCAATCAGGAATGTTTGGATTAGGCTATGATTTTAGGTTCTAGTTGTTTTATTGTTGTACTTGCTGCACAAATGAATCATCTTAGGCTTATTAAAGTCAGTCAATACATAAAAGTGTTGCCTTATATAGCAAAAAGTCAAACTCCATATAAATCTCAAATTCCTGTTTGAATTAGTAATTTTTGGACCTGATTTCTTGTTAATCCTTAGGCAGTAGAGTTACTTTAGGTGACGTAACTAAATAAGTAGCTTAATATATTAGTTAGGTTCAGATTTAGGCAGTGTAATTCAAGTTGGTCAAAGCTTAGGTGCAAAAAAAATAAAAATAAATAAAAATAAGTCAAACATCCTTATGACTGGCTCATGAGCACCTGATCTCTGGTCCATTCAGTGGTCCAATTTAGCTTAGAATTTAAAGCTTCTTGGTTTTTCAGATAGCCAGTAGTATAAGCTAGCATTTGCCCCCCTTAGGTTCTACTTAATAGCTTTTTAGGTTGCTTAATTTTCTGCTGCATGTTGTGTTAGTAGAATATAGAATCTGTTTTGATTTTAGGCCTACAATTTTGTTTTTCCATTCAAAATCTGAGTTTTATTATTCATACCTGTTCATAGTTGTGAGTAATTGCTTATTTCAGTAGTTGGTACCTTTTGCTTATACTATTTGCTTATATCATAAGTGCTTATTTGACTGTTTTGAACCTTATCTGTGTTTCTGTGTGTCATTTGGCCTCATTTCTGTTCCATTAAGTTTGATTTAGTCATAATATCATTCAGTCAAAGCTTAGTCAAACCTGGTCAAGGATTGCTTATAAATAAGCATTTCCTATAAGCTTATTTAAGCCAAATTGCATTTCCACAGCTTATTTTCAACTTTTCAAATTTTTCCTAGCTTTATAATTATATTTTAAATTTTCCTGAATTTTTCATATTTTTCTGAGTTCATTTACTATTATTCCTATTTAATTTTCATTTTTATTCAATTTTTATTACTTTTTAATTACCAAAAATTACAAAAAAAAATAAGAAAAAAAGCCAAGAAAAATCCAAAAATATTTTTAAAAATTATTTTCATTTATTTTAGAATTTTATAAATTTATTTTGCATTTTTCCCATTTATTTTGAATTATTAATTAGATTTAATAGTTTTTAATTCCCAAAAATTACATAAAAAGCCAAAAAAAATTAGTTTTTAGTTTTAAAGTGACTTTTTAGTTATTTTATAATTTTCAAAATTTATTTTTTCATTTTTGTCACCTTATTTGCATTTTCTTTTAATTTCTAATTAGTTAATTAGTTTTTAACTCATAAAAATTAAATAAAAAGTCAAAAAAATATTTTTCTTTTTCTTAAAATTTTCTTTTATCATTTTTAACTTTTCTAAATTATTTTCAAGTCCGTAGGAGTAGTGTAGCTTAAAAGTCGCGTTTTATTTCGTACGTTAACGTTTATTTTACATTTAAGCTTACGTTTTTGATTTTACGTTACGTTTTTAGTTTCCTTATTTGAATTACGTTCTTAAGTGAGTATTTGTGCTTCATTTACTTGTTCAATAGTGTAATCTCTCTAAAATCACTTTTTACCACTTTTACGACACGTTTCACAAATCGGGAATTGAGAATTCCATTTAAACCTTCGTTGGGAGAATGACCCGGGGAAATACTTTCCTAAGCATTTCTTCGGTAAAATAAACACAATACTTAAAACGACTATATCAAAAATGGCGCCGCTGCCGGGGAAGGTTGAAGTGAATTTTTCGTTTTCGTCTTTTGAAATTGTGTTTTGAAAACTTTCCTTGTATATATTTTCTATAAAAACCAAAAAAATTGAAAAATCGAAAACACTTTTCCTAAAGTGTTTTCAAAAATACCAAAAAAATAATAAAGTTACAGCCTCGACTCCGTTGAAGGGTGGGCGTTGTAAACCAAATAAGCTTCCCAATATAACAACGCGTGAAATTAGTTGCTAATCGGATTACTTTAATTCTACAACCGAATAAGCGGAAAATACGGAAGCTTTGACATTAAATTGCAAGATGAAGAGAGATCCATTCTTCTCTCCCGTTCTGTCGCGAGTAGATTTGAAGGAAACGGTTTACGATTAACGTAACGTTTGAAAAACAAAAGAAAATAAAAGTTTTAAGTTTTCGAATTTTGTTTTTCAAAAATAAAAATACAAAAAGATTTTCCTTTTCCATTTCGATTTTCCTTTTATTTGATTTTACAATAATTTAAAAACCAAAAATAATCTTCTTCTCCTCTTATCATTTGATTATTCTTCTTTAACCCTCTAAAACAATAATTCTTATGGATCCGATGTGTTTTAAACGTGGAGAACCGTTCTTTGAAGGTTCATGTGTTTGGTGTACGTGCGAACAATGTGGTAATGATATTCACGATGGAGTTTGTTGGTTTTGTAATACCCCCGAGTATGTTCGAAACGCATTCCTTCAAAACGTTCCCGATTACTATCCAACACCACCACCGTCTCTGTTCACTTGCTTTAATTGTGGAAATCCATCCGACGAAGGATTACCGTGTGGGCAATGTTTTTGTAATCAATGTGGATACGCGAATTGTATATGTTACGCCCCGAGTGCTGAAACGTCTTACGCTTGTGAGACGAGTTTTGATAATTATCCTCAAAATGATTTCAATCATCCTTTTCAAAACTTTTATGAGCAGGTACCAAATTACAATGATAATTCGTTCCAAAGTTCATCGAATTTTAAAAATTGTGGGGGATCGTTTGAAAATTTTTATTATTATGAGCCGAATTCATGTTACGATTCTCATGGTTTAAACCAACCCCCACAAACTTCCGATTTTGCTAATAATATTTGTGAAATTAAATCCATGATCGAGAAGTTAAAAGAGTTGGTGGCTAATCGTTATACTCATACTCCCAAGCCTCGTGAGAAGTCTATTGCAGAATTACTTGCTGAAGAGAGAGCGTCTAATCCTTATAAAAATTTTGTTTACTATGATTCCGACTACGATGATGAGAAAATTACGATCGTTCTTAATCCACAAAGCTTCCGATGTTTCTCTCGTAGAACCCGAGGACTTTATAAAAATGGGGGACGAGCATCTAAACAATATTCCGGCAATGGAATCGGACGAATTCAATAATTCTAGTGTTGAGAACCTCGTCCCAATCCCAAGTGAGTCCGGGTAAATTTCTAACGGTGATTCTGAAATTGTTTCTAATTCTTCCTATCCTTCTTTCACACCGGTTGAGAGGAGTGGTGTCTTTTTAGACGAGATTGAGGCTTGTCTTGCTAACAATGATTCTAATCTGACAATGGTTGATGATACTAATTTTGATCCTGAGGAAGACATCCGTTTGATTGAAGAATTATTGAATGAAGAACCGTTATCTTCTCTCCCTCCGAAGAGCGATGAATTAATTGATAATCCGAATGATCGTGTTGAGATGTTTTCCGATTCTAACGATGATACTTTATCTTGTGGAGACATCTCCTACGTGGATGAAGTACCTTCTGAGCTCGCCAGCTTAGAAGAAGAGAGTAATGTAGAAAACGAAGATGAATTCGATCATCCTAAAGATTTTGATGACCTTGTTCCAAGGGTTTCCGAAATATTCAACATGACTTTCACAAATCTGTTATTTGATTTCAATTTGAAATTGACTCTTGATAATCCAATTTTCGATATTTCTTGTGATGAGTTCGAAATAACACCCGAGGTCCAGGATTCACATAACACGATTGATTCTCCTCACGAGAAGTTATCCGATGAACTTACTCATACTATCTCTCCACCGGGTATTGAAAATAACGAGAATGGCCTTCAAGGAAACGTGCTTACGGAAGAAATACGTAATGATGATTTACTTCCGAATACCGACTCGATTCTCGTTGATTTACCGTCTTCTCGTCCACCTGCGAAACCACCGGATGTAGATTTTGGATCAGAAACGAATGAAGAAATTTTTGGAGTGGTGGACGAGATTTATGAACAAGATGTTCATGTGCTTGATATTTTACACACCCAACCCACCCGTGTTTCAGAAATCGAATTTGCTTTTATCATCTGGGTGTTTTATCCGTTCTTTGCTTATCCCATTGTTTCTTCACTTTTCCACTCCACCGGGAGTGAGGATACCGTCTTTGACCCCGGCATCTCTGTTTGTGCCGGTTGTCCGTTCCATCTCCTCTCCCCAAGGACGAATTAATTCGGGGATCGAGTCAAGCTCATGTGACTCGGTAATAAAAAATAAGCGCTTCGTGGGAGGCACCCCATGCTTATCCATTTTCATTTTCCTTATTTTCTATTTTCTAAATTACGTGACGTGAGGGGGGAACCCTTTCCAAACTCGTGTTTTCGTGGTTGTTTGTGAATTTTTAGGAATTTCCCCGAAGTTTGAGGACTCTCGTGCTCATGATTTGCCATTCTCTCCACTCGAGTCTCATTCTTCGCTGCTCTTTCGGAAATTCACCATATCCAAAATCTTATCGACTAACGTTTATCTCTTGGCATACTTAATAAACAGCCTTAGATATTACGTAGACTACCCATACCCTTAAAACATTGAGGACAATGTTTCACTTTAGTCTGGGGGGTGAATCTTCGATTCGATTTGACCTGTTACCTTCGTCTGAGCTGTTAACTTATGCAACTCCGTTTTCCACCAAAATTTAAAATTCTTGTCACCTTTTTATTAAAAAAAATGATATATGATATATGATATGAATAATAAGATTTGACACCTTGTTTTGACTATCCTACCGGCGAGAGTAGAAATAAATGGTTCGACTTGACCGGGCATGTTGAGCCCCAGCTCGTCTCCCTTAACCAATATAATCAAAAGATTATGGCTAAGCATCCGCGGATCTCACTACTTGGGATTTTAAATTTGCGGAGATCGAGGAATGATAGAGTTTATTTAGAAGTTTCATGCTAAACGTGGAGTAGTTGGATCTCTTTAGAGCCCACGAAAGGTACTTGTGGCCTCCTTGTTCCCACAAGCTTGCATACCAATAATAATAGATCTCTAGGATTAATTAAGTGTATGGGGTTTGGGCAATACTTAGTTTTTTTTCTTCTCGTTCCTAAGAAAATCTCTGCATATGGGGGTTTGGTACACATAGGGGTACTGCTAGTGTTACGGTGAAATAGACTATTGCATCTTGCCGGTTCGCAGCCAATGTTGTGATCTTAGTAAAGGCCGTAGGACTCGGGGTTTGGCATATGATTACGAATATCAATAATAATAGACCAAAGCCAAATAAAAAGGTAGAGGAATCCAAAGCTATAAAAAGCAGAGGATATAAATCCAAGGTCATAATAAAGCTCTAACATATTGGCGGCTCATAAACCGTTGTTGTAAAAGAAATAAAGGACTAAGGACCAAGTATTATTAAAGTGCTTATAATTATGCAAAAATACCAAGCTTCGACTCCGGGGATTTCCCTAATAAAAAGTTTTACGTTTCGGGTCTCAAACATGGGATGTCTCGGTCGTAAATAAAAAGGGGGACCTCCACAAATCGTGTTAAATCAGAGACCTTCATGTGGACCTGATTTCTGTATGCAGGGGTTTTCAAGGGAAAGTTTGGAAACTACTTAGCGCTAAAATTTTGTGCTCTTATCGGACTAACAAATATCAAAACGAGAAAATATGAAGCAATTCATTTCTCAGAAATTAAAATCTTGAGATACCAAACTTAGGACTTGGGAAAAAGAGGTAATTAAACAAGAAACTTTTGTGGGTAGTGTTAGCATCTAACTTATGGATTAAGAATGATCTCGATTTTCCACTTAGTTTGGGAGCTTGTGAAAAAGCAAGGATGACGATTTTTATCCGTATGGTCTCTTCTCTGTGAGAAATGTTTCTACTCGTTGACCCTGAAAGTCATCAACATATAAGAATTGATAATGAAAGTCAAGGCAAACCGTCACCAATATAAAAATGAAAAAGTACAAAAAAGGGTAGTAGTAGTTGTTATTCATGAAAATCGGAAAACAGAGCGTTTTTTAGAATAAATAATTTTGATATCTCTTTTGAACATCATTGCTACTTTACAACATCAGTAAAGAGAGGTTTTGAAATTATTTATCTCTTAAGCGTGAGGTGATGACATTGCGTGAGGACACAACAATACCTTAGTCTTGGGGATTTTGATGTGTGCTTTTTCACACATCCTTTTTAGACCAAAATCAGACCAAATACACCAAATACTAACCAAATATGCCAAGAGAATGTGTGTTTTTGTATTTGTGTATGTGCAGGTACGGATATGTGAAAAATGAACAAAAACAAAGCCAAAACTGACAAAAAAAACGAGCACGAGATTGGAAAAAGGTCAAAAGCCGGAGCCGGGGAAGCAGAATGATTAAGAAAAGCTCATAATATCATTAGAAGTCCTCAGAGATTCAGAATATTGCATAATTAGCCCCTAGTCAAAGTTTTGAAGAAATGGCAAGTTCAGTCCCTCATCTTTCAATAATTGTCAAAATTGGTCCTTTAAGGAATTTTAGAAGAAAAGTCAACATTGGTCCTCCGTTTATCAAAGAATGACAACATAAGCCCTTGGAAAGTATTTTAGATAATTAACAGATTTAGTCCCTATGTGTTTTATGAATTACAAGTTTGGTCCTTGATAATATATCATTCCTAAGCCTATAATACTAAACCAGGTCCATAGATGCAATCCAATCCACAAACCTGTTGGCCCAATCCACACCAACTCCAAAGCCCATCATCACCCTTTTATTATAACCGATCCACTAACCAATACCCCTTGGTCAACCCAACACCACACCCAGTCAACCATTTTTAATAATAAAAACAAAACACCCCCAAATACCCCGCCCCCCAATTCACAAATTTACCCAAAAAAGAACTGTGCTATAAACCTTAACTTTCACCCCCATCAAATTACCCCACATAAATAATAATTACCCAGTCATTGGGGCTTCTAGAAGGGCCAGGGAATGTCAGGTTATGTCAGGGACACGTGGTCCAATGACAGAATACACGGGGGATTCACAATCTCATAACACGCAATCCAAGGGTCAATATCAACAGATTGGTGAGCAAGGGTTATCCAACGGATGAAAGGGACTCTAAAGAAACATGAGTATCACACGGATTGGTGAGCTGGACAATCTAGAAGCATCCCAATCCCCTCTCCTCAGGCTATAATTAGCTCCTTCTCATTCACGGATTAGAGTGTTAGATTTTAGGTTTAAAGTAGGAGTAGGAGTAGAATTAGTTGTAGGTTTAATATAATTTCAGTATTGTATTTTTTGTTTTTCAAAAATGTACTCGGATTACAATTTCAATATAATTCTTATTTTCAGTTAATTCACTTGCAATTTATTCTTCAGTATTTAGTAATTTCAAATCTGTTTTTGGTAATTCATTCATCTTAGTTTAAATAATAGAGTGTATTTGGTTTAAAATTATGTTTCAACTTTGTTATTTGTGCTTGGTCAACTGAGGTGAAACTCAGCTTATTGGAATAAGCATCAGCTTATTGTGGAGTAAGAGACAGCCATTAAGGAGTCCCTTGGCCTGTCTTAAAGACAGGCAAGCATAGAGAACCCCCTCTGTTCTGCTGAGGGGGAATTTTTTTGTAAGTTCCATTTTTAAATTTCACTTTGAGTTGCATTTCAGTAATAAGTAGTGTATATCTCTTAATTGTTGCTTATTCCTGTTTTTCATTAGTTTTTGCTTAACTATTAGTTAGTAGTTACTTTAGTTTGTCATTTGTTTATGGTTTATTGTTCACTAGTTTTTCATTCACTATCATTGTCTTGGATCTGTGTATCTGTGTTATTGTTTGTTCCTGGTTTACGGTGTTGAATTTGGTTTATTGCATTTGAATTTGATCAAAGTTTGAGGGTAGAATTGCTTTAAGTTGTTAGGTTATTGGATCACTACCGTCTTAGTTCAGGGGTGTTTGGATCAACACTTGGATCTGTCTTCCTGTTGCTCTTTTCCTATTTTAATTATTCAGTTAGCATTAAATATAGTTTAAGTTAGGATTTAGATCACTGGTTTGGTGGATTTAGTTGTTAATCTTAGTTAGTTAGTTTTAGTAGTTAAGTCAATCAGGAATGTTTGGATTAGGCTATGATTTTAGGTTCTAGTTGTTTTATTGCTGTACTTGCTGCACAAATGAATCATCTTAGGCTTATTAAAGTCAGTCAATACATAAAAGTGGTGCTTATATAGCAAAAAGTCAAACTCCATATAAATCTCAAATTCCTGTTTGAATTAGTAATTTTTGTGGAAAACTAGAAGGGGGGGGGGGGGGTTGGATAATTATGCGTCTTTTTCGTTTAATAAAAGTTTGCTTTTAAAGAATTGATGCTAATAGTTTAAACCTTTGAAACTAAAGTATAGATACAAATTAATTCACATATATCACGTAGACACTACTTATTTAAAGTGTTGAATAGAAATTATAATTTCATATATATCACTTAAATATAAGTTTGTATTTATATATGTATATGTGTTTTAATAATTGTATGTACTTATATTTTATTAATGTACAATTAATGTTGTAAATGGAATCTAGTTTGATCTTTATGTGAAATCAATATATGCACAACACACAATTATAACAATGCATGAAAAGCTAATAAGTAAGCAAGATCAAACCGAGAGACAAAGGATTTATAGTGGTTCGGCTACAAGGACACCTTCCACCTGCGAAACCACCGGATTTACCGTCTTCTCGTCCACCTGCGAAACCACCGGATGTAGATTTTGGATCAGAAACGAATGAAGAAATTTTTGGAGTGGTGGACGAGATTTATGAACAAGATGTTCATGTGCTTGATATTTTACCCACCCAACCCACCCGTGTTTCAGAAATCGAATTTGCTTTTATCATCTGGGTGTTTTATCCGTTCTTTGCTTATCCCATTGTTTCTTCACTTTTCCACTCCACCGGGAGTGAGGATACCGTCTTTGACCCCGGCATCTCTGTTTGTGCCGGTTGTCCGTTCCATCTCCTCTCCCCAAGGACGAATTAATTCGGGGATCGAGTCAAGCTCATGTGACTCGGTAATAAAAAATAAGCGCTTCGTGGGAGGCACCCCATGCTTATCCATTTTCATTTTCCTTATTTTCTATTTTCTAAATTACGTGACGTGAGGGGGGAACCCTTTCCAAACTCGTGTTTTCGTGGTTGTTTGTGAATTTTTAGGAATTTCCCCGAAGTTTGAGGACTCTCGTGCTCATGATTTGCCATTCTCTCCACTCGAGTCTCATTCTTCGCTGCTCTTTTGGAAATTCATCATATCCAAAATCTTATCGACTAACGTTTATCTCTTGGCATACTTAATAAACAGCCTTAGATATTACGTAGACTACCCATACCCTTAAAACATTGAGGACAATGTTTCACTTTAGTGTGGGGGGTGAATCTTCGATTCGATTTGACCTGTTACCTTCGTCTGAGCTGTTAACTTACGCAACTCCGTTTTCCACCAAAATTTAAAATTTTTGTCACCTTTTTATTAAAAAAAATGATATATGATATATAATATGAATAATAAGATTTGACACCTTGTTTTAACTATCCTACCGGCGAGAGTAGAAATAAATGGTTCGACTTGACCGGGCATGTTGAGCCCCAGCTCGTCTCCCTTAACCAATATAATCAAAAGATTATGGTTAAGCATCCGCGGATCTCACTACTTGGGATTTTAAATTTGCGGAGATCGAGGAATGATAGAGTTTATTTAGAAGTTTCATGCTAAACGTGGAGTAGTTGGATCTCTTTAGAGCCCACGAAAGGTACTTGTGGCCTCCTTGTTCCCACAAGCTTGCATACCAATAATAATAGATCTCTAGGATTAATTAAGTGTATGGGGTTTGGGCAATACTTAGTTTTTTTTCTTCTCGTTCCTAAGAAAATCTCTGCATATGGGGGTTTGGTACACATAGGGGTACTGCTAGTGTTACGGTGAAATAGACTATTGCATCTTGCCGGTTCGCAGCCAATGTTGTGATCTTAGTAAAGGCCGTAGGACTCGGGGTTTGGCATATGATTACGAATATCAATAATAATAGACCAAAGCCAAATAAAAAGGTAGAGGAATCCAAAGCTATAAAAAGCAGAGGATATAAATCCAAGGTCATAATAAAGCTCTAACATCTTGGCGGCTCATAAACTGTTGTTGTAAAAGAAATAAAGGACTAAGGACCAAGTATTATTAAAGTGCTTATAATTATGCAAAAATACCAAGCTTCGACTCCGGGGATTTCCCTAATAAAAAGTTTCCGTTTCGGGTCTCAAACATGGGATGTCTCGGTCGTAAATAAAAAGGGGGACCTCCACAAATCGTGTTAAATCAGAGACCTTCATGTGGACCTGATTTCTGTATGCAGGGGTTTTCAAGGGAAAGTTTGGAAACTACTTAGCGCTAAAATTTTGTGCTCTTATCGGACTAACAAATATCAAAACGAGAAAATATGAAGCAATTCATTTCTCAGAAATTAAAATCTTGAGATACCAAACTTAGGACTTGGGAACAATAGGTAATTAAACAAGTAACTTTTGTGGGTAGTGTTAGCATCTAACTTATGGATTAAGAATGATCTCGATTTTCCACTTAGTTTGGGAGCTTGTGAAAAAGCAAGGATGGCGATTTTTATCCGTATGGTCTCTTCTCTGTGAGAAATGTTTCTACTCGTTGACCCTGAAAGTCATCAACATATAAGAATTGATAATGAAAGTCAAGGCAAACCGTCACCAATATAAAAATGAAAAAGTACAAAAAAGGGTAGTAGTAGTTGTTATTCATGAAAATCGGAAAACAGAGCGTTTTTTAGAATAAATAATTTTGATATCTCTTTTGAACATCATTGCTACTTTACAACATCAGTAAAGAGAGGTTTTGAAATTATTTATCTCTTAAGCGTGAGGTGATGACATTGCGTGCGGACACAACAATACCTTAGTCTTGGGGATTTTGATGTGTGCTTTTTCACACATCCTTTTTAGACCAAAATCAGACCAAATACACCAAATACTAACCAAATATGCCAAGAGAATGTGTGTTTTTGTATTTGTGTGTGTGCAAGTACGGATATGTGAAAAATGAACAAAAACAAAGCCAAAACTGACAAAAAAAACGAGCACGAGATTGGAAAAAGGTCAAAAGCCGGAGCCGGGGAAGCAGAATGATTAAGAAAAGCTCATAATATCATTAGAAGTCCTCAGAGATTCAGAATATTGCATAATTAGCCCCTAGTCAAAGTTTTTAAGAAATGGCAAGTTCAGTCCCTCATCTTTCAACAATTGTCAAAATTGGTCCTTTAAGGAATTTTAGAAGAAAAGTCAACATTGGTCCTCCGTTTATCAAAGAATGACAACATAAGCCCTTGGAAAGTATTTTGGAAAATTAACAGATTTAGTCCCTATGTGTTTTATGAATTACAAGTTTGGTCCTTGATAATATATCATTCCTAAGCCTATAATACTAAACCAGGTCCATAGATGCAATCCAATCCACAAACCTGTTGGCCCAATCCACACCAACTCCAAAGCCCATCATCACCCTTTTATTATAACCGATCCACTAACCAATACCCCTTGGTCAACCCAACACCACACCCAGTCAACCATTTTTAATAATAAAAACAAAACACCCCCAAATACCCCGCCCCCCAATTCACAAATTTACCCAAAAAAGAACTGTGCTATAAACCTTAACTTTCACCCCCATCAAATTACCCCACATAAATAATAATCACCCACTCATTGGGGCTTCTAGAAGGGCCAGGGAATGTCAGGTTATGTCAGGGACACGTAGTCCAATGACAGAATACAAGGGGGATTCACAACCTCATAACACGCAATACAAGGGTCAATATCAACAGATTGGTGAGCAAGGGTTATCCAACAGATGAAAGGGACTCTAAAGAAACATAAGTATCACACGGATTAGTGAGCTGGACAATCTAGAAGCATCCCAATCCCCTCTCCTCAGGCTATAATTAGCTCCTTCTCACTCACGGATTAGAGTGTTAGATTTTAGGTTTAAAGTAGGAGTAGGAGTAGAATTAGTTGTAGGTTTAATATAATTTCAGTATTGTATTTTTTGTTTTTCAAAAATGTACTCAGATTACAATTTCAATATAATTCTTATTTTCAGTTAATTCACTTGCATTTTATTCTTCAGTATTTAGTAATTTCAAATCTGTTTTTGGTAATTCATTCATCTTAGTTTAAATAATAGAGTGTATTTGGTTTAAAATTATGTTTCAACTTTGTTATTTGTGCTTAGTCAACTGAGGTGAAACTCAGCTTATTGGAATAAGCATCAGCTTATTGTGGAGTAAGAGACAGCCATTAAGGAGTCCCTTGGCCTGTCTTAAAGACAGGCAAGCATAGAGAACCCCCTCTGTTCTGCTGAGGGGGAATTTTTTTGTAAGTTCCATTTTTAAATTTCACTTTGAGTTGCATTTCAGTAATAAGTAGTGTATATCTCTTAATTGTTGCTTATTCCTGTTTTTCATTAGTTTTTGCTTAACTATTAGTTAGTAGTTACTTTAGTTTGTCATTTGTTTATGGTTTATTGTTCACTAGTTTTTCATTCACTATCATTGTCTTGGATCTGTGTATCTGTGTTATTGTTTGTTCCTGGTTTACGGTGTTGAATTTGGTTTATTGCATTTGAATTTGATCAAAGTTTGAGGGTAGAATTGCTTTAAGTTATTAGGTTATTGGATCACTACCGTCTTAGTTCAGGGGTGTTTGGATCAACACTTGGATCTGTCTTCCTGTTGCTCTTTTCCTATTTTAATTATTCAGTTAGCATTAAATATAGTTTAAGTTAGGATTTAGATCACTGGTTTGGTGGATTTAGTTGTTAATCTTAGTTAGTTAGTTTTAGTAGTTAAGTCAATCAGGAATGTTTGGATTAGGCTATGATTTTAGGTTCTAGTTGTTTTATTGCTGTACTTGCTGCACAAATGAATCATCTTAGGCTTATTAAAGTCAGTCAATACATAAAAGTGGTGCCTTATATAGCAAAAAGTCAAACTCCATATAAATCTCAAATTCTTGTTTGAATTAGTAATTTTTGTGGAAAACTAGAAGGGGGGGGGGGGGTTGGATAATTTTGCGTCTTTTTCGTTTAATAAAAGTTTGCTTTTAAAGAATTGATGCTAATAGTTTAAACCTTTGAAACTAAAGTATAGATACAAATTAATTCACATATATCACGTAGACACTACTTATTTAAAGTGTTGAATAGAAATTATAATTTCATATATATCACTTAAATATAAGTTTGTATTTATATATGTATATGTGTTTTAATAATTGTATGTACTTATATTTTATTAATGTACAATTAATGTTGTAAATGAAATCTAGTTTGATCTTTATGTGAAATCAATATATGCACAACACACAATTATAACAATGCATGAAAAGCTAATAAGTAAGCAAGCAAAGAGTGAGAGATGGAAAGATCAAACCGAGAGACAAAGGATTTATAGTGGTTCGGCTACAAGGACACCTTCCTTGCCCTACTCCACTCCCCGAGCACCGAACTCGAGAGTTTTCTTCACTAAGTCAATAACCTCCCTTATGGCGGAAAAAACCGTACACACCAAAAGCTTACACCAATTTACGACACAAAGCAAAATGTCGAGTTCTAATCGTAGCTAGAACCAATCTCACAACAAATATCACACCACACCTTCTTCACATCTTTTCACTTCTTCTATACTTCTTCACACCACAAGTATCTTCACGCCTTCACAAATACTTCACGACTTCAATGTCTTGCAACTTCACAACTTCAAGGCACTAACGTCTTCACAACTTCAAGGCTCTAATGTCTTCACAACTTCAAGCCACTAATATCTTCACAACTTCAAGCCACTAATGTCTTCTAGTCTCCTCTACTTGGAAGCTTCAATTTCTTCACTACTAATCTCTATTGCTACTATCTCCTATCACCACTACTATCCAACACTACTTCTTCACTTCAAGTTCCACTTCACACTTACAACAATTCTAGATTTTATAACTAAATCTAGCTAACTAATACATACACCTTATTCACCAAAATATGAATGATCAACAAGATGAAATAAACAAACAACTTAGATAGCAAGATGATACTAAGTTGTAATACTTCTAATAGAAGTATTCTTCTCTTTGCACTTGAGTGTTGAGGCTTGGATCACTTTGAAACAAAGATCAAAGTACATAAGATCAAAGGATTTTTAGAGGAAGGAAATGGATGTTTAGATCAGAAAGTTTTAGTGCAAAAAGGTGAGAAAAATATGTGGAATGATCCAGTATTTAAAGGGCCAGAAAATACTGTTCTGGAGCGTGCCGGTCCCCTTAATTAGGGGGTGGTCCCCTTAATGATTAAGGGGGCCGCCTAGTATAATTAAGGGGGCCGCCCTCCTGAACGTTGGATTTTCTTGTCCTTTTGTGAGGGAAATTTTTCTGGATTAGATTTGCCATTTTTGGTTGAAAATTTGAATTCATAAATTTGTAATGAATTAAACATATTCTTTTAATGCCAAAATTTTTTTATAAAAGATATAAAATGTTTTGTGACATTTTATAAAATCTAGTGATTAACAAAAGTGTTCCTTTGATCTTATAATGCATTAGATACTTTGTTTATTCATACCTTAAGTGATTAGATGGTAAAGGTGAGTATTTACTACTAAATACTTGTTTATGTCATGATCTTTGGTTTGATGAGTTTTCGTTTTGTGATTATCAAAACATAGAGATATCGAAAGATATGAATAACGTTTTTAGTCATGTATTTATATCAACAATTTTTGGACCTGATTTCTTGTTAATCCATAGGCAGTAGAGTTACTTTAGGTGTAGTAACTAAATAAGTAGCTTAATATATCAGTTAGGTTCAGATTTAGGCAGTGTAATTCAATTTGGTCAAAGCTTAGGTGCAAGAAAAAAAATTAAGTCAAACATCCTTAGGACTGGCTCATGAGCACCTAATCTCTGGTCCATTCAGTAGTCCAATTTAGCTTAGAATTTAAAGCTTCTTGGTTTTTGAGATAGCCAGTAGTATAAGCTAGCATTTGCCCCCCTAAGGTTCTACTTAATAGCTTTTTAGGTTGCTTAATTTTCAGCTGCAAGTTGTGTTAGTAGAATATAGAATCTATTTTCATTTTAGGCCTGCAATTTTGTTTTTCCATTCAAAATATGAGTTTTATTATTCATACCTGTTCATAGTTGTGAGTAATTGCTTATTTCAGTAGTTGGTACCTTTTGCTTATACTGTTTGCTTATTGGCTTATATCATAAGTGCTTATTTGACTGTTTTAAACCTTATCTGTGTTTCTGTGTGTCATTTGACCTCATTTCTGTTTCATTAAGTTTGATTTAGTCATAATATCATTCAGTCAAAGTTTGGTCAAACCTGGTCAAGGATTGCTTATAAATAAACATTTCCTATAAGCTGATTTAAGCCAAATTGCATTTCCACAGCTTATTTTCAACTTTTCAAATTTTTCATAGCTTTATAAAAATATTTTAAATTTTCCCTGAATTTTTCACATTTTTCTGAGTTCATTTACTATTATTCCTATTTAATTTTCATTTTTATTCAATTTTTATTACTTTTAATTACCAAAAATTCCAAAAAAATCAGAAAAAGCCAAGAAAAATCCAAAAATATTTTTAAAAATTATTTTCATTTATTTTAGAATTTTAGAAATTTATTTTGCATTTTCCCCATTTTTTTTTTGAATTTTTAATTAGATTTAATAGTTTTTAATTCCCAAAAATTACATAAAAAGCCAAAAAAATTAGTTTTTAGTTTTAAAATTACCTTTTAGTTATTTTATGATTTTCAAAATTTATTTTTTCATTTTTCTCACCTTATTTGCATTTTCTTTTAATTTCTAATTAGTTAATTAGTTTTTAACTCATAAAAATTAAATAAAAAGTCAAAAAAATATTTTTCTTTTTCTTAAAATGTTCTTTTATCATTTTTAATTTTTCAAAATTATTTTCAAGTCCGTAGGAGTAGTGTAGCTTAAAAGTCGCGTTTTATTTCGTATGTTTACGTTTTAGCTTACGTTTTCGATTTTACGTTACGTTTTTAGTTTCCTTATTTGAATTACGTTCTTAAGTGATTATTTGTGCTTCATTTACTTGTTCAATAGTGTAATCTCTCTAAAATCACTTTTTACCACTTTCACGACACGTTTCACAAATCGGGAATTGAGAATTCCATTCAAACCTTCGTTGGGAGAACGACCCGGGGAAATACTTTCCTAAGCATTTCTTTGGTAAAATAAACACTATACTTAAAACGACTATATCAAAAATGGCGCCGCTGCCGGGGAAGGTTGAAGTGAATTTTTCGCTTTCGTTTTTTGAAATTGTGTTTTGAAAACCTTCCTTGTATATATTTTCTATAAAAACCAAAAAAATTGAAAAATCAAAAACACTTTTCCTAAAGTGTTTTCAAAAATACCAAAAAAATAATAAAGTTATAGCCTCGACTCCGTTGAAGGGTGGGCGTTGTAAACCAAATAAGCTTCCCAATATAACAACGTGTGAAATTAATTGCTAATCGGATTACTTTAATTCTACAACCGAATAAGCGGAAAATACGGAATCTTTGACATTAAATTGCAAGCTGAAGAGAGATCCATTCTTCTCTCCCGTTCCGTCGCGAGTAGATTTGAAGGAAACGGTTTACGATTAACGTAACGATTGAAAAACAAAAGAAAATAAAAGTTTTAAGTTTTCGAATTTTGTTTTCCAAAAATAAAAATACAAAAATATTTTCCTTTTCCATTTTGATTTTCCTTTTATTTGATTTTACAATAATTTAAAAACCAAAAATAATCTTCTTCTCCTCTTATCATTTGATTCTTCTTCTTTAACCCTCTAAAACAATAATTCTTATGGATCCGATGTGTTTTAAATGTGGAGAACCGTTCTTTGAAGGTTCATGTGTTTGGTGTACGTGCGAACAATGTGGTAATGATATTCACGATGGAGTTTGTTGTTTTGTAATACTCCCGAGTATGTTCGAAACATAATCCTTCAAAACGTTCCCGATTACTATCTGATGCGTGGGAATCGCACCTTGCTTTACCTCTCGAGGGATCTCGCGAGGCTTACAACCCCCACCAGGCAGTGTACCTGATCGTTGTAGTATAGTATAGTGACAAGTACCGGGGGATTGATCGTTCAGCTTAGGAATAGTGTCGCTAGGATTAGAAAGCCTAATTAATAGTTCTAGAGATGAAAGATGATTATTTTTGTGTTTTTATATTTTATGAAAGCAAGTAAAATCTCGGGTTTTGGAAGAGTGGGCGGAATTAGTTGTTATTCAACTAACCCAAAAACTACTTTATAACTAATTAAACTAATGAAAATGAAATTAAGCTAATATTAAACTAAGGTTGTGAGCAGTATTTGGAGAAATTGTGTTTACTTAGACTTCATTACTCCCTAGATATCTTTTACATGTCAATTACTTGTTACACTTGTATGGATGACGGATTGTATTCCTTAATACCATTCGTGGGGTGGCATACATAACTCCCCAACTCTATGAGCTCTTATCTCCTCCTACACCATGACCCAGCACAACTATAGGGATTGTAAACAGTGGCTCATGCATTAAATACAACCAATAAAGACCTAGTACGCCTCGGTTCATGTTTCTTAAGACGTTCAAGCATGTTACCATTTGGAGATCTGCCAGTTTTCTTAAGCCTAACATATAATATCATTCATCCAAGAACAAGAATAGACAAGTAATTAACGCATAATCAACATCTAGGTTTCATTAGATCTAAGCAAACACAAAGTAAATCTAGCCTAACATAGTAGAATTAAGATAAGAACAGAAGATAAACAACCAACACATAGACATATTGATTGAATTAAGAGTATACTTATCTCAATTACAATGCAAGGTATCAAGGGTTTGGAACCCTTGAAAAACCTGTAAAAGAGGCACCAAAATCGTCTTTAGGGTTTCACCAAAACTTCTCCTTTTTTTAATGAAAAAACTAGAAAACTATATATAGGAAAATCGTCCTGACGGCGTCAAGAGTTAATTCTGACGCCGTCAGCCAGCCGCCAATAACTTCCTCGGACGCCCTAGATCCAATTGTGATGGCCTTGGTGACGCCGTCACCACCTACGGTAAAATATTCTTGGCCATTTTGACGTCGTCATCTCTTCATCTGACGCCTTCACAACCTACGGTAAAATATTCATCCTTTCTGACACCGTCAAGAGTAAATCTTGACGCCGTCACCTTGTGTTTTCAGATTGGATTTTTGGTACTTTGTTGTTTTCTTCACTTTATGCTCCAAAAACGTCCAAAATAGCCTCTTTTCCAGAATTCACTCTCCAAACACCTAAAATCACAAAAGGAACGATTTAGGGCAATATTTGATCAAATAAAATCGAATTCGGGCTTAAATGACCCCCTAAAAACGGATCATTTTTCGCCTCATCATATACCCTTACACTTGAGATTTGCTTGTCCTCAAGCAAATGAGCTTTTATTCTACTCAAAAGACAAGTTAGGGGTCATTTAACACTAATATAAAAGTAATTACAACAAATAATCGTTCCACAAAAGACCAATAGACAAGCACGGAGGTCATACACAAGCACCTCACAAATAGTGTTTAGATACTCACATCTCTCGGGTGTAATAAAGTAATATAACATTATGGAAATGGAAGATATCTCTCACTACCTGTCATAACAAAATAGATTACCATAGGCTTGGGAAAGGATCAAACCTCCACCACATGGCGTAAGCACCTAGGATAAACTATCAAAGAGGTCTTTTAAAAGGGTTATAACGTTAGGTGTAGGGATATGAATTACACGGTTTTGTTGGATAAAGGTAGTTTTACTGGTGGCGAGTTAACAATCTTAGTAAATTACATGTACAAGATGGCGTTGCTAAGCCAAGACTAGACTCGACTTAAGCTAATAAATGAAAAATAACAAAAACATAAAATGAACATAGAATGAAAATGGGATGGTAGTCCGTATGTTTTTTTCTATTTTTTTTTTTTTTTTTTTTCTATTTTTTTTTCTTTTTCTTAATTTTTTCGATTTTTTTTTTTTTTTTTTTTTTTCATACACTCTTACCCTACCATCCAAAATAATACATCATAGGGGTTTGAGCATTCCCCTTACACTTGAATCTTTACATACTTTACATTTAACTAATCTAATGACTCGAATTAAGAAAATCAAAACACTTGGAGCACTTTTAAGATTAACGTACATATGGGGGTAATAATATGACGTTCTTCCCCATTACTCCATAAAATAAGTACTTACCCATGAGTCCCAATCGTCCCAAAACAATATGTACAAGGATATGACTCGACTTAGCAACCATGTAATCAATTAGAAAATTAACTTAGGATTTAACAAATAACAATAATGCACTAAAAATGAGCGCATACACGGAAGGCTAAGGCGATTTGGGTGTACATTTAAGTGGGGTGTAACAAATTCTTCCTTTAAGTAAGATGCTTAAAGTTAGAAACGAAAAGATAGGCTCGGAGGGGTGTACTAGGGGTATCGTGTACTAAAAATGAGTACAACGCTAAGGGTGTGGGAAAAATTAGTTGACTTAACTTAGCCAAGTAATATGACTTAAATGGTCAAGTAATTGTAATACGGGTTTAACACAAGGGTGATCCTAATGCCTCTTATCATGTAGTAAATCCTACTACACGAATGTAGTCTCACTAGCGGTCTCGGGATGCATCACTAACGCAAGTTCTAGAATCTAAATGCTACCGGTACACTCATAAGCACCAATAATGAATGCTTTTCCTATCAAATCTAAAGGCGAACCTCACATCTTTGGGTGGAAAATTTTTCTGAATATACGGTTATGTGCTAGTCATACAACCTCCTATCCATGAGACGCTTGCTATGGCTAAAGTTTCACTCCTAAATGTTGTAAAAAATTTTAAATTTGGCGCTAAAATTACACTAACAAGTATTTCTCGTAGTTTTATTACTCATCTACTATCAAACAAAACAAACTCAAGCGAAAGTGCATATGTAAGGTATCATCTTTTTACCCTCCCCTTACACTTAGGATGAACATTGTCCCCAATGTTCAAGTAAAGAATGTAAAAGTGAAAAAGTAAAGAGAATGAAATCAAATACTCCCCTGATTCGCTCGGTATGGATTTTAGGTTGGCTAGGTTAAATCTTCCTCCAAGAAAATGAGCAATCAAAGCTTCCCTTCCAGAATATAAATCATCTTCTTGTCTTAAATAACCTGTAAAACCTGACAAAAGTAGACAAGGCAACCTCGCGTAAAATCGGCGGCATCCTATATAAGTTACTAAATCCTAGAAAACAAAGTAAGATATAATGCTTGTGAAATGAAGTTTGCAGATTTCCTGGAGATTATAAAACTTAATAATTCACAAAAACCATAAGACTCCGTTAGAAAAACAAAACCGGTAAAATTTCCAGATTTTTACTCCTGACGCCGTCAGAATGGACCTGCATAAATCTTTATGTTAAGTTTCCGGAAAATTTCTGGAAAAACCTTGTCCTACTTCCTGGAAAATCCTGCAAAACTTCATTATGACTCGATACAAGCATTTGACTCTAACAAATACGAATATACATGTTCATTAAATATTGTGGAGAATCATGATTAGTTTGTTTCTTAAAAACATATTTGGGGTTTCCCCTTACACTTATCTTTTGCAAAAATACCTTTAGGTTGAAGTTAAGACTAAGCCAAACAACATAATAAAGTATTTCACATTTTAATTGAGAAACATGATCAACCAATAATAAAAATAAAACATGCATACGGAAGCAAATAACAATCAAACAATTAAAATCACACAAAACATGGGTTGCCTCCCAAGAAGCGCTTTTCTTTATTTACGAGTCTTGTAGCTAGACTCAAAGTCGTGGGTTACCGTGTATCGCTTATGCTCACATAACCAAGCGTGAGCCATCTAATAGTCGCCTCATCTTTCTTATATTCCTCTCCTAACTCTAGGCACCCGCGATAGTATTTTTTATTTTTTTCATGCGTGTACTTAAGTCCTTTTCTCTCATCATTCTCACTTAGCATTTCCATGGGCGGATACCTACTACACTTTTCCATGGAAAAACCTTTGAACCTAGGGTGTGCGCGGGGCATTTGGTAAACAAAATCTTCATCCCCATCCGAGAATGTAATTAGCCCTTCAATGAGTTTTTCATCAAGGTTGGTCAATTGTTTGAAGGGTTTTCCACACACAACTTGGGTCAATTTATCATCAATAAACTCTCCTAGATTTTCCATAACCATGAACTCAACAAGATAAACCAACCTTCCTACAAACACGTGCAACGGTATTGCCTTAGCAACAACGTTGTCCCCTTTGTATTCTAACTCATCTACCATGATTTTATTATATTCGTTACGTGAGATTATGTTCATTGGAAGAGATGAGTTGAGATAGGCATTAAAGCTCATAAATCCAATCTTACAAGGGAATTGCATGTTAAATGAACTATCGCACTCAATCCTAGTTCTAGGGTCCACATACCTAAGAGGGTTTATTTCCTCTTCCATTCTATCCTCATTGATTACGTCACCATCATCGAGATCCTCATCGGAGTCTGAATAGTAAAAAGGACTAGCCCTACGGTCATCATCATGATCAGACTCTTCTAGTTCAGAATTATTGTCAAAGTGGTGGTTGGGTGAGCGTTTAGGTGGGTTCTCATTTTCTGTTGAAGGAAGTGGGGCGGGCAATTGGAACATCCTACGACGAAAAACACGAATAACAGGAATCAGCCGATCAATGTTATTGTGATCCATCGAAACAGTTTATGAACAAAGACACAAAGAAATAAGATAGACTAAAGAAGACCTAAAAAAAAAATAATAAAAAAAAAAAATAATAAAAAATCTTACTAGAAAGGAATCTAGCAAGTAGACCTAATAAAAAGAAATCCTAACCTAGACAATAACTATTCCCCGGCAACGGCGCCAAAAACTTGATGCGTGGGAATCGCACCTTGCTTTACCTCTCGAGGGATCTCGCGAGGCTTACAACCCCCACCAGGCAGTGTACCTGATCGTTGTAGTATAGTATAGTGACAAGTACCGGGGGATTGATCGTTCAGCTTAGGAATAGTGTCGCTAGGATTAGAAAGCCTAATTAATAGTTCTAGAGATGAAAGATGATTATTTTTGTGTTTTTATATTTTATGAAAGCAAGTAAAATCTCGGGTTTTGGAAGAGTGGGCGGAATTAGTTGTTATTCAACTAACCCAAAAACTACTTTATAACTAATTAAACTAATGAAAATGAAATTAAGCTAATATTAAACTAAGGTTGTGAGCAGTATTTGGAGAAATTGTGTTTACTTAGACTTCATTACTCCCTAGATATCTTTTACATGTCAATTACTTGTTACACTTGTATGGATGACGGATTGTATTCCTTAATACCATTCGTAGGGTGGCATACATAACTCCCCAACTCTATGAGCTCTTATCTCCTCCTACACCATGACCCAGCACAACTATAGGGATTGTAAACAGTGGATCATGCATTAAATACAACCAATAAAGACCTAGTACGCCTCGGTTCATGTTTCTTAAGACGTTCAAGCATGTTACCATTTGGAGATCTGCCAGTTTTCTTAAGCCTAACATATAATATCATTCATCCAAGAACAAGAATAGACAAGTAATTAACACATAATCAACATCTAGGTTTCATTAGATCTAAGCAAACACAAAGTAAATCTAGCCTAACATAGTAGAATTAAGATAAGAACAGAAGATAAACAACCAACACATAGACATATTGATTGAATTAAGAGTATACTTATCTCAATTACAATGCAAGGTATCAAGGGTTTGGAACCCTTGAAAAACCTGTAAAAGAGGCACCAAAATCGTCTTTAGGGTTTCACCAAAACTTCTCCTTTTTTTAATGAAAAAACTAGAAAACTATATATAGGAAAATCGTCCTGACGGCGTCAAGAGTTAATTCTGACGCCGTCAGCCAGCCGCCAATAACTTCCTCGGACGCCCTAGATCCAATTGTGACGGCCTTGGTGACGCCGTCACCACCTACGGTAAAATATTCTTGGCCATTTTGACGCCGTCATCTCTTCATCTGACGCCTTCACAACCTACGGTAAAATATTCATCCTTTCTGACGCCGTCAAGAGTAAATCTTGACGCCGTCACCTTGTGTTTTCAGATTGGATTTTTGGTACTTTGTTGTTTTCTTCACTTTATGCTCCAAAAACGTCCAAAATAGCCTCTTTTCCAGAATTCACTCTCCAAACACCTAAAATCACAAAAGGAACGATTTAGGGCAATATTTGATCAAATAAAATCGAATTCGGGCTTAAATGACCCCCTAAAAACGGATCATTTTTCGCCTCATCACTATCCAACACCACCACTGTCTCCGTTCACTTGCTTTAATTGTAGAAATCCATCCGACGAAGGATTACCGTGTGGGCAAGGTTTTTGTAATCAATGTGGATACGCGAATTGTATATGTTACGCCCCGAGTGCTGAAACGTCTTACGCTTGTGATACGAGTTTTGATAATTATCCTCAAAATGATTTCAATCATCTTTTTCAAAACTTTTATGAGCAAGTACCAAATTACAATGATAATTCGTTCCAAATTTCATCGAATTTTGAAAATTGTGGGGGATCGTTTGAAAATTTTTATTATCATGAGCCGTATTCATGTTACGATTCTCATGGTTTAAACCAACCCCCACAAACTTCCGATTTTACTAATAATATTTGTGAAATTAAATCCATGATCGAGAAGTTAAAAGAGTTGGTGGCTAATCGTTATACTCATACTCCCAAGCCTCGTGAGAAGTCTATTGCAGAATTACTTGCTGAAGAGAGAGCGTCTAATCCTTATAAAAATTTTGTTTACTATGATTCCGACTACGATGATGAGAAAATTACGATCATTCTTAATCCTCACAAAGCATCCGATGTTTCTCCCGTAGAACCCGAGGACTCTCTAAAAATGGGGGACGAGCATCTAAACACTATTCCGGCAACGGAATCGGACGAATTCAATAATTCTAGTGTTGAGAACCTCGTCCCAATCCCAAGTGAGTCCGGGGAAATTTCTAACGGTGATTCTGAAATTGTTTCTAATTCTTCCTATCCTTCTTTCACACCGGTTGAGAGGAGTGATGTCTTTTTAGACGAGATTGAGGCTTGTCTTGCTAACAATGATTCTAATCTGACAGTGGTTGATGACACTAATTTTGATCCTGAGGAAGACATCCGTTTGATTGAAGAATTATTGAATGAAGAACCATTGTCTTCTCTCCCTCCGAAGAGCGATGAATTAATTGATAATCCGAATGATCGTGTTGAGATGTTTTCCGATTCTGACGATGATACTTTATTTTGTGAAGACATCGACTACGTAGATGAAGTACCTTCTTAGCTCGTCAGCTTAGAAGAAGAGAGTAATGTAGAAAACGAAGTTGAATTCGATCATCCTAAAGATTTTGATGACCTTGTTCCAAGGGTTTCTGAAACATTCAATATGACTTTCACAAATCCGTTATTTGATTTCGATTTGAAATTGACTCTTGATAATCCAATCTTTGATATTTCTTGTGATGAGCCCGAAATAACACCCGAGGTCCAGGATTCACATAACACGATTGATTCTCCTCACGAGAAGTTATCCGATGAACTTACTCATACTATCACTCCACTGGATATTGAAAATAATGAGAATGGCCTTCAAGGAAACGTGCTTACTGAAGAAATACGTAATGATGATTTACTTCCGAATACCGACTCGATTCTCGTTGATTTACCGTCTTCTCGTCCACCTGCGAAACCACCGGATGTAGATTTTGGATCAGAAACGAATGAAGAAATTTTTGGAGTGGTGGGCGAGATTTATGAACAAGATGTTCCTGTGCTTGATATTTTACCAACCCAACCCACCCGTGTTTCAGAAATCGAATTTGCTTTTATCATCTGGGTGTTTTATTCGTTCTTTGCTTATCCCATTATTTCTTCACTTTTTCCACTCCACCGGGAGTGAGGATACCGTCTTTGACCCTGGCATCTCCGTTTGTGCCGGTTGTCCGTTCCATCTGTTCTCCCCAAGGAAGAATTAATTCGGGGATCGAGTCAAGCTCATGTGACTCGGTAATAAAAAATAAGCGCTTCGTGGGAGGCACCCCATGCTTATCCATTTTCATTTTCTTTATTTTCTATTTTCTAAATAACGTGACGTGAGGGGGGCAACCCTTTCCAAACTCGTGTTTTCGTGGTTGTTTGTGAATTTTTAGGAATTTCCCCAAAGTTTGAGGACTCTCGTGCTCGTGATTTGTCGTTCTCTCCACTCGAGTCTCATTCTTCGTTGCTCTTTCGGAAATTCACCATATCCAAAATCTTATCGACTAACGTTTATCTCTTGGCATACTTAATAAACGGCCTTAGATATTACGTAGACTACCCACACCCTTAAAATATTGAGGACAATGTTTCACTTTAGTCTGGGGGGTGAATCTTCGATTCGTTGACCTGTTACCTTCGTCTGAGCTGTTAACTTACGCAACTCCGTTTTCCACCAAAATTTAAATTTTTTTTCACCTTTTTATTAAAAAAATGATATATGATATATGATATGAATAATAAGATTTGACACCTTGTTTTGACTTTCCTACCGGCGAGAGTAGAAATAAATGGTTCGACTTGACCTGGTGTGTTGAGCCCTAGCTCGTCTCCCTTAACCAATATAATCAAAAGATTATGGCTAAGCATCCGCGAATCTCATTACTTGGGATTTTAAATTTGCGGAGATCGAGGAATGATAGAGTTTATTTGGAAGTTTCGTGCTAAACGTGGAGTAGTTGGATCTCTTTAGAGCCCATGAAAGGTACTTGTGGCCTCCTTGTTCCCACAAGGTTCCACACCAATAATAATAGATCTCTAGGATTAATTAAGCGTATGGGGTTTGGGCAATACTTAGTTTTTTTCTCGTTCCTAAGAAAATCTCTGCATATGGGGGTTTGGTACACATAGGGGTACTGCCAGTGTTACGGTGAAGTAGACTATTGCATCTTGCTGGTTCGCAGCCGATGTTGTGATCTTAGTAAAGGCCGTAGGACTCGGGGTTTGGCATATGATTATGAATATCAATAATATAGTCCAAAGAAAAATAAAAAGGCAGAGGAATCCAAAGCTATAAAAAGCAGAGGATATAAACCCAAGGTCATAATAAAGCTCTTACATCTTGGCGGCTCATAAACCGTTGTTGTAAAAGAAATAAAGGACTAAGGACCAAATATTATTAAAGTGCTTATAATTATGCAAAAATGCCAAGCTTCGACTCCGGGGATTTCCCTAATAAAAAGCTTCCGTTTCGGGTCTCAAACATGGGATGTCTCGGTCGTAAATAAAAAGGGGGACCTCCACAAATCGTATTAAATCAGAGACCTTCATGTGGACCCGATTTCTGTATGTTGGGGTTTTTCAAGGGAAAGTTTGTAAACTACTTAGCGTTCAAATTTTGTGCTCTTATCGGACTAACAAATATCAAAACGAGAAAATATAAAGCAATTCATTTCTCACAAATTAAAATCTTGAGATACCAAACTTAGGACTTGGGAACTAGAGGTAATTACACAAGTAACTTTTGTGGGTAGTGTTAGCATCTAACTTATGGATTAACAATGATCTCGATTTTCCGCTTAGTTTGGGAGCTTGTGAAAAATCAAGGATGACGATTTTTATCCGTATGGTCTTTTCTCTGTGAGAAATGTTTCTACTCGTTGACCCTGAAAGTTATCAACATATAAGAATTGATAATGAAAGTCAAGGCAAACCGTCACCTATATAAAAATGAAAAAGTACAAAAAAGGGTAGTAGTAGTTGTTATTCATGAAAATCGGAAAATGGAGCATTTTTGAGAATAAATAATTTTGATATCTCTTTTGAACATCATTGCTACTTTACAACGTCAGTAAAGAGAGGTTTTGAAATTATTTATCTCTTAAGCGTGAGGTGATGACATTGCGTGAGGACACAGCAATACCTTAGTCTGGGGGATTTTGATGAGTGCTTTTTCACACATCCTTTTTAGACCAAAATCAGACAAAATACACCAAATACTAACCAAATATGCCAAGAGAATGTGTGTTTTTGTATTTGTGTATGTGCAGGTACGGATATGTGAAAAATGAACAAAAACAAAGCCAAAACTGACAAAAAAAGGAGCACGAGATTGGAAAAAGGTCAAAAGCCGGAGCCGGGGAAGCAGAATGATTAAGAAAAGCTCATAATATCATTAGAAGTCCTCAGAGATTCAAAATATTGCATAATTAGCCCCTAGTCAAAGTTTTGAAGAAATGGCAAGTTCAGTCCCTCATCTTTCAACAATTGTCAAAATTGGTCCTTTAAGGAATTTTAGAAGAAAAGTCAACATTGGTCCTCCGTTTATCAAAGAATGACAACATAAGCCCTTGTAGAGTATTTTGGATTATTAACAGATTTGGTCCCTATGTGTTTTGTGAATTACAAGTTTGGTCCTTGATAATATATCATTCCTAAGCCTATAATACTAAACCAGGTCCATAGATGCAATCCAATCCACAAACCTGTTGGCCCAATCCACAACAACTCCAAAGCCCATCATCACCCTTTTATTATAACCGATCCACTAACCAATACCCCTTGGTCAACCCAACACCACACCCAGTCAACCATTTTTAATAATAAAAACAAAACACCCTCAAATACCCCACCCCCCAATTCACCAATTTACCCAGAAAAGAACTGTGCTATAAACCCTAACTTTCACCCCCATCAAATTACCCCACATAAATAATAATTACCCAGTCATTGGGGCTTCTAGAAGGGCCAGGGAATTTCAGGTTATGTCAGGGACACGTGGTCCAATGACATAATACACGGGGATTCACAACCTCATCACATGCAATCCAAGGGTCAATATCAACAGATTGGTGAGCAAGGGTTATCCAACGGATGAAAGGAACTCTAAAGAAACACAAGTATCACACGGATTGGTGAGCTGCACAATCTAGAAGCTTCCCAATCCCCTCTCCTCAGGCTATAAATAGCTCCTTCTCACTCACGGATTAGGGTGTTAGATTTTAGGTTTAAAGTAGGAGTAGGAGTAGAATTAGTTGTAGTTTTAATATAATTTCAGTATTGTCTTTTCTGTTTTCAGAAATGTACTCAGATTACAATTTCAATATAATTCTTATTTTCAGTTAATTCACTTGCAATTTATTCTTCAGTATTTAGTAATTTCAAATCTGTTTTTGGTAATTCATTCATCTTAGTTTAAAAAATAGAGTGTATTTGGTTTAAAATTCTATTTCAACTTTGTTATTTGTGCTTGGTCAACTGAGGTCAAACTAAGCTTATTGGAATAAGCATTAGCTTATTGTGGAGTAAGAGACAGCCATTAAGGAGTCCCTTGGCCTGTCTTAAAGACATGCAAGCATAGAGAACCCCCTCTGTTCTACTGAGGGGGAATTTGTTTGTAAGTTCCATTTTTAAATTTCACTTTGAGTTGCATTTCAGTAATAAGTAGTGTATATCTCTTAATTGTTGCTTATTCTTGTTTGTTATTAGTTTTTGCTTAACTATTAGTTAGTAGTTACTTTAGTTTGTCATTTGTTTATGGTTTATTGTTCACTAGTTTTTCATTCACTATCATTGTCTTGGATCTGTGTATCTGTGTTATTGTTTGTTCCTGGTTTACTATGTTGAATTTGGTTTATTGCATTTGAATTTGATCAAAGTTTGAGGGTAGAATTGCTTAAGTTGTTAGGTTATTGAATCACTACTGTCTTAGTTCAGGGGTGTTTGGATCATCACTTGGATCTGTCTTCATGTTGCTCTTTTCCTATTTTAATTATTCAGTTAGCATTAAATATAGTTTAAGTTAGGATTTAGATCACTGGTTTGGTGGATTTAGTTGTTAATCTTAGTTAGTTAGTTTTAGTAGTTAAGTCAATCAGGAATGTTTAGATTAGGCTATGATTTTAGGTTCTAGTTGTTTTATTGATGTACTTGCTGCACAAATGAATCATCTTAGGCTTATTAAAGTCAGTCAATACATAAAAGTGGTGCCTTATATAGCAAAAAGTCAAACTCCATATAAATCTCAAATTCCGGTTTGAATTAGTAATTTTCGGACCTGATTTCTTGTTAATCCTTAGGCAGTAGAGTTACTTTAGGTGCAGTAACTAAATAAGTATCTTAATATATCATTTAGGTTCAAATTTAGGTAGTGTAATTCAAGTTGGTCAAAGCTTAGGTACAAAAAAAATTAAGTCAAACATCCTTAGGACTGGCTCATGAGCACCTGATCTCTGGTCCATTCAGTGGTCCAATTTAGCTTAGAATTTAAAGCTTCTTGGGTTTTCAGATAGCCAGTAGTATAAGCTAGTATTTGCCCCCCTTAGGTTCTACTTAATAGCTTTTTAGGTTGCTTAATTTTCAGCTGCAAGTTGTGTTAGTAGAATATAGAATCTGTTTTCATTTTAGGCATGCAATTTTGTTTTTCCATTCAAAATCTGAGTTTTATTATTCATATCTGTTCATAGTTGTGAGTAATTGCTTATTTCAGTAGTTGGTACCTTTTGCTTATACTGTTTGCTTATTGGCTTATATCATAAGTGCTTATTTGACTGTTTTGAACCTTATCTGTGTTTTTTTGTGTCATTTGACCTCATTTATGTTCCATTAAGTTTGATTTAGTCGTAATATAATTCAGTCAAAGTTTGGTCAAACCTGGTCAAGGATTGCTTATAAATAAGCATTTCCTATAAGCTAATTTAAGCCAAATTGCATTTTCACATCTTATTTTCAACTTTTCAAATTTTTCCTAACTTTATAATAATATTTTAAATTTTCCCTGAATTTTTCATATTTTTCTGAGTTCATTTACTATTTTTCCTATTTAATTTTCATTTTTATTCAATTTTTATTACTTTTTAATTACCAAAAATTCCAAAAAAATCAGAAAAATCCAAAAATATTTTTAAAAATTATTTTCATTTATTTTAGAATTTTGGAAATTTATTTTGCATTTTCCCCATTTATTTTGAATTTTTAATTAGATTTAATAGTTTTTAATTCCCAAAAATTACATAAAAAGCCAAAAAAATTAGTTTTTAGTTTTAAAATTACTTTTTAGTTATTTTATAATTTTCAAAATTTATTTTTTTCATTTTTCTCACCTTATTTGCATTTTCTTTCAATTTCTAATTAATTAATTAGTTTTTAACTCATAAAAATTAAATAAAAAGTCAAAAAAATATTTCTTTTTCTTAAAATTTTCTTTTATCATTTTTAACTTTTCAAAATTATTTTCAAGTCCGTAGGAGTAGTGTAGCTTAAAAGTCGCGTTTTATTTCGTACGTTAACATTTATTTTATGTTTTAGCTTACGTTTTCGATTTTACGTTACGTTTTTAGTTTCCTTATTTGAATTACGTTCTTAAGTGATTATTTGTGCTTCATTCACTTGTTCAATAGTGTAATATCTCTAAAATCACTTTTTACCACTTTCACGACACGTTTCACAAATCGAGAATTGAGAATTCCATTCAAACCTTCGTTGGGAGAACGACCCGGGGAAATACTTTCCTAAGCAATTTTTCGGTAAAATAAACACTATACTTAAAACGACCATATCATAAACCAAACACTCATTTAACATTAAAAACCATGACAACTTTGATCCATGACCATTGAACCATTCACATCCCAAAATTAGTACAATTACACGTTATGCCAAACGCCCCTTTAACTTGACCGTAAACACATGAACTATACTATAGCTTGTCCATTGACCACCAATTTATACACTTGACACTTGACCATACTTTACATAACATTAATGACTCACGGGGGTACAAACATGACACTTGAGCTCGGTATACTTTCTTGCTCCTACTTTCTTACCATTCCTTCTACTTCACATGTCCAACCTTAGTCCTTATCCAAGCCATAGCTTCACCCATGAGTAACCTACAAAACATTGTCAACTAAACAATAAGCTTTCGCTTAGTAAGTAACTAGATTAACACATGATTAACATGTTAATCCACATATATGCAACACAAATACTTCAACCAATAAACACATAAACATCACAACATACCTTAGCCTTTCCCTACTCATAATCTATCGCTTGAGTTGGCTAACTAGGAAAACCACCTATCAAGGCCACGCTCACTAAATCAAAGCTAACAACCGTGCCGTAAAGGCAAGCTAACAACCATGCCATGAAGGCAAGCTAGGCCATCCCGAAGGATGCCAAATACATGCCATAATAGGCAAGCTGGGCTATCTCGAAGGATACCAAAACTAATACATCGGGTCCATACTCATAGTCACATAATATGTAAACAATCATCTTAAACACATATCAATCAAGTTACTTACCTTGCTCATCCAAGCTAAGCTACAAATCAATAACACCATCAACATCAACATCACTATTCATCATCATCATCATCATCATCATCATCATCCTCCTCCTTCATAATTAGCCAAAACTTAACAACATAACAATCAATAATCATAAACAAGGATTTATATAAAACCCACCATAACTTACCCATCTTCCTTTCTAAATCATCATATGATCATACCTTGATCATATGATGATTTCCCACTTTAATCACAAACTATAACTTTAACATAATCAAGATGGGGAGTACTTACTTGATTGATTGTTGCTAGAACTTAACCCTAGCATAAGACCTTAATCTTCTCCATTCTTGGACCATCAAGACTCATCTCTTTCTCTCTTGTCGACACTAAATACACACATACATAATCCTGGAACTTATCCAGAATACTCTATCTTTATAGTAAAGTTATGTACTAAATGACATATTTGGTTCCTCAAGTCCTTTCTCTTCTATATTGGCCACAATGCTTACTAATAACTCTTTAATACTAGGCAACATTAGTCCCTTGAGTTTATGCTTCATACTTCTATAACTACATTAGTCGTACTTTGACCGTAAAGTTGACTACTGGGTTTGACCGCAACGCAACATTCGTTGACTGGCCAATCACGAAAGGCCCTTAGTCCATTTCATCTAGGGTGCGGTCCAAGTATCCGTAAAACGGGTCTAACAGTCTTTTAGTTATTGAAAAAGACTTGTAAATGTTGGTGATTGATGTTAAATATTGGGATAAGAATCATCTGCCAATGTTTTGTTTGCCTAACACACTCTTAACTGCCTCTTCGTTAACATCTTTGACAATGATTCGTAGTAAGTTGACTTCACCCCTGATGGTTGGTGTTGTGGAACTCAAATCATTGAGGCTGTTGTCACTTTCGGTTCTCCCGATAGATGAGGGTGTGATCGAGTATCAGACCATAGGTTGCCCTCTTCTTGAAGAAATGCATCTCGAATATTGCTATGGCTTCAGAAAATTTTGTGTTAGAACTTAAAAGGCATCATAATCTTCACAAAGTTGTCATTTACTGTGACAGTATACTTGATATGATAGATGTTGATGCTCCAAATCTAAGTTGTTTTCTTTTAGTAAATTGTCTTGGGTTCATGCAAGAAGTTAACAACATTTTGTTACTGCGGGTTTCCATTAAGAAGATTCAATGACCTCTTATCTAACTTCCCGTTTATCAAGAACGTGTCTTTAAATCTTTCATCTCCTGTTGACGACCTGAAGTTATCACATCACTTCTTGAAAAGATTAGAACTACAATCGAACTGTAATTTGGAAGAAATTGATTTAAATGCACCCAATCTACTTCTGTTCAAGTATGATGACCGATACTATAGTCACGTTGGCTTAGCTATGTCAAGGAAAGATTCATCCCTCACGAAAGGATGTATGAAATGTCACACAAGCAAGAATTTTGTTATTCTTTGGTTCCAGAAGTTGAGGCAATTTCTGGAAAAGAATAGCATTTTCAAAGTTTTGAAGTTGGTTCTATATCAGGTATTTCCACAATTTCGCTTACTTTTTATACAGTATGTGTTTTTACTTGCTCCCAAACAATGATATAAAATAATCTCTAACACAAAGTTGTATTTACCGATTGACTACAGTGGCTCATAGATGTTGAGGAGTTGAAGCTGATATAATCGTCACCTTATGAACTGCGTTGTGGTGTTTTCGGCCTTGATCTCTAACTTTACAAGTGTATCATTTTACTGACAGAGGTGATGTTATCGAGGTAATATATATATATATATATATATATATATATATATATATAAGGGCGCGTTATATGCAGTACCCATATTAGATGCAGTACATTACAGTACTTATTTAGACCAATAGGAATTTAGTATTAATAAACATTTTATTTAATTGAAAAGGGCATAATAGTCAATCATATTTTTAGTTACTTTTTGAATTTTTTTCAATTAAAAAAACGTTTTTGAAATACCCCAATTTTCGGGGTTTTTTTTTCTTTTTTCTTTTTTTTTTTTTTATCTACCTTTTATTTCAAAGCATACATGTTTTTCTGGGAAAAAATGAGGTGCATATGTGTTCTCTTTTTAGTATTATAAATTTATATATGTTTTTACGGAAAATTAATTAGTTATCAAACTTGTTTTGCTTAAAATGATAATTGCACATATGTTTCTAGTGTACATTCTATAATCTTCGAAATTTATCACCAAAAAACATATGCATGTAACCTTTAAATTTATAACAAACTAAAAACGTAAATAATATACACAAAATTTGATATCAAATGAAATACAATTTAAATACAAATGTATCTGATTAAATATATATGTACACATCATTCAAAGTGCACTTTTCCAAGAACATATGTGCACGCTTCATTTTCTCATCAAATTCATTAGAACATATGAGTACCATTCCAAGAACATATGTGCACCATTTCAAAAAAATATATGTGCACGATTCACTTTCTCATCAAATTTATTAGAAATTATGTACTTGTTGAAAACACATGTGCACTCCGCACGCTCTTTTTGATCGGGAGCGGGGTGTTGACTACCTGAAACAATAAACATTTATTATTATTTTTATTAATAACAACTAGAATGTGCATATGCCAATCAAATATAACACATATTCACCTTCTGACAAGCTAGTTTCATTTAGCATAATATTATAACAGTGCATCAATATTTCAATCACATGAGTTACATAATGGCATATAAATATTAAACCATGACAATTTAAAAAACTAGGTCTAGCTTGTTGATATGAAATAACCAATTTTATTACGGTATACTAAAACACAAAACATGCTAAGCTAATCTCTAGTTGAAAATGTATGCTACTACTCACTATATAAGACGCAACAAAAAACAAATATACAACCACAAAGAACCAACCAAGATGCACACTTCCAGTACATCAACTCTTGGAACAAGGTAGCATACACTATAAAGATGTTGATATGCCTTAAGAAAATTGATAGTTTTATATTTAAAACATACAAACAACTAGAACATATATGCACACTTACCATAACATATAGGCACTCTTTACCATAACATATATGCACACTTACCCTAACATATATGCACTTTTGGAACAAGACAGCCTACACTATATAGATGCTGATATGCCTTAAGAAAATTGCGCACATGTATCATTCTTAAAATTTATATCTTATTTCAATAAGAAGCCCAATGTATAGTCCAACTCTTGTTTGTGAAGTGGCTTTCTTTGGCATCATAAATTCAGTAGACCCAACCTATTTTACAAACCCAACAGTGTATTTTGAAGACAACTTACTCCTTTTTAGGTGTGTAACTACTGTGTACAATACATAGCCTTTTCTAAACGAATGACTATATACCAAACACTCAACTGAAAAAACAAACCAACCAATCGAAGCAAATGTTTAGCACACATAACAGACAGTTAATCACACTTTCATTTGGTACAACAAAAATAATATATTAACTCACCGGTTATCAGTTTCAAAAAAAAAATAAAAAAAAATGAAACTATCTTCCAAAACCAGAGAAATGTTACAATTATCAATACCAGAGAAATATGTTAATTAAAAAAGATCATTTACCTTGTCCTTCAATAGATCGGTTTGTGATTTTTCCGGGAGAGTCGTTGATCCGTGAATGGAGATAGTCGAACAAAAAAAATTCCGATTGAAAAATCTAGAGGAGAGGAGCAGCTGCGTTGATACCTTAAATCGGATTTTGGGCTAGTGGTACTAAGAACATGGACGATTGTGGGGAGATGCTTGTGAGGCTGTGAAAGAGGCGGCTGGCGATTTAAGGATTAGGGTTGGGTTTGATGGGAGAGAGAGAGAGAGAGAGAGGGGTTGTGAAAGTGGGAGGAATAAATATCAGTTTTTTTGTGTACCCTTTAGAATAGGGACGGTTTTTTGAAATACTTAAAAGTAAAATTCCCTTTTCTGTAATTAAAAATGAAACCTTTAATTTTTGTTTAATTACAATTTTGACACTTTTAATTCTAACCATTGATCAAACTAATCTAATGGCCTAGATTCATTTTAAGAGTACTGTAAAGTACTGTATCTAATATTGGTACTGTATAGAATACAACACTATATATATATATATATATATATATATATATATATATATATATATATATATATATATATATATATATATATATATATATATATATATATAGACACACACACGTAATTACGTTGGTGAAACGTTAGTTGATGTATTATATTTTTCATTTCCATTGCACTTTACCTTTTTTTTTGTAACCATGATTTCCGACCTTTTGGCCGACTAATCCATGGGGTTAGAACTCACCGCCACACATACTCAAACCAGGTAAAACACTCCCTTTTCAGGAGGTTGGCGTGGTGGCCACTTAAGGTTGTTTGCACCTAGCAGGAATTGAACTTGAAACCTCACACATTTTAGAGTGATAGTCACAAACCCTTTTACAGTTTTACCACTAGGCCACCCTAAGTGGTTCATTGAACTTCACCTTTATATTTCGTTTGTTTATATTATGTTTTTATGCCAAATTTTCAATCTTTTCTCATTAGTATACATATGAAAAACTACACCAATAAGAAGACGAGAGCCAAACTATTAAACTAATATCAAGTTTGTGCTGAAGTCCTCTTTCAAAGACGAACAATACTTTAATGACTTGAACTCATTGTTGAAAGCGCCATCTCTTGATAAATTCACAAGCAAAATCACCTTTATAAAGGAAGAAGGTATAGTATTTACCTTTTTCTTTTATATTAAATAATACCATTTACTTGACACATTCTTTCTTCATTCACAGTTGTCTAAGAAGCAGAATAATAATGGAGTATGGAAATCGTGACATTTCGTGATCAGTTGGATTGAGGAAAATGTATGATTATATACGAGTCGAATAAAGGGTTAATTAAAGTTTGTAATAGTGATATTGACAAAATTTTGGAAGTATTTTAGTCACAATTAATGAAGTATGTTATGTATTTCATTAAATTTCAATGTTACGGGTTTTTTTTCACCCAAAGCTGTATTAGCTTTTCATAACCAGTCTCAAAAAGGGCAAATGACAAAATAATGCATCAAATTTGACATTTTTTATGATTGTATGTAGCCAATTTTTTTTTCCTTATTGTATGTACTAAACTTTCAAATTTCGATCATTGTGTATTTTGTGACTATTCTACCATGTAAAATGACCATTTTACCCTTCAAAATTTGAAAAAAAAAATAAGGGTAAAATGGTCACAAAATACACACAATGATCGAAATTTGAAAATTCATTACACACAATAAGAAAAAAAATAGTTGGCTACACACAATCACAAAAGTGGTCATGTTCGATACATTTTATTGTCATTTGCCCGTCTCAAAAAACATAAACTTTACATATATTTTGATATATCAAAATACCATTCAAGCATAGATAAATAGCAAGGGTTTTTTATTATTATTATTATTATTATTATTATTATTATTATTATTATTATTATTATTATTACGTATACTATTAAACTTTGGTTATTTGCTATGTAAGTATTTTTCTAGAAATTAAGAAGTAAAAGGATAAGGATTAATGAGTATTTTGTTTCTAAAGATTAAGCCCAAGAAAAAGAAGAAACGGAAGTTCAAGAGGAAGCCCAAGTAAAGTGTAGCCCAAAATCGCCCACTAATTGGCCCACAAGTGATAAGATCCGGCCCATGATTGCCTGAAAGATTATCCATATAACAAGATTTACATACTTATAATATGTGCTAAACATAGGTAATTTGATTTATTCATGAAAATAAATAACATCTAATTGGTATAGTAAAAAAGCAAATCGTTACTGCAATACGTGATTAAACAAAATAGGACTAAGGAGAAAAGCTGTTGTCCATTATTTAAAGCTAGTGTTACACAAAACAGGTTATATCAAGTGAGCATATTCGCTAAATCTATTGAAATTACAACGATCTAATATAATTAAGTTGTGTTCCTATTCTTAGTGGTACATGTCTTGTTGTCAGCATAGTTGAAGTATAAGAAAAAGATATTTTAAGTAAATACTCCGTAGTAGTTACTTAATAGTTTTGAAAGTAAAATCTATAAAAGAGTGGTTGAGGGGCTTAATGGCTACAACATTCTTTTTTTTTCAAGTGCAAAGACTTGATCACTACACCTCTTGTATAGAGATGTGAAGATGATAGCCATTGAACCCCAACCTCCACCATGTGTTACTTTTACTTTTATTGTCATTTAACTACCTTTTTAGTAACAACGAGTTTGGTACCCGCGCGTTGCTGCGGAATTCTTTTGTTGCCGTTAGCTACTTAACATGAAGTTAGTTACCTAGGACTGATTTTGCAATTGATGTATAACATGAAGGACCATTTATGTATAAATTATTTGAGGACTAAATTTGCAATGAACCACTTAGATGAAAGACAAAGTGCGTACAATTTTTTTTTAAATGTTAAAGATAACGGTCGTTAGTAAACAACCGTTAAATAACTAACGACCGTTAATACTAAAAAAAAAAAAAAAAAAAAAAAAAAAAAAAAAAAAAAAAAAAAAAAAAAAAGTTACTGTAGCAAGCACTGTAGCAAGCGCAGTGCTTGCTACAGTAACCTCTTACCCTTTAGTATATTACGAGTTTGGTACCCGCGCGTTGCTGCGGAATTCTTTTGTTGCCGTTAGCTACCTAACGTGAAGTTAGTTACCTAGGACTAACTTTGCAATTGATGTATAACATGAAGGGCCATTTATGTAAATTATTTGAGGGCTAAATTTGCAATGAACCATTGAGATGAAGGACAAAGTGTGTACAATTTTTTTTTAAATGTTAAAAATAACGGTCGTTAGTTAACAGCCGTTAAATAACTAACGACCGTTAATACTAAAAAAAAAAAAAAAAAAGTTACTGTAGATACAACTGTAGCAAGCACAGTGCTTGCTACAGTAATCTCTTACCTTTTAGTAAGTTAGTTACCTAGGACTGGTTTTGCAATTGATGTATAACATGAAGGACCATTTATGTATAAATTATTTGAGGACTAAATTTGCAATGAACCACTTAGATGAAAGACAAAGTGCGTACAATTTTTTTTTAAATGTTAAAGATAACGGTCGTTAGTAAACAACCGTTAAATAACTAACGACCGTTAATACTAAAAAAAAAAAAAAAAAAAAAAAAAAAAAAGTTACTGTAGCAAGCACTGTAGCAAGCGCAGTGCTTGCTACAGTAACCTCTTACCCTTTAGTATATTACGAGTTTGGTACCCGCGCGTTGCTGCGGAATTCTTTTGTTGCCGTTAGCTACCTAACGTGAAGTTAGTTACCTAGGACTAACTTTGCAATTGATGTATAACATGAAGGGCCATTTATGTAAATTATTTGAGGGCTAAATTTGCAATGAATCATTGAGATGAAGGACAAAGTGTGTACAATTTTTTTTTAAATGTTAAAGATAACGGTCGTTAGTTAACAGCCGTTAAATAACTAACGACCGTTAATATTAAAAAAAAAAAAAAAAAAAAAAAAAAAAAAAAAAAAGTTACTGTAGATACAACTGTAGCAAGCACAGTGCTTGCTACAGTAATCTCTTACCTTTTAGTATATACATGAGCCCGCGCGTTGCCGCGGGATTTTTTTATACGCAAGTTAGCCAAAAAAAAAGAGTGACGAAGTAATTATATTATGTTAGTAACAAAAGTGAGTAAGTTATAAATCGAAAGAAAATATGAGAGCTTTCTCGCTCGGCGCCTCAAGCGCACAAATAGAATACGATATCAAGAAAAATGTCGGGTGGAATACGTTATTAAAAATGATGGAATTACAGACAACAACGCATATTGGATGAACAAATACAAAGGATCAAGTAAGCTTATCATCCAATCAGACAACATTGATGAGGTTAAGATCTTTCATTTACAAAAAAATGGTGTTAGATCCTCAGTTGAATTACATATAGGCCCACCAGTATTTTGTACACAACTTAAACAAATGATTCTTCAATTTTGTACTTGATTCAAAGGGTCAATCCAAGTAACTTAGCCTGAGCTGTATTTTTTTGTGAAATTACAAAGTAAACATAATAAAAAGTATTCACTGTTTGTATAAGCCTGGAGGCCACTAAATACGGAAACACTTGATCAGCATCATTGAGACCTTTACTTTGGAACCATGGCTCCAGCATGATGTTCTGAAAAAGAAAAAAAAAATCTGGAATCATTCAATTCTTTTATAATACTATACTAACATACTGAACCACATATCTAGTTTACATAGTCTATTCAAAACCTTTAAGAACCATCAATGTTTCTTAAACTTTATCATCTTCATTTCGCAGTATAAACAATTTCAGTAGTATCACTTTTTTTTAAAAGTGTATCCCATGTAAATGGTTCAATTATCAACAACAGAATGCAATATGCTGTTACTTCTCGTATAGTGGCACTGTTGCACATTGCACACATTGTAATTGTACTACTCTTCCAATAGCAAATACGCAGTCAAAGAGCATACGAAAATCGACTTGTGGCACAAACTGAATAACTATCCTAGCGCACTGACATACAAAATCCATAGGAAAAGAGTCACATGTATTAAATGGATCACCTGTACTACACTAACATGGAAGTTAAAAGTAGGCTGTAGGTGAGTGAAAATTTCTACCTCTATTCATAGGGATTAACATATAAAAAATATTCAAACCTTAATGAGTCTATTTTTATGGCAAACATTGCATTCTTGAACGTCAAGCATAAAAAAGAGCGCATCTAATGACATAAACTACAAAATTGCTTATCCAATAAACCGACAACGTATATCGTTCTAAATGGATCATACCTGATTCTGAAGAGTCGTCAGTCCCCCACATATATTCCTCCCATTTTGCTGCCTTGGGAGTTTCGCCATCATCTGAATTCTATTCAGAGAAATGGTTTTCTAGAATGAGTATTTTTGCTCCACTGTCTGATAACTTTAGGTGGTCAATGTTAGCATCCCATCTTCTGTAAAAAAGGGGGTAGGTGCCAGAATAACCAAAACTTGCTCATTGTACCAGGCCAACTATTTATTGAACGACAACCTCTGAAATATAAAGAGATATAAAGTTCTAATAAGCAACCCGAAACACTTTGTCAACAATCACCAAATGTACGAAATTTAATATGTCAAAAGGTCGTAAAAGGAAACTGACCAACCCCAAGTTGCGGGAAACCTGACGGCCAATATAACCGCTGGTTGCAAGGCCTGCTTTGCACTTTCAAGGATTCTGCAACATCAACGGAATCCTAGCCACACCCTTTGAATCACACCGTTTGAATGACACCTTCTTAACACCCATTGAGGCTGCTATTTTGCTGCCTTACCTTGCAGAAAAAAGAAAATCAACTATGACATAAATCATGCATACTGTGACCGATGGAGCGACTTCAGTATTAACATCTAGAAATCTTATGGAGTGTTCGTTTTAACTTCAAAGTTCTGACAGTCTATCTATGTTAATATGAAATACATAAACCATGAAAAGATGCCAAAACTTTAGCCTATCAGCAACATGGCAAACAACAACATATATCTAAGACCTGCCATTGCTAATACTTGAAACATATAACCGCATTTGTGAAATGAGCTGAGTTGATATAGTGTCTCCACCACCACACCTTATAGATAATAAGAACCAAAAAGTGTTGCATTCATATAAATCTACTTATGATTAATTGATCATATACTCGTTGTAACAAAACTAATCATCTAACTGTAAAGTAAAAATAAGCCAAGAAAGACATGCGAAGAATACATACCCAAACCGACCATATTGTAGTAACCTATGACGAACAAATAACAGTAAAAAACAAAAACCAAAACTTTTTGACCCATTTGACACATTAACGAACCTACCTAACACATATTTGGCACTTTGGCACGTTAACCGAGTCAACGCTGCTGACAGCAAGAACCAACAAATAGTTACGACTTTGGCATGTTAACTTATAAATTATGAGGACCAAAATGTAACTGTTGGTCATAATATTCCTATGCATCTCGGTCCATTTAGGTCTGGTTTTGGTTTATACCAATGCTCATCTCTACCATGATGGCGTTCACATTATACTTAAAACATTTGCTGCTCTAGTGAATAGATATTTATAGTTCATGCCAAAAATGCGCCCACCTTCATATGCATGTACAATTTCATAGGGGTGATGATATTTCAGGTACTAATATATGTATATGTTTTATCAACCGATTTATTTAGTTAAGTTAGATATCATTTGATGCAATAGTTTTCATATTCGTAAAATGCATTTTTGAAATTCTAAAAAGAAATGGAAGAGAAAGTTAGTGGGTCAGACTAACCTTGTCTGGTTCAAGCAGCCCATCAACAATCCGATCAGGCTCAGGAAGGCGTATTTCAATAGAGCGTTCACAGCATCCATCCTACATCTAATACACCAAAAGAAACACACTAAGATCAAGTTTTTTGATAAAAAAAATAGTAGTTCAACACAACGTTAGAAAACAACAAATGCTTATCTGCTATCTTACATTAGGCGGTTGGGAAAATTCAGATATCTTTTAGAAAAAACATCAGACCATGGTTTTTCTAGATTCAGGACCTGCGAGAGAAACCATTGGCCACGAATAGCCATATAAACTTTTCGTAGCCACCAATAGCCATATAAAGCAGCTTCGCGTTGAACCTGGCCCACTGGTTATCTGAAACAGAACATCACCATATGCAATTAAACTAATCATATAACACAATGCATCATAAAAAAAGATTAATATATACTTGTTGATAACGTTTCCTAATCAGAGATATACCATAATGCAGATATTAGAGGAAACTAAAACAGAAAAGGAAGATAAACATTAATAAAAGGACCTACTGCTCCGTTTCCCATATTGGTGTAACTAATGGGCTCATTTTTTGTAGATTTGTGCTCGCCAATTTGAAAAAGTGTTTCAAACATACATGATGCTAAATGGTAAAATAATTTGAGGCCACCCGGTGACGGATAGTAAAAAAAGATGTTAAGAACTATTACATTATGAAAGGATCTAAACGAAAAAACCAATAGTAAAAAAAGGTTGCGTAGATAATTCTACTTCATGAATTCAATGAAAAAAAAAATACCATCCCACTGTTCAGTTACCTCTCTTAAATGTTCGTTTTGCATTTCTGTTACACATACGTGCGTAGCTTAATTGTGTGATAACTGGATCCAAACACTTTATCCTTATTATTAAATTCTAAGGTAGCCTGTTCCAAACACACTTTATCCTGATTTTTGTAATGGCCTGATCCTAAAATATCTTTATTTTACAACAACCTGATATAAATATTAAATTTGTGCCTAAAACACCTCACCTTAGAACCTTTCAAAGCAACTTTCTGAAACTAACAATCCGCACCAAGTCTGTCTAGCATAAAGAAAGTGTAAAAAAAAAGGTAATAAACTCACCAAGGTTATGATTATCTTCCGGAGATCGAGGCCATTCATTTTTTGTTGTCCCCGGTTGAAACAACGTGTGACGTTTACGTATATCCTTGAGAGCGAACAGATGAATAGTTATAGTACCCCGTGTGCGGCTATGGTCGTGGCTGGTAGTTGTAACACGTGGTGGAAATTCAGTTTCAGTTGCTGCATCAACTGCAAAAAGAACAAAAAACAGCAGAAGTCAAATGGCGTATGATCATCCGATAAGTAGTGTATATAGAGGTGGTATTTCACAATGCAAGGCAACTCATGTGGAATCAATCCAACAACCTATTGCAGCTGCAAAATAATAAACGCACAAAAGCAATTGTATCCTGATAGCCTGCGATAAAGTTAAATAACCTCATAAGCAACACGAATTCGAAGACGTAGCCCAGAAACAAAGCCATTTGGCTAGCTCATCTAGCGTGTTTATGGCCTTAACAGCCAAATGGTCATAAACAGGCCAAATCGCTCTGCAACATGGCTACTGAAAATCAACAATAATGACCCACCCTGTGCTCCAACAATAGTAAAAACAAAAGTGTATATGCCACATAAAATACAATGTCGCACCTGTTTTTTCGATCCAGAAACATTGGCAAAAAAAATTTCGTTTCATGTCTGTTCTCATAATGAGGTATTCATGTGCCAGTCAAAACAGTATCGTTGTACATACCATTCAAAAGTCTGCAAAGGTGTGTAAGCAAGCTGGTTACATAAGGTTTGAGCACCGGACATTTTTTAGCGATGTTAATGTGATTTGTAATCTGTATATTCACATTTTAAACAAAACCATAAGTGTGTTTGGACCTGCGTCTTTTAAGTACTTTATCCATTTGACGGAAACTTTTAAACATTTAAATTAGAAACTGATACTATATATATATAGCTAACTACATTGTTTTCCCAAAAACTTTATAGCTAACTACGTTGTTTTCCCAAAAACTTCCTATGTAATTTTTATAACTACTTAAGCTGAAAACATACTCCTCCTCAACCAAAAATAATCTTTCATCCCAAAAACTCTCATAAACCAACAAAAATCTTTCATCCAAACCCTTTAACACATTCAAACCAATTATGACACATTAAAAATTGGAACGTAAAAACAAAATTGGCGCAAAAAAACGCACCTCAAATTCTTAATCCCTTCTTGAAGCAAATAAGCTCATAAGCCATGTGAATGAGTTAATCCAAACACCCCCTAATAAAACAATAAAACCCACATTAAAAAAGAAGTTTCAAACTAAGATGTTTATATTAAAGGTATAAAGTAAATCAATTATAATTGACCTTCTAATCAACAATGAAAAGCCTAAGTCAATAAATTTATAAAGAAAAGCAGCTATATTACATAAATTCTGAGAAAATAATATTAACCTCCATAAACAGGTTTCCGATTAGCAGCAACAAAATCAACACCATCGAAGCTCAAAACATGTTTGGAATCGATCATTTAAGCTGCAAAAAAGGGGAAAAAAACAAAAAAAAAACATAAATTAAATAAATTAAACAAAATTAAACCATAGCAACACCTAATTCAACCTGCAAAAAATTAAAGCACCCGAAAAATCTGCGCTCCGATCATTTATGGAGATGTTTGTGGATTTGCTTTGATTTACTGATTTGGGAGATAGAGGGTAGGTGAGAGGGTTTTTGAGTAGATATATGAGGGCATTGGGTCTCAGCTACTACCCATAATATTTTTTTCCTATGGTACTATTCATAAGGAGTACTGTTCATAAGATCCTAATGAATGTTATATATACTAATATAATATAATGGAACCAGTTCAGTGACATCCATAGTTCTCCACATTGCCATTAGTCAGTCCATTACTAAATAAAAGCAATAGACTAGCAGCATATATACATGAAGTGAAATATTGGCCCCAAAAAAAATTTAACAAAAATGAGTAGTGTAAAAATAGTTTCTGCACTAGCTAGTATGCAATCACTGACATAAGTATAAGCCTCCGACAAACAACTCATGCCGATTTAAAAGTACCCGATAACAGTTATATTACTATCAACATACTGATCAAATTCCTTATAACAAAACTTGTGAATTTACGGGTGCATAAACGAGTACAAAGATAATAAATAACAAACACAGTTATACAGCATGGTGGAATCGTAACATAAAACGATTAGTACTACAATATACTCAATCGATAAAGTCATGGGTACTAGCTTAGCAAATCAATAAACGAGCATGTTTAGAAGTTAGAACATGAAACTATTTTTCACCAACAAGTTGGTTTTGGGCTGTTAATCATCCTATTCGCTGCTTCTGTTGACCGTCTTAACACATTGCCAACACTATTAGCAACACAATCACAAACACATTCCACGACACTATTGTATGCTGGAGATTGATCAAAGACCTACCATGAAAACAGTGAAAATCTTGTCGTTTTCGACCATTCCACTAAGGGAATAATTAGGCCCTGTTTGGCTCAACTTGATTATTAACAGGGCCGTTTTTTAGAGTGTGCAAGATGGGCGACCATTCACGGTCTCAAAATTTTTTCCCGTTAACAATTATATGCATGTGTACACATGTTTTTCACGAAGAAAACAATACTTAGATGAGAAAATATCTTAAATAAGTAATATGTTGAATGTTTAAATAACTACTTGTATTATATACACTTTATATATAACAATCATTCTTGAAATGACTCAATATGTAATTTCGTCCGGGGCTCTCAAAATTTTAACAATTTTAAGAAACTTGTTAGAGAGAAGCTTTAATTGAAAAGGGAAGTTTGAGTGTATTAGTTACACGTATTTATAATTTAGAAGATGCCTAGTGGTCACTTATTAGCAAAATCTCTTTTTATAAATTATAACATTCATTGTTATTATATTAAATTAAATTTGATTGTAAATTTAATAATTATCAAAATAAATTTATAAAGGAAACTAAAATCTTGGAGCTGCTATAAGGAAAATAACTTATTGAAAGAAACTAAAATATTCCAATGGCTTTAAAAGGAAATAAGGAAACTAATTCAAATTGAAGTTTGCGAAAGTCGTTTGACGCGTAATGTAATTTTGTATGGAAAGTAGTGTCTCTATAAATAAACATTCTCCCACAAACCAAAAACTCAAACTAAAATTCTCAAAAAACAGCTCGATTTAGCCAAAGCAAGCAAGCAGAGATGGAAGAAATTCACGAAGAAGACATGGCAGATCATTTGTGGAGAAAGATTTTAGAGAAAAAAGGATTGCCGTACAGACCTTTCGTACTCAAAGGTGAGTATAATCCTTACTTAACATGGGATGATTCTTACATCAATTTTTTGTATTCCAACGCTTGGGAAAGAAAACAACTGGAAACACCTGCATCATCACTTGATGATCAACGTCGTTCTAATAAAATGGAGAAGGAGAAGATGAAGAAGGAATGTGACAACACGAACAAGAAGAAAGCAGCAGCAGTGGAAACTTGAACTGATCTTATAATGAATATGAATAACTGATAGTAGTTGATTGATTCATTTATCATTGTTGTTTTTATTGGCTTTATTTTTTGCTAATAGTAAAAGAAAATTTGCTGTTGTGATTTTGCCTATCTAGCTTGTTAATGGTAAAGAACTATCCATATATGATGCACAAACTATGAGTTGTTTGTTCATATGCGCATGCTAATTACTCGATTTCAGTTTCTTCGTCTACACTGTCTACGCTCTGTTGTAAGAATTTGCTCAGCTATACTATAGGTTAGGATGTGTTCGGCAAAAATAGCAGTAGTAGGTAGCATAGCAATTAGTTGTATTTTTCTATTAAAATGTTTAGTAACATAGATATAGTTTTTTTAACGTGTAAAACAGCTCCTAAACGCTCAAAGCTCCTAAATGTTACTTCATGAAACGTTAAAAATAAGCATTCCGACAAAAATAGATAAAGCTACTTGCTGCTTGTCAAACGATCATTAAAAATCACAATGTTCTGCTCCTAAATTCTCCTAAAAGCTATGCGCCAACAGACCCTAGGTTTTGTTTGTAAAAGAACCACCATAGCATAACAAGAACAATTTGTGAACAGTGGTTATTGTGGGTTGTTTTCTATCAAAACTACAGGCATGCTTCAAGTTATTTATCGACGCTAAGGAAAACGCTACGATGCTAGAGAAAATTCAATATTGCAATGTTTATATGAATAACTATGTTGCAATTAACTGGAAGCAATTTCCAGATAGAGTCTTCAAGACTTGTCCTCAGGACCCCAAAAATATTGCAGCTCATTGCATATTAGTCAAGATCCAAGACTGACATTCCCTAAATAGTACGTAAAAACTCTACATGCGTAATTTTTTTCCCTGTGAGACTGCCAAAAATAAAACATTAATAACATAAGACCTTTAAGGGCCCTGCAGGCGTTATTTCCGAGAACTGGTTTCGATCGACTAGACTCATTTCTGAGAGCCAGATTCAACTGGCTCAACTACTTCTGCTTCGTGAGTTGGTTGGGGTTCAGCTACTATCTCAGCTTCTTGTGGCTGTGAGCTGTGCATATCAAAAGATGGTTGTTGAGGCGCCCATTTGTTTGACAAAGCCATGTTCATCATCTCATAGATCTTCCCCCCAAAATGTGAAGGACTTTCAGGCTGCATCATATCAAACAGGCAACCATTATAATCGCCATACATTGTTAACTTAGAACACCAAGAACAAGATAATAAAACAAAAATTGTTTTATTAAAAGATGACCCAACCTTATTTAGCAAAATCTTTTAAGCTAAAATTTCTTATGCATGGTGTTATGGATCTTATCCAATATAATCCTAATTTATAACTTAAGGGTAATACGGAGATTTGACTATATTAAAACAAACCACTTCTACTACAAATTTTGCGATATTTTGTCCGGAGGCCACTCAACTTTTCATTTGTTATTAAATAGGCCACCTTTTATTAAAACAAACTTATAGGCTGGCCACCCAACTATTTACGTAGTAATTGTTTTCGTTTACACCAACTTCGACCAAATATATGCCCAAAAACTACAAAACTGAAATCAAGAAGCCAACAACATACAAAAGTAATACGAATGAAAAATTAGATGTGAAATACCATTCCCGTAGTTTATATGCAACCTTATATGGTTAAATTTGATTTAGAAGTGTATAACTAAAATTTCACATCGAATTTTCTATTCATTTTGTTTTGTCATGTCAGTGTTAGGTTCATTCATGCCGTTTAATAATTATCCGGTTTAAAGGTGTCCAGAAATTTGGTGTAAATGAAAACAAACACATAGTTGGGTGGCCTACACATTTATTTTATTAAATGGGAGGCCTATATGATAAAAACTGCAAAGTTGGGTGGCCTCTTCATATATTATCCCATAAATGTTTAATGTAATTCTTTCATTGATTCAGTTTGGCAACATTATTTGTCATGTTTTCAACCCACGTAAGTTGCAGTATAGAGATGCAATATAGATCACTTACAGTGAAACCACTAGAAATCAATGCAGTATCATACAGAAGATCGATAGCTCTCATGGCTTCTTCATCATCACCACTGCTCTTGCAAGCAGCCTGCAGCAAGCACATATAGAAAACATATTAAAGAGTTATCAAAATTTCTAATAGAAGTAGACTACCTATCCAGAAAGAGAATCATACACTCAATGTCTGAATAATTGGATGTTCTGGATTGATCTCAAGCACTCTCCTGCTTCTCATGAAGTCCAGGCTAGAAGAGTCGCCAACTGTCTGTGCCTTCATCAACCTGCCAATAAACCAAAAAGAAAATAAGTCTCAGACAAAAATAAAGCCCAAATATATAGAAGCCTCAATTAAGCATGCAGCAGCACAGACCGATTGTGAAAATACTACCTTTCCATGTTTGCAGACCAACCAAACTTTCCAGAAACAAGAACACAAGGGGATGCTTTTAGACGATTTGAAATTTGAACACTGGCAACCTTGTCACCCAACCGTTTCTTCATCCAGTCACAAATATGTCCAAATTCCTGTTTCATCTCCTTTTCCTTCTCCTCATTTTTCTCACCTAAGAGGTTCAACAAGAAAAAATGCACAAAAGTCAGTCTATCACTCAAAACAAACAGGACACACTTGTTTACTGTTTGACATGCATATCCACCACAGTTATTGATATGTTTTTAGCAACGGTCATTTGAATGAGTAAAATAGAAACGTTATTAACCGAGTATCTTTTTGAAAATGGAAAATTAATTTGGGACAAAGGAGGTGGCAGATTTCTTATTCCAACTCCGAGAAATGAAGAAAGCAGAAAATAAAACTAACCAATGTCCAAGTCTTCCTTGCTGATGTCTACAAAGTTCTTTTCCTTGTACGCTTTAAGATTTGTGACCGCAACTTCATCGATAGGGTCAACTAAGAATAGCACCTGCAGAAAATCCCATGTGAGTAGCAGTATTTGCTAAAGAGCATTTATAAAGGCAAACATGAAAGCTGTAGCAACATGTATTGACAGAAAGTTTACATACTTCCAGATCCTTCTCATATAGTCTCTCCAAGAAGGGGGTGTTCTTTGCACTTGTGACACTGTCAGCAGCAATGTAATAGATATCTTTTTGGTCAGGTTTCATGTTCTCAACATACTCATCCAAGCTGATCATCTCTTGTTCACTCTGTGAAGAGAAAAACCGTAGCAAAGGAGCAAGACGCTTGTGGTTTTCACGGTCTTCAATGCAACCCAATTTCAGATGCTTTCCAAAGTTCTCCCAGAATTTTTCATAGTCCTAAAGCAAAGAATTTGCAAGTAAAATGTAAGAAAATCAACACAAAAGGATTACTATTTTTTTAGTAATTATAAGGCAAAGAAGGTGTTTACCTCCCTGTTCTCACTCATTGATATGCCAAGGATCATGTCAAATGCCTTCCTTACTAATCGTTTCCTCATTATACGCACCTTTTGGATAAGAAAACTAAAATCAATATTCACGTTGTCATTCAATATATGAGAAACAAGAAAAAAATGTGAAATTTACTTACAATACGACTTTCTTGGAGAATTTCACGTGACACATTCAATGGGAGGTCATTAGAGTCAACAACACCTTTGACAAAGCTCAAGTATCGTGGAAACTGCGTCAAATACAAAAAATGAAGTAGTTAGCAATCAACTGAAAACTCCTTGGTTTATACAGAGTGTAGTGATTGTTCTTACCAGCTCTCCATCAAAGTCGTCTGAAATGAAGACACGTTTGACATAAAGCCTGATATTCTTAGTTTTTGGGTTAACAATGTCTTCCTTCCCCATCGGAGTGACTGCAGGCACGTAGAGAATTGATCTGAACTCAACCTCACCCTGCAAATCGAATTACATGTCAAAATATTAGTATTTCCAATAAGACATCAAATTATATTTTAGACGTATATCAGCAGTCTTATTCACAATGCAGTGAGAAGACTACCATTTGTGTGAGCCATACCCTCAATTCTTACATGACGCAAAGGTACATTAGAACCAAAAATATATAAAATAACCAAACCTAAGACTAGCAAAACCTGTATCAACTTAAAGACTGGAAACATATATCTAGCATTCACCTCTGTTGTAAAGTGTGAAGATGCTAAAGGATCCAAGTACTCATTGAATGCCTTCCTGTAGAATTCATTGTACTCCTGTGTTGTAACTTCCTTAGGGTTCCGAAGCTGAAAAATAAAAAGTGTTTCAGTACACATCTCCACAAAACAACGCGCACAATATTCAAAGATCACATCATATTAGAAATGTTAACTCACCCATATAGGCTGTGTCTCGTTGGTGAGTTCCCAATCCCAGTATTTCTCAACAACTTTCTTAGTTTTCTTCTTTTTCTACATAGAGAATCATCATCGCTCATTAGATTTCGAATTTGGTATAACATGAACTCGATATAATTATAAGATACCCACTCACCTCAACGTTGTCATCAGTTCCATCCTTCTTGGCCTCAGCTGGATCCTCGTCAACCTCAACCTGTTTCAAAAGAAACACGACTGAATTAACCAAAATATAGTTCGCCCCCAGAAGACAGTCTACCATAGGAATTACAAGTTAGCATAATAGTCTGAGACCCTCAAAAACAGACTTAGCCGTAGATGAAAAGAGAGAAAATTATTATTGAAGTTTGAGAAGTTCAGAAGTACCTCTTTTGTGAATCCCTTCTCTTGCCATGTGTAAATTGGAAACGACACAAACTGCGAATAATTTTTGACGAGTCTCTCAATCCTCTCGGGATGAGCAAAGCCTTTATCATCACGCTGAGTACAAACAAAATATATTTTGTTATCGCCATTGGAACTAATAATATAATAAAATCAAAAATAGAAGCTAAATGATTTGCATATAGACCTTGAGATACAGCTTAATGGATGTTCCTCTAGGAATTAACTTCTCAGGATCAGTCTCCTCTCGAACAATGTAGGAGCTGGAATTGGCCTCCCCTTCCCAAACATATTGCTTATCAGATTTCGGACTTTTTGTTGAGACGACCACCTGATAATAGCATATTCAATGCGACATTTGAAGACCACGAAATCATATATAGTTCAAAAATCACAAGGTTTATAACACAATGTACCTTATCAGCAACCAAGAAAGCTGAATAAAATCCAACACCAAATTGACCAATCAAATTGCTGTCAGTACCAGCATCTTTGCTTTCCTGCCAAATGTAATGGTTTGTGTAATTATACCATCTTACAAAAAACTTCTATTTGAAGTCTCGTTAGTCAAAAACATAATAATATATTTGTACGTGTTAGTAAGAGCAAGCACCTTTAAAGCTTTTAAAAACTTTGCAGTTCCACTGTGAGCAATTGTTCCAAGCGAATCAACAAGTTCTTCGTGGGTCATACCAATACCAGAGTCCCTGAATATAGCATGAGGGTTAGCAACTTTTCTGGTTATTTTCGAATAATACTAGTAGCAGCTGAAATCTTACGTGAGAGTAATTATGCCATTCTCTTGATCAGTTTGAATTCGTATGTCAAGTTCAGGAGCACCCTCCATAAGTTCTGGCGCAGTAACACTAAGGAATCGCAGCTTGTCCAAGGCATCACTTGCATTACTGAAGTATGAATGAATTATAGAACAATGTTAGATGATTTGCATTAAGGCATGAAAAACCTTCATAGAAAGTCGAGTCTGCAAGTCTTCATACACAAAATAATTACACCAAAAAGTAAAAACTCAATTGCAAATTTTCTACAAAAGTTTGAAACTTGCCTGATAAGCTCCCGAAGGAACACCTCTTTGTTGCTATATAGACTATTAACAATGAGGTCCATAAGCCGACTCACCTGCAACAGAACATAAAACATCATGCTATTGAATAACATTAAACAAAGAATAAACACCATGGTCGATATTTCCTCACCTCTGCTTGATACTCGTACTTCTCCACAGGTACATCGGGTGTATCAAAATCAGAAGCAGTTGACTTGTACCGCCTCCCAGAAGGAATCATGGTTCCCAGTTTCATCGCCTTAGCCGAAGCAGGCCCGCTGCATGCACCCGTCAAAACCGAATACCATCTGCCACTGGTATCCTTCTGTCCACTCTGTTCATGTCAAGTATATCAGCAAAACAGCAACAAAATAAAAAACCCGTTTGCGAGTGATCAATAAAATAAACACCTACAAGAGACAGTTACTACTACACTAGGAAAGTTGTTAATTTTTCTTCATGTATAGGAAAGAAAAGTTATTCTTGGATCACGAGTCCACAGATATATTTACAAAAAACAATGTTAGAAAACATAAGAGCTAGATGCAATTAAATGTTTTCCGAGTAAAATGTTATGAAGTACACTCTACAAAGACGATAAGAATACTTTCGGCATATCTTGATTATTTACTTAAAAATAACTCATTTTACATCTCAATTATACTCATTTTTTAAACATACAAAATGTGATCACACAATAACAGTTTTACTATCACTATCTTTGAGTAGGGTGTTTGTTTGGGCTTATATAGCCGGCTTATGGCGTATTTGGTTTTGGGCTTATGTTTCCTAAGCTCGCTTTTTTAGGCTTATTTTGAAACTTTTCGGCTTATATAAGCTTATTATGACATAATAAACTTATATAAAAGTTACAAAATAAGCCACAAAAAGCGAGGTTATGAAACATAAGCCCAAAACCAAATACGCCATAAGCAGGCTATATAAGCCGAAACAAACACCCCCAAATTGGTTAGTTAAAATCAACTAAAAATTCATTTTTCCAACATTAAACAAAAGTAATCGCACTCGTTCGAAATAAATCGAATTCATTTTAAAACAAAATGAAATTAGGTTAAGATATAACTATACCGAGTGGTTAAAAATAGGAGAAGCCACGGAGGCAGCGGCGGCGACGTCACGGCGATGACGGCCGCCGTAACGGAGGAGAGTGTTGACGGAACGCCGAGGGATTCTGTGCATATTTGACGGATCTAAAGCTAACGATTGTTGAAGAAGAAGACTGCGGTGTGAGGGTTTAGGTAGGGTTTTTAACTCTTAAAACGAACCTTCCAGAAATGTTTCATTTTTATCTCAACCACATTCAAATATTTTATATAGACTTAATTACACAGATTTCTCCAAAGAGTCCTCAACGTTCCTGAATATTACGCCGCAGGTCCAATTTCACTAACGATGTTACTTTTTCTCGTTATCTTCAGTCACATGCGAGACACACGAGCTGTATGTTTGCCCTTTAACTCATTTTTTAATTGTTTGTTTATTTGTTCTTTTTATATAAATTTTCGTGTGGGTCACTTTACCACCAATCATACTTTTTTCTACTTCACCCAACGACGCCACCACCGCCTACCAACTCTAACCGCTGTTCACAATTTGTTATTCACTTTTCTGTGTTGTAATAGTATAAAAAATCCATGAGAATCAACGTATGACAATTTTGCATATGGCTTATCACATAGATATGTACTCATATTAAAATAACTACAAACACAAATAATTTTTTACAAATAATATGACATCCATAGATCCATGTACTAATATTTACATCAATTTTTCCATTATGCACTCGAAAAATAAACCATAAAAGTTACATAGCTAACATTTGATTGTTCCAAAAGTCTTAAATGGAAAGTAACTATAATCACAACCATACCGAAAACTTATCATAACCTCATACCTCTGATTTGGCAGTCCTTGGTCAAAAAGAAACTGAAAAAAAGACGAGAACTATAAACCTTAACCAAACCAAGAACAACAACAAGCGAAATGGAATACTTTATAACTAAACCGAACACTTTTGTTGACCTCAGGCCTTAAGTCCTCACTAGTCCAAGAAAAAAAAAATATAAAAAAGAAAAGGTCTAACAACAACAATAACCAATAACCTCAATTCCCTATCTCAACTTGAACAACAATCAAAAAACAACAGTCAAATATCAACTATAACTAGGGGTGTTCAAAAAACCCGAGAAACTGACGAACCGCTCGATCCAAAACCGAAGAAACCTAAAAAAAAAAAATAAAAAAAATAAAAAAATAAAAAAAAAATAAATAAAAACCCGCTTATCACGGTTCGGTTTCGGTTTTTATTTTTAGGTAACACGGTTAACCGAACCGAACCGTGTATAATATACATGAAGCTTTTTAACCAAATATTGAAATAATTGTAGAAGATTTGATAATATTATTGCACTACTTTTATTTTATGATGACTTTTTTGTTCCCAAAGTAAACATTTGAAAAACATATATGTATGAAAATTGTTTAATCTGTTCATAACCTATAAATGTCGAACAAATATTTTTTGTTAATTTGTTATGTATGCTTATTTAAATGCAATTATTGTGACCGAATAAATTTAACATGACTTTAATCTATTTAATGTTATTTAATTTTAATAAGCTAATATTTTAGGTTTTAGAACGTGTTAATGTTCATAATACGTTAAACTCGATTAAACGTCTAAAACGGTTAACCGTGACCCGGACCGTGGGTAACCGCTCATTTCGGGTACCCGCGTGTCCGGTTACCCGCCTAGTACGGTTCGATTTCGGATAGTAAAATGAATTACCCTCCCTGCGATGTATAGTATAAATCTTCCAACTAACCGAACCGAACCGCCCCATAAACACCCCTAACTATAACCAAACCAACTTCAAACCCATCTCACTTAAACCAACTCGAAAATTAAAATAAGATGTCGGGTTTAGGAAAAGTGTCACATAATCACAGATGTATAAAGATCTTCAAAAACCCATCATAGATCTTGACACAAGAACAACAAAGTTAAATGAAAATAAGGGCCCGCTTGGTTCAAAGTGAGGAAAGGGAAAAAGAAAAGGAAAGGGAAAGGAATGCAAAGGAATGAATGAGGTGGGTAATTAATACCTTACCCCCCCCCCCCCCCCCAATTTACTCTATAATGGTTGATTACCCATTACCGGGTAATCAATCCCATTACCCACACTAACCAAGCACAAAAACTCTATAATGGTGGGCCCTATTGAATACCTTACCCTTTCCTCACCTCCCTTAACCCCCCTACCAAGCACCCCCTAAAATCAAGATCTTGGATTTTCTCTTTGATCGTAACTGATTTTACATGCATCTCAAAAGAAGTTCATCATAGATCCAAACAAAACAAAAACACAACACCACCTTACCCAAGACCCGTGTATAGGATCTTGAAGCCGAAGTGCACAGTGATTTCATTCGAATTTGTATTTGAACTAACTGTTTTTTTTTTTTTTTTTTTTTTTTTTTTGTTATTTAAAGAAGGACAAGAAAGGTATAAACTTGTCTTTGGTATTTGGTAGTAAGTGTAAGTTTGTAGGTCAAAACTTCAAATGTAACAAAAGCCACACCTATAAGATGGATGGCATAATGCGAAACGATGGCTTTGTAGCATTTGAGTCAACATGATTGTACTCAATTTGTATAAAAAAAATGATCAAGAAATTGAGCACAACCAATGATCATAGAGATACTAGATGTAAACAAAGGCATACACATTGATCGATAATAGTCATCGATCTTGCATGCAAAAGGCATAATTATGCAAATAATTTTATTATTGCTAATTCATAAGAAAGTTATCATTTCTTATTGTACTATCTTAAAGTTTTTGGAAATTATACTAGCAGAATTTGCATAATTCTCTATCTCATGACAGTCACGAGTCATCTCAACTCAGAAGAGTTGTTGAATGACACAAGTTATGGCCCGAGTCAAGGTCATTTAGAAGTCATAGTCCGAATCACTTTGTTTTAAGAGTAATTTAATCAACTTGTGAGGGTCGATTCATGATAGGTAACAGTTAGACAACTATGATATTTACAAACTAGCAAATAAAAACATGCATTTTCATGAAAAGGCGATAACAATTGTCTTGTGAAATGGAGAAAGGTTGAATATCTACTGTAATTTTGTGTTATCTTTCAATAACAGTTCTAATAGAGTCAACACTCATAATTAAAATCATAAGATAGCTCGTTGTCTAAATATTGACAATGTAACCAGTTTACAATACCACACATCCAAACACCTCTTTGGTTTCAAAAATCTATTAAATATTACACAACTATAAAGTGTACAGAATAATACCCGGTATACTCTACGACCATGAAGCCACTCTCCCTCCACGATGACCGCTAGTAGGTTTGGAATAATAAAATTGATGACAATTTGTAACACCCCATTTTCTATCAAACTTGCAATATATACATCTCAAGTGTGACGAAAAGGATCTTAATATACACCAATTTTCTAGATTATGTGCACTATTTTTGTACTAATGATGCACCAATCCTCATAACATAGATGCACATGTACTAACATGTGAAATATGGCTAAATTACATGCGACAAGATATTAAGTCTTAAATTTTCAAACGTATTCATATGTGAGTTCTTCCACGTAAGAGAAGTGTTGTGTGATTTTCTAGATTGTCATGCTTATGTGAATGACAGGTTATATCTACATGCAATAGGGGTCACTATTGTGGGCTTGCAGTCAGACTAGTGTCAAGTAATATAAGTGTTTATGTGATTGTTATTCAGGGTTTGTTGATTTGATTGCTTTTGTGTTTGATTTAGTTGTCGTGCTTATGTAAATGACAGGTTAACTACATGCAATAGGGCTCACAGTCGTGAGTTTGCACTCAAACTATCATCAGGTAATGTAAATGTTTGATCTGTATTTTTTGGGGGTTTTATTAGCAAATGCTTAGTCGTGATGGTGTTGGGTTGAATATGAAGAAGTAGTGGTTGTTTGGTTGCTTTGTTGTTTCAAAGATCGTGGTTCAAGTGCTTCTTCATTGATTTATTTTTTCAAGATTTTTGGTGATTTAACTTGCAGTGGTATTGTTAGTTGCACGTCACAAAATGAGGTATACTTTTTTGTTGTTGTTGGTTTGTGTTAGTTTGCTAATGTTTTAAATGGGTGTTTTGCATAGGGTGGTTTGAACTGCTCTTATGTTTTTTTTTTACCTAATTTAGTTTGCTTTTAGATTTCTTTGTCTTAATTTTGTTAAATTGTTGCATGTTCGAGTTATGTTCCTTAAGCTTTATTTAAGTTGCTAAAGGTTTTTTCGGACTATCATAATAGCTAGATTCATTGGTGTTCACTTTTTTAATAACAGAATTCAAGGTATTTGGGACCGATTTTAATAGCTGAATTAAAGGGTGTTTTGAGTTGCTTATTTTAGGGGTGTTTAGAAGTGTTTTAATAGTTGAAAACAAGGGTGGTTGGGACTGCTTTTAACAGACATTGTTATTGCAAAATAAAAAGGTTGTTAATCGGGTAAACCCGACCCGAGTAAGCCTTATTTGAGTCGGGTTAATTGGGTTTTAAGGAAGAAAAACCTTGCTCGTACACGATCTTATACCCTAATAAGAGGCGGGTTATTCGGATTGTGGGTTATTCGTGTACGAGTTATCCCAATAAGCCAATATATAATATAAAGATACAAATAAGTAGGTAAATTTCTATAAACAACCACGATAGGGAAAAAAAATAAAAAATGCCTTATGCGAGTTAACCCGAAACCCGAATAAGGTTGAGTCTCTCGCCCGAAACCTGACCTAATAAGAGTTCGGGCTAACCCGAATAATGTTTTCAACCCGTGTAACCCGACCCGAATAATTCTATACGGGTTCGAGTAGGGTCAGGTTAGTTGGATTCGTGTATTTTTGACAACCCTACTTATATTAAATAAATTAATGTAAAATTTAATACATTTTAAGACTCTATATTCAGTATTAAATACATGATAAAAAATTTAAGTCAAAACTCCGTGTATGCATAAGTATTATAACTAATTATTTTGTCTTAATCTTCCTCTTATATTTTTTTTTGGCAAAAACCAATTTCACGCTATCATTATCATCACTAGCATAGGCGGAGCCACTCGTGGACAAGAGAGGGCTATGGCCTATGCCCCCCTAAACTTTTTCGTATTTACATAAAATAAACAATTTACATTTAAAACCATAGATTTTAAAGGTAAATGATGAATTCACCCTCCCAACTTTTATAATTTACACTTTGGCCTTCCTAAAAATATTAGGTTAGCTCCGCCAATAATTACTAGCTCATATTGCTTTTTTATGTCTTAGCAAACACACGCATACTCTACTCTGACATCTATGTTCAGTTGTTCACCATAAGGATTAAAGCCCTCACCAGGGATGGAGCCAGGGGTTCCCGGGCACCCTATTGATTTTTTTAATGTAGTGTTAATTTTTGAAAAAAAACATCAAATTTTCATAAAATCATCTTAAATACACTCGGTCTATTGAAATATGTTTCTAGTACTAGTGTTCAATTTTTTTGTACACCCGATTATATCTAGTCATGGTTCGTCTCTGGCCCTCACCAATTAAGTGAGACAATGTAAATACATTTTGGTTACCGCTAGGTGAAAAACTCATCTTTTTTCTTTTTTGATAAATCACTTGAACAACCCATAGTGGGCCGTGCATGGCACGGCAAAAAAAATACCTAGTAGCAGTATAAAAACCCCATTAAAGAATCTCCAATGACACTCATTCTCCTTCGACTCTTCGAGCCCTACACAATAACTAATAAGATCCGTACAAACAACACAAACCCTCACGGGCTCACCCTAATTTTGCCTTACTAAGAAAAGAATCTGTATCTTAGATTCTCTCACTTAACACACACATCTCTCGATCCTTTTCTTTCTGGTACGGATTTGTTTTTTTTTTTTTTTTTTTTTTTTTTTTTTTTTTGTTATATATATATATATATATATATATATATATATATATATATATATATATATATATATATATAACACAGGGGCGCAGCTATTAAGGGGCGGGACCCCGAAATTTTTTTTGCGATGTAGGGGTATATAGTTTTCGTGTAGAAAAATTTCGATATATTCAGTTTCGACACCCGAAAAATAGCTTTAGGAAAAAAAAATTTAGATCCCGACCCCCCACTGAAAAACTTCTAGCTTCGCCTCTATATATATATATATATATATATATATATATATATATATATATATATATATATATATATAATTCTTGTTGGGTATTGTTTTTTATAAATTAATGTTTTTGTTTTTTTGGTTTTCAGGTTTTTGTGTTGATCTATAATGATGAATCCAGCAGCTCCTCATCCGGCTCACGTTGTATGTTTTCTTTTTGTGCTTTGTTATTGTTTTAATGTTGTTCTTTTTTTTATTGTTATGTTTGGCTTTGAGCTTAGAAGTAGTTTTTAGGTAGTAATGTTTTAAGAGATGGTTGCACGAAGGTGTGTTGAATTGGTTTTTAGTTAATGTTGTATGGTGGTATAGAGGCGCATTGTTTAAAAGACGTGGTTTCCCCGGGAGGCGGAAGGTATCTCGTGACCCTTTTTGAACCCACCCTCAAATTTGTACCTAGTAAGGTATGAGCCCTAGACCTCTTGTGAGCACATCAGGTGCCTTACCACTAGGCTACGTTGATGGTGGTTATTGTAAACGCATGATGTTATGGTGAATAGGTTATAAAGTCGTTCATTGTGTTTAACTGTTGCTTTGCTCTTTTCTGCTCTCAGGATTAGGTCATAATATTGGGATTTAACTATTAAAAAGCGGTAGCTGTTTGATAATCTCTTTATTGCTTGTTTTTAGACGAAAACACACGCACCCACTGCACCTAATCGGCACCTTGTGTCACTAATGGGACTTGAACCACCAACCAAGAGGCTGAAGGTTCAATGGTAGATTAAAATTGCTGTTGTTTTGAACCTATTTGCTTACATTTAAGCTATCGGTCTTCCCGGAAATAAGTGACCTATTACCTATGGAAAGTGCACTTGGTTTTGTATTTTAAATTGTGATTTGGATGTATGCGTAAACTTGCTCTAGTATGTGGTTTAATTTTATGTGATTGTGTTATTTGTAGTTTTAAATGACTTTAAATTATGTAAACAGGTTGGGAACGCGTTTGTTAGTCAGTATTATATTATACTGGTCGCGTCACCTGGGCTGGTTCATCGGTTTTATCAGGATATCAGTAGAGTTAGTCGACGCGAGGAAGATGGTACTATGAGCACTACTACTACTATAGAGGTATAGTCTCTGTTTTTTCTTTATTCTTTTGGTATATATAGTGTTTCATATGTACCTCCAAAATCCTTTTTAAAATAACTAAAGTTATCAGTGAATTGTTTACAATCTACCTCAAGCAAATAGACGTTAATATATATATATATATATATATATATATATATATATATATATATATATATATATATATATATATATATATATATATATATATATATATATATATATATATATATATATATATATATATCTATATTATATATAACAGGAGGCGTTACACGTAGATAATGCCACGTAAACGCCACCTCATTGCCATGTAATTCATTATCTGACATGTCATCACATTGTGTCCATGTAAGCAATTTTTTAAATTTTTTTCTATGTCATCATTAAATAAATAATAAATTTCGGAATTTATATCCTAAAAAAATGTAGCTAGCAGGATTCGAACATGGGTTGTAAAACTGCCATACATCTTTACCACTATACCAACACAATTTTTGGGATTTATCTTGCAGCTTATTATTGATAAAGGCATGTAATTAAATAACCCTACAATTTAGTTGGATAAAATTTAGTCGGTTTATTAGAAAAAACATACGGATATTTTTACACAAGAAAACCTAACCCTAATATCATTCTGTAACCTAAAAACTTTCATTCCTCACTCTCATATGAAACAGTAGTCTCTTTCATCTCAAATCGAAGATGTAAAAAAGTTATTGTTTCAAGAATTTTTTACACTAATGATGAAACTATGTTATTGTGTATGCATATGTTAATGTGTTTTTGTGCAGGTTTTGATGTTCTTGACTAACATTTGCTTTTGAGTTTGTATAGTTTATTAGCACATGTACAAGACGTGACATGGGCTAATATTGTGAAAAGTGGCTCTAAGACATTTGCCTAAGAATGCTAAGAATAAATTATGCATCAATGATACTTTCTTTATTATCAGATGTCAACTACCCTTGATAATTTTGCATTTTATTGTATTTAAACACATGAACAACAAGGAATGAAAATACTGTCTAATATATAGGAACTCAGATCGTGTATATTTAATGTTAAATGTTCATTGCTTGCTTTCATTTATTTATTGTCAGATCTAAATTATCGGCATAGGAATTTCAGATGGCAAGTCGTGCCTCCATAGAGCTTCATACTGTATAATCTTTTTCAAGAAAAGGCATTTATCATAATCATCATCATTATATTATCATCATAATATCATGATCTTCATGATACTCCTTCTTTTCTGTGATCCAAAGAAGAAATCCAAATCAAAGTAGTTTCATAGCTGCTGCAACAAGGTTATTTTGATATGAAACCCGAGAATTTTAGCACAATTTTACAAGATAGCCTTTTATGGTACCTGATAAGATTGTTGATGGACTGCTTGAACCAGCCAATATACTTATTGTTCAACTCGGAAACGTTGAAAAAAAACCAGATGAATACCTTGCATGTACTTTTGAGTATAAACAAGCATGTACTTTTGTTAACATGTAGATAATTTTTTTAGTGCATGCATTTGACCCTAATTTGCACCCGTTATCGTTTTTGTGTGTGTAGATCTGATGAATCAAATGCCTGTAACCCGACATTATCAATGGTAATAATGATCCCGGAACAATCAAGTACTCAGCCTGTGTATTTTACAACTCGACATGCTGCTAAGCAGGCGTTTACCAGTGGTAAATGATAGGACGGTCACAGCTTGATCCCAACGAGCTCAACTATGCCCATCATCTAAAAGAAGATCACTGAACAAAATGCTCATATCCATTATATTCTCCTTTAATTTGTTTGGGACAACGAGTGCAACACAATATTGGACATGCCTCTGCCATAGTCACATGCTACTAATGATGAAGTAAGTGTTGAGTTACATCCGTTGCTTTTTCTGTTGTGTTCCAACTTTTCTCTTATATGCTGGCATGTTCTTTTAATTAATTGTTATCCAAAGCAAAGCAACATACATGCTTTCATTATATATTACTGTAATTAGTTAGTTGTTAAATTTGATTTGTAGGCTCTTATGGCAATACTTGCACCTGATTTTAGCTTATGTCTCTTTCTGATTCCCGAAAGAGTAGTAAGTACCCACCTTCTTCAAACTTTCTATTCTCTTTTTTTTTACTTCAATCGTATACTCCTACGTATTTATTATAATTATAATTACAACATTCTCCATGTATTTTGTTTTTAACTTGCAATACTCAGCGTGTTACGGAACACACCCGAGACAGACATGAAATTCAACACCAGGTACGTTTTGGATATTGTCTTTCATGCAATTTTTTTAACTTGAACTTTGTTGCAATATTTATTCTAACCAATCTGAAATTCCAGCAATGTTCGCCCTTAATCATCTGGAGCATGGGTATGCTGTCATGCTTCCCATAATTGATGTAAGTAAATCAGTTGTATTGCTAATTGCTGCATTACTCTGTCGTTGGTTTAACTGACTGTAAAGTTTATCATTTATCTAATTATAAGTTAAGGGAGTAGTCTATGACCAATAAAGATTTATGATACAGAGTATTCCGAACAATGGGCACTAGCATGGGTAGAGAAAGGTCATTATCTATTTTTCTTTTGATCATTCAACTCTACTAGAACCGTCATTCATTCGCAACTTGAATAGTATTGCAGACAGAGGAGGATTATTGCAACGCATGTGAAGAACGACAGAACATATGTCATCAGACATATCAATGATTTATAGGTGCTTCAAGCAAGAAATGGTCCAATCAAAAATGGGAAAGAAAATATATGAGATATGCATCGCCATTCATGGTTAAAGTAAGTCTGTCAAAGATGAGTGATCTGAGAGGAATATAAAGGTCTTTGATGCTGATTCTTCATGCATTTTTGACAAACAAGAGATTGCATGGGATGGTGTGCCGTCCGGCTAGGAACATTTTGGTAAGCATTGTTAAGTATATAGTTTCTGTATATTATTATATTTTAGTTTTCGCTCTATATAATAACCACTTACGGGTTGTGGGCTTATAAGTTTAGGCTACCATGGCTTAGTTGTAACTCTTCATATTGTCAGTACAGACCTCCTATGATCAATGGAGGGAAATAACAGATCATGTGTTATTGTAAGTTTCTAATGACACTGTTGTGATGATAATTACAGACTGTGAGCCTGGGCCACTCACACTAGATTTTTTGCGGGGATCATTCGTGGTCCTGATGGTTTTGACGACATTGTAACCGCACCTTCAGCCCTTCACCTTCATTCACCTTAATTAGGAAAACAATTGGTACTATCTCTTTACAAGAATTTCTTCTGATTAGTACAAAATGAATTTCAGCTTTGGTTATTCAATAATGTTTATGTCAATGTTTCTCATTACGTTATCTAATGGTAAATGTTCCAAACTATGCCAGATCGTGGAACATCTTCCATTAGACCCCTTACCAAACATCCCCTTACAACAACCATTTTAAGTCCTGATTTATTATTGATACTTTTTCACAATGGTGAAAATGATAATATGCTAACAATCATTTTGTGATTCTTCACTTTATTTTTATGACTATTAGCCGCCCTGCTGTCCTACTATGCACGTTTACTGTTTTGATCCACTTAGGCATCACCTAGGAGTGGCAATGTACATGTACATAACGAATAGCAGAAAGAAATGATACCAAAAGATGCTATTAAAGATGGTCGATGTGATATTGTGTATACTTTTGATTATATTTGCTGATAAAGTAGATAGAAATAAACATCCGACTACTTAATTGCTTTATGATAGGTGGCTAAAAAGTTTAAATTCATATTAGTATTACCTAAATTCTTTATGTAATGTACCTCTGCACTACATACTACTTATTAGAAACTAAAATTTTGGTGTTAGGCTTATTTAGAAATTTACTTGCTTTGCCTATTCTATGCTAGAAGCCATAAACATTATCATCAAATAAAATTACGTTAAAAGTTCAGGAAATATATATTTGTGGCTATGAACTTTTATCCAGTTTACGTATAATCGTTTTTGTCATTCTTGAATTCTTGCGTTGGTTGTTGAAGGATTTAACTAGAATGCTTGGAGGTGTCATGTTCACATTCTATCAGTTATGTTGCTATGCACATTGTAGATGATCTTTGTTTGTACATGCATATTTCCAAGGACAAAAATTCAAAAAATTGGTTGGTATACTTTTGTATTTTATCTATATAAGCAGCTTTGTATATGAACACCATGTGATGCACTTAAAAATAAAGTCTTTGTCACATTCAGAAACTCTTTAGTGTGTAGTTGGTGTTTATTGTAGTGTATATGCCAGTTTTCTTTGTATCATACCTCTAACGTACTGTGTGGTTATCATCACTACCAATAAAGAGCCAAAATATTTGCCTAAAATGTGAATTTGTCAAACTTTGAAAACGGAGACGCGAGAAGATTTTTGAAAACTGTTAAAAGGTCATTTGAGCTGTGTTGCACTTATTTTATATGGTAGTTGAATACCACTAGACATTAGTTAAATGGATTGTTGTTATATGGCCAATGTGGATGCACAGGACGCGAACGTGATTGAGCAATATGCGGGTCGATTTGGGTCATAAGTTGGTCAAAGCATGACTCACTTGGGTCATGGGTCAAATCAATATGTGGGTCGATGGGTCATAATTTTGTCAGATCCATATGTTGTCGATGAGCCATATATTTTTATTTGTTGCACATTACAGTTAGGTCCTGATTGTATTTTTTATAAACGTGCAATGGGTTTGTGTGCAGGTCTAAAAAAGATGCAGATATCCACTTCGGAACACCCAAATATCAAGATTTGAGACCCGCTGGAGGAAGGTTGTAGGCTTGGACTGTGGTTAGTAGTGGACTGGACACAAATAAGCTCATTAGCCACTTATAAGCGTATACAAACACCCCCTTAACTAGAATGATTTGGAGTTTGTATTGCTTTTGTAGTTTACATCTGTTACGTCCATCAAAAGCTGAATATCTTTTTTGTTTATATCTTATATAGTGGGTGAAAGGAATTGCTTATTTAAGGGTAATGATATGCTCATTGTAATATCTTTCACAAATTAAGCAAATAAAAAAGTTTTTTTTAAGCAGAAAATAAGCAATCCCAAACACCCTTATGTTATCGTGTTTAAATCTCCATAAACATTGACACTTTTGTGTGTTTAGGGTTAATTTGATTATTTAAGACTTTGTAACAAGCATATAAACAAAGTAGCATCTATATTGTTCCTAATACTATCATTTCCGATCCAAGACAACGTTTTGATTTGCTATCACAGTTTAGAAATTTAGAGCTGATTGTTATATTGTCCTAGCTTTTACTTTTGATATAGGTTTATATTATGCTTATCTGAGTTTTTGTTATTTGTATGTTGCTTAATAAAAAATATCCATATGATTAATTTTAAACATTTAAATATTTTAGTCTGAGAAGGTTTTGAAGTTTGTTGAGACATCCAGAAGTGAAGGTGCTACCATATTGTCAGGAGGGCAACGTCTCCAACATTTGAAAAAGGGATTTTTTTTATCGAGCCAGCATCATTATTGACAACAGTACATCCATGGTGAAAAAACATTTTCACCAGAAGAAGACGCAATCAAGTTAGTAAACGATACCCGGTGAGTTATCTCATTTCTCTCAAAAAGCTATCGTATCATTTGTTTCAACTGTTGTTGTCAGCTTTTCTAAGTCGTATGATATTCCAACAGGTAGCGCTCGGGTGCTGCTGTACTAATATTATAAAAGTTTCATAAAGGATATTCAATATACCCTATGTCCCAACGTCAAATGTTTGTGGTCTTATGCAATGCGCAGGCTTTCGATGTGAATTGTTGACAACTAATAAAGGCGTTGACAATTTTCTAACTGGCTAGCAATTTTGAAAAGAATATATAGTTTGCAGAGATCGAGAAATAGACCTAAGGATAAGTTCAGTCTCAAGGTTAGTTCGTTTTTGTTGTTGGACTTTATGTTATGTTACTTGACTTGATTGAATTTTAAGAAAGTTTGACGTATAAGTATTTGTTGTAGAATTGTAGCTACGTATTCATATCATAAATAATCTGGAGATACGTCATTTACATCTTTTAGTGAATACAAAAATGTACTCTGAAAATTATTTGCAATGCCAAACACCAGTAGTGGCATGAATTTGCAACTTGGAAATGAGTATCCTATTCAATCAGACAACTACCACTTTAGTCTTTTTGATTCTGAAGCAAACAATCTATTGAGATCACCCATCAGTTCAAAAACCTCAAAACATCGACCCACTAAATCAGAATCATCGTATTCATCATCATCGAACCCTACACCTGGAAAGACCACTCGTGGGTTTAGCTGAATCTTTTCTACAAAAACAAAGTGAACCTTGACCCATGAGTTTGTGCAGATACAATATATGGAAATGGAAATTCTGGCAGTGGAGTGGAGATTTCAGTTTCAAAACATTTCATTATTTGCGAGGTAATTTTTTTTTTATTACATACCTGTATTTGATCATGATCTTGATCTTTATCTCCCCCATATAAGTGGTTAATTAGTGTATGAATTTTATTTCTTTATATTTTTTGGTGTGTTTCTGAACATGACATAAGCTTTTCATGAAATATGCTTTTACTTGAAGAAACAACTCATGTTGTGTTAGTACAATGTTGTTGTCATTAACAAAAAAAAAAGAATTGCAATAATCCCTTTATATTCATTCATGTTTTGTCATAGAAGAATAATAATGATTAGTTATAAAGCAATCAGTATAGTTGTTATTAGTTCTTTTAGTTCTTTTAACGAAACGAGTTAATAGGTTGTATTCATGATAAACAGTACCGATCCCAATATATGGTACGATACCGGGACTACGAAATAAGGTGAAAAAAAATTGAGGCCACTAATTCGATACGGGACCGGTACCAAATCGGGAAATTCCCGAAAAACCAAATACACTATTATAAATGCATTCCAAGATAAAATTGGGACCACTAATTCATGTTGTGTTAGTGGATATTCAATATACACTATTATAAATGTAATCCATTTGTAGCATTCCAAGATAAAAACAAACAACTTAGAGTGCTTGGTGCAACATGTTATAGGAAAAAAGTTTTATTTTGCATCTGAGTTTATTTGGTTGTATATTTTATTTTTGCGTATCACTTTTTAACTTTTTTCCTCTCATATTCAATAAATATTTAATTCTTTTCGTTCTTAATACATTCATTAAAAATGATTTTCCGTAAACTAACACCACAACTAATACAGTTTAAAAAAAAAGCCAAACAAAACCACAATGTCTTTAAGAACCAAAATTCCGTTAAGTTACACCATCAAAATCTAAACATTAAATAAAAAATAATTAATGTAAACTAATACATTTTAACAATAATAAAAAAAAACACCGTACTTTAAAAACAAATATTCGTTAAGTAACACCATTAAAAGAATAATTATAAGTCATGCCTGCCCATCGGGCGGGCTTCGAAATCTAGTATATATATATATATATATATATATATATATATATATATATATATATATATATATATATATATATATATATATATATATATATATATATATATATATATTAGTGCATTGTAAACGTGATTACTTCAAAACATCAGCAAGTTAGAGATATGTGAAAGTGATGTGGAAATTTTTCATGTCTGGTATTAATGTTAGTACTTGATGTTGACATGCAGGCAATCAATGCTAAAATACTTTCACTTAACTATGGCGGATCAAGGATTAAAATCAAACATGTTAATGCACAAGACTCATTGAGTGGTGGAGTCCATGTACTAGTGACTGGATATTTGACCGGAAAGGATGATATTCCGAAGAATTTTTCACAATCTTTCTTCCTCGCACCTCAAGACAAAGGCTACTTTGTGTTGAATGACATATTTGAGTACACGGGGAATGTTACTCATCAGGAGAATGCTAATCATCATGAAGAAGAACGTGCGCCCACTCCGGATGTGGTGGCTCCTGTGGAGAAGAATATCCCCGGAAATGCTGCTGTATCGACAAAGGAGTCTCAAGTGAAAGAGGTTGTGCATGTTGTTAAAGAAGTAACCCCTGTTCAAGAGGAGTATGAATGGACTTTACTGTCGGATGAAGACTTCACTCCGTGAGGAAACTCAAATGTATATTTCTGATAATAATCTTCAAACTAAACTGACAATTTATATGATGAGTTTGAAAATATAGATTTCAATGATTAATATTTATATTTCTGTTGAAGACTTTAATTACTTTCAACAAGATATGAATGGATTACATCTCATTATACATATGATGTACTATAAATCTTCTTAATGGATAAATATAGTTTTAGTGAATTAAAAAAATGAAAATGATAATTGTTTAAAAAATGAAAAAGTTATGATAGAATTAAAAAAAAAAAAAAAAAAAAAAAAAAAAAAACCTATTATTTTTTATGTAGAAAAAATTATCTGAATTAGAAAATCTAAAGGTTTTATTTAAAACCTCTACTCATCATAAGGAAAAAATAAACGTTATAAATATTGTGAGACGTGACGTGACTGCATGACTAAGCCTCACGCTTTAGCGGCTAAAGCGTAGTTTTTGCGTTTTTAAAGCGTGACATAAAGCGACAAAAAATATGAAACTATTTATATATTTATATTATATTTCATATATATCGAGTTTATAAAAAGTGTTGTATATTATAATATTCTCATTTAAAAAAATAATAAAACATTATCGGAGTTGAATAAAAAAAACTCGCCATGCCTCACGCCTTAACGCGCTTTATCACGTCTTTTCCCGCCTCATCTCATGTCATGCATAGAGTCGACGCTTTGATATATTTTGTAACGTGGAGGTCACGCCTCAGCGGCCATCATGGTGCGCCTTTTAAAACAATGAAAAAAAATATAACAATTGATTTTTCTAATAGCACTCAAGATCATTTACTTCAACATCTTCTTTCTTTAAATATGCCATAAGGTTATAAAGATTAAAGATAAATACATATTCAGATTTTGAAAATTATATGCCACATGATATAGACAGATTAGTCACTAGAATTGGAGAAATATATATAAATGACCATTTTGTAAATTTAAAACCCGACCTAAAACCGGAAAATTACATACCAAATGCAAATGATATAACAAGTGTTAGTAACTCGACAATTGTAATGAATGCATTTACTAGACCTATTGAAGGATATGCTGGTAGGACAACTATTACGAAAGGGGATAAAATAAAAGACAAAAAAATTCAAACCATATGAAAGTATAAAAAGTGAGCCTATTAACCCCTCTGAAATATATTTGGATATTGATTGTATTAACAATACTGAAGAAGCTATCGATAAATGGGAAACTGCCCTTACGATATCTGCTACAGTAAATACAATGGATGTATATTTAGAAGCTATCGATAAATGAGAAACTGGCGTTAGGACTAGGACTGAGTATCGCAGACCCAAGATTGACCGAGAACGAAAAAACCGACCGAAAACCGACCGAAGTGAAGGACCATCGGTCCGGTCTCGATCCCAACATTTTCCTTGTTTCGGTCTCGGTCCGGTTCACCGGACCGGTCCTACCTAAAAACCGATCATTATGCCTTTTTGGACCCTACCCGACAGAAGGACCGGACCGGACCGAACAAATTCGGTCCGGTCTGGTTTGCGTCGGGTCAACTCGGGTCAAGCCTCCAAAAAAAATACCCGAACCCGACCTTATTTAGAACTCAGGTCACTCGGGTCGGGTCAATTCGGGTTCGGGTCAACTCGGGTTCAAGTCCATTTTACTTCAATATGTTTAGACTTAGGGGTGTGCACGGTTCGATTTGGGTGGGTTTTTGGCTAAAACCGAAACCGAACCGCCATATTCGGTTTTTATAGAACCCAAAACCGAAACCGTTCGGTTTTTGGCGGTTCGGTTTTTTATGTTTATTATCGGTTTTGGTTCGGTTTTTCGGTTTTTTCGGTTTCAAATCGTTGATATTTGGGCATGGCAAATTTATACCAACAAACTTGTATTACATAGAAATTTGATTATTCTTATTTATTTTTTTTATCAATCTAAGAATAATAATGTTTATTACATAATTCTATAATTACACACATGCAAGTGAACATACACATAATATGATCATCGTTATATATTTATTGATATATTCTCAATTAAACACACGACACGACAAACACACATATAAACATAAACATTAAGATAAATTATATATGAATTTATAAATTTGATTTATTTAGTTATTTATTCATATCATATTAATTATATATATTATTATATAATAAAATCGGTTCGGTTCGGTTTTTGGACGAAAACCAAAACCGAACTGTATTTTTCGGTTTTTGAAAAATTAAAAACCGAACCATCGGTTTTTAGTTTCGGTCGGTTTTTTTGGTTCGGTTTTTTCGGTTTTCGGTTCGATTTCGGTTTTGTTTGCTCACCCCTATGTTTAGTGTTAATTGACTCGGGTTCGGTGAATTTAGGTTGGGTCAATTCGGGTCAAGGCTAAAATAAAAATACCCGAACTCGATCTTGTTTAGAACTCGGGTCAATTCAGGTTGACCCGATTAACCCGAATATAATTTTGAACCCAATTGACTCGGGAATGACACCGATCTGCCACGAATATAAACACCTCAATCTTCCCTCTTTAAAACCTGACTCCTCATTCTCTCTTAACTTACCTTTCCACCACTACACAACCACCATCTTCAGCAACCGGACCACCATCACCGCATCCATCCGCCACTATCACGACCATATACCACCACAAAATCGTCACCACCACCATTGGCGGCTGAGAACGGCCAGGCGGCATGTGGTGTTCAAGAAGATGTATTGGTCCGTGTTTGGTTTTTGTTGTTATTGTACATGGGTTTTTGAATCCATTATAGATTAAAAACAAGAAGAAAGAAAATGGGTTAAAACCATGAAGAATAATTTGTGTTAGTATCCGGTTTGTTGCTTGGTTGTTACAATATGAAAAAGTACAATAGGCGCGAGATGTACCTTGTGGGGGGCGGCGGTCCCATGGACATAGTCATGGTCCAATGGATGGTCGGTGCAAGGCCAGAAATTGGAACACATTGATTCCGCTCGTTCCCGTCCTTCGCTTCAGGGCCTGTCCCTTGTTGTGGTCAGGACTCCATACTGTCTGGCAGCTTTTGATAATTAGCTTTTCTTGATTTTTTTTTTTTTTTTTTTTGGGATAATTAGGTCAACTAAAAAATAGACCAAACCCGGGTGTTTCATTTTGGACAAAACCTGATATTAATGCACTAAAAACTACAGGAACGAAAAACATTGTGTTCTCGAGTTAGAGTTAAAGAAGAAAAAGGAAAAAAATGAAAATGAAACATAAGAAGTTGTGTTCTCGAGCAGCAATTAAAGAAAACGAAATGTAATAAAAGTTAGTGTGATTTTGATAGATTATTATTAAAGTAAATTGTTTCCCGCATTCATTTCTTTAATTTTCTTTAATAATATTAAAATGGTAATAATCCTAGTCAAATTCCTCCTATTCATCTTTTCTTTTGCCACTAAGAAGAAAATTTATATCTTAGATTCTCTCACTTTACACACACATCTCTCAATCCTTTTCTTTCTGGTACATATTCTGTTTTTTTTTTTTTTTTTTTTTTTTTTTTTTTTTTTTTTTTTTTTTATAAAATTCTTGTTGGGTTATGTTTTTTTTATAAATTAATTTTTTTTTTTTTTTTTTTTTTTTTTTAGGTTTTTGTGTTTATCTATAATGGCGGATCCAGCAGCTCATATTCCTCTGGCTCAAGTTGTATGTTTTCTTTTTGTACTTTGTTATTGTATTAATGTTTTTTTATTATTTTATTTTGATTATTATTGTTGTGTTTGGTTTTGAGCTTAGAAGTAGTTTTTAGGTAGTATTGTTTGTAGAGATGGTTGCGCGAAGGTGGGGTTGTTTTTAGTGAATGTTGTATGGTGGTATAGAGGCGTATTCTTTAAAAGATGTGGTTTCCCAGGAGGTGGGAGGTATCCCCGTGACCGTTTTCGACCCTACTCTCAGATATGTACCTATTAAGGTTTGAGCCCTAGACATCTTGTTAGGTGCCTTACCACTAGGCTACGTTGGTGGTGGTTATTGTAAACACATGATGTTATGGTGAATAGGTTATAAAGTCGTTCATTGTGTTTAATTGTTGCTTTGTCCTTTTCTGCGCTGAGGATGAGGTCCTAATATTGGGATTTAACTATTAAAAAGCGCTAGTTGTTTGATAATTTTTTTTATTGCTTGTTTTTAGAAGGAAAACACATACAACCACCTAATCAGCACATTGTGTCACTAATGGGACTTAACCCACAACCAAGAGGCTGAAGGTTCATTGGTAGATTTAATTGCTGTTGGTTTGAACCTATTTGCTTAACATTTAAGCTATCGCTCTTCCCAGAAATAAGTGACCTATTACCTATGGAAAGTGCTCTTGGTTTTGTATTTTAAATTGTGATTTGGATGTATGCGTAGACTTGCTTTAGTATGTGGTTTTATGTGATTGTGTTATTTGTCGTTTTAAATGACTTTAAATTATGTAAACAGGTTGGGCACGCGTTTGTTCAGCAGTATTATCTTATACTGTTCGAGTCACCTGGACTGGTTCATCGGTTTTATCAGGATATCAGTAGAGTTAGTCGACTCGAGGAAGATGGTACTATGAGCACTACTACTACTATGAAGGTATAGTCTCTGTTTTTTCTTTATTCTTTTGGTATAGTGTTTCATATGTACCTCCAAAATCCTTTTTAAAATAACTAAAGTTATCAGTGAATTGTTTACAAATCTACCTCAAGCAAATAGAGATACGTGAAAGTGAGGTGGAAAATTTTCATGTCTGGTCTTAATGTTAGTACTTGATGTTGGCATGCAGGCAATCAAAGCTAAAATACGTTCACTTAACTATGGCAAATCAAGGATTGAGATAAAATATGTTGATGCACAAGAATCATGGAGTGGCGGAGTCCATGTACAAGTGACGGGATATTTGACCAGAAAGGATGATATTCCTAAGAATTTTTCACAATCTTTCTTCCTCGCACCTCAAGACAAAGGCTACTTTGTGTTGAATGACATATTCCATTACACGGGGAATGGTACTCATCAGGAGAATGCTAATCATCATGAAGAAGAACGTGCTCCCACTCCGGATGTGGTGGCTCCTGTTACTCCTGGACAAGGTGACTAATAATACATATTTAGCTGTGATTGTTGTTTGTCACAAAACTTGAAATTAGTCATGATATATTTGTACTGAAATCAATTGATCTGCAGCACGTGAGATTGCTCCTGTGGTGGAGGAAAATATCCCCGGAGATGCTGCTGTATCGACAGAGGAATCTCAAGCGAAAGAGGATGTGCTTGTTTGTAAAGAAGTAACCCCTGTTCAAGAGGAGGCCCCTATTTCTGATGAAGACTTTACTCAGTGAGTAAACTCAAATGAATAATTGAATATTTCTGATAAATAATCCTGAAACAAACTAAATTGACAATTTATATATATGATGAATTTGAAAATATAGATATAAGGGTAAACTGCAAATAATGTCCATGTGGTTTCTCATTTTTGCGAAAAATGTCCAGGTGGTTTCTACTTTGTTGCGAATAATCTCTTTTGGCTAACGATCGTTAAAAATCTCCGTTAGTCAAAGTCAAAAGCCATGTGAAATGACTAATTTACCCTCGTCTTCTTCCTGCAATTACTTTTTTTGAATTTGCAATTATCACCCCTCTACTATCCTCCATCACCACCACCACCCTCCTCTAGGGGTGCTCACGGTCCAAAAACCGGACCGGACCGACAAAAACCGGACAGGATCGAGACCGAATCCGGCAAAAATCCTAGACCGAGACCGGACCGAATGTGGTCGGTCCGGTCCGGTCTCGGTCCAAATAGGCTAAATGTCCGGTTTTTAAGCCGGACCGGACCGAGACCGAAATTATGAAAATCCCTAGACCGAGACCGGACCGAATGTCCGGTCCGGTCCGGTCGGTTTTGTCGGTCGGTCCGGTCCATCCGGTCAGTTTGCTCACCCTTACCCTCCTCTACCAGCACACAACCACCACCATCAAATCCCTTTTTTTTTAATTGAATGCACCTCTGTTTTTTAACCCGTATGACTCATGCGTTTTTTGTTCGTATAAAGTTTATAACACTGGGATCAAACTCATAAATGCATACGTTGATTCCATTTTGGTCTATTTCAGCTCTTCTTCTGGTCATATTTGGGACCCACAGTCGCGTGTTTATTTCTTGTACACTTTATGAATGTGACCAACATTTCTTTTTATATTGTTTCAGGAACTACTTTGATGATCTTGCTGGTTTTGGAACTCAGCCTGCGCCTGGCCTAAAAAGTACATCTGAAGTGACTCAAGACGTTCTGGAATCACTTTTCAAAACTCGAAAGAGTAAAAAACATAAACCAAGCAACTTGAACTGGAAGACTGTAGTAAAAAAGATGGAGTCATTTGGGGAAATGCTCGATTATCCTTCCGAAGATACTTTAGAAGATCAGCCTATTCTTGGTAGCAGAACAGCATATTTTCCAGATAGTTTATCATTTTTTTTATTTGTCTAATTTATCCCCTCTTTACATGCAGCCAAAGGGGAGGATTATAAAGTCTATAGGAATACTGCAAGTCAACTATGGGATTCAGTGAAGTCCTACCGTCAAAAGGTAATTAATTTTAGAGTAAACTAGTTATAATGCCCGCGCACGCACGGTTTTTTTTTTTTTAATTTTTTGAAATAATTATTTAAAAATTTTAATCCTATTATTAATTATATCTTATCTATATTTTTTGTATTTATCTTTTACTTGTATTGTGGATAAATATAAAATAAATAATCTTTTTTTTTAAATATCTTATCTATATTTTTTGTATTTATCTTCTACTTGTGTTATTGATAAATATAAAATATTACCTAATAAGAAAATAATTTTTTTTTTAATAAAATTATTACTAAATCAAATATGAATTGATTTTTTTGAAATGCAAAATTCCGAATAGGGGTTTTATTTTATTATATAAAAAAGATTTCAACGTTGGTCCCTAAAGTTATGCCAGATTTCATAATATATCCAAAAACGCTAATTATTGTTTTTTTAGTCCACGATCTCGAAAATATTACGCTGCTGGTCCAATTTTCTAACGATCGTTAGTTTTGCTCGTTATCTCAGTCCTCACGTGCGCCGCACAGAGGGCAATTTTGTCCGAGTCTTTCTTTCTGGCTTTTTGTTCAGAGCATGCTACTCTACATTACACTCTAACAAGTGTACTTTTTGTACTTTATAGTTAAAAAAACACTTTTGTACTCGTAAAGTATTTTTTTTGATTTTTTCAATCTTTTATACTACTGTAGCATCATGTACTTTTTATACTTTTGAATTTGCATTTTGTACTTTCACCAAACAAAAAATACATGCATCCATTTTTCATACATTTTCTTTTTTTACTTTTTTCAATTTTTGTGTCCTTTCTCATTTTCAACCTCATATTCATCTTCTTCCTCTAATTTGTTCTTGATTGTTAATTTTATTTAACATGTTCATGAATACTTTAAGTTTTTTGTTAAACACAAATCAAACAACACAAATATATTTTAATTCAAACATAAATCAAACAACAAAAATACATTTTGATTCATTATCAACTTAAAAGATTAACAAGAGCAAAAAATCATACTTAATAGTTCAAGAACAAAAATCACCGTCTTGAGTAAAATCACTATACCAAAACATCAATGTGTTACACAAACACAAAGACACATATTTAACATCATCACAATTTCCCTAACTATAACCCCATTACTTACGATATCTCACACACCTCTTTTACTCCAAAATACTCTCACCTCCCCTCTATAAATTTCCAGCCACCACCATATATAATCCGTCGCCATCACCATCACCATCACCATCTCAATAGGCCACTGATCTGTATGCATTGATATTCGACATAGCAAGTTAGGAAGATATTTATTTGCTAGAGATTTGACCTTTTATGGGGTACCTTTAATAATTCATTTATGCCCCTTTCCTCTCATGTTCCCTTGTGATCTGCCATTATAAACAACAAACCCATTAATAAAAATGTTATTTTAGTAAACTCCACCGCCATAAATTATATGTTTTTTCTAACGAAACAAGTCTAATACACTAGTGCGTTTAACTAAATTTTCTCCACTTACACATCTGTACCATTGCCCTTCCAACCTGACAACCTCTCAATGACACTTTTTATTGAGTGGGCCACAATACTATAATAAATACTTTTACAAAATGTAAAAAAGAAAAGAAAAAGACTATAAGCTACAATGTTTCATGGCCACTACTTTAATAGTCCATGATCTCAGACTATCGTTAGAAAATTGGACCAGCGGCATAATATTTCCGAGATCATGGACTAAAAAAGCAATAATTAACGTTTTTGGATGTCGTATGAAATTTGGCATAACTTTAGGGACCAACGGTGAAATTTACTCTTAATTTTATAATCTCATAGTCTGTATACTGTCGGTTCATTTATAATGAGCTTTTATTGCCTTTTTCTATTGTACAGGCCGCAAGCGCATATGAAAATGGTAAACGGGAACATGCGGCATATCTCTTTGATCAGGTTTAGTTATGCTTAAATTACGTTGTATAAAAGTATTCAAATTGTGAATAATTATTTAAACATATAAATTTTAATGCAGGCAAGGCAGTGTAAGGAGAAGGCTCGACAAGCAGATAAAAGGGCAAGCCAGTATATATTTAATTCGAGGTTTGTCGCTGTGTAGATAATAAAGTCCTCTACGCTTTATCTGGATGGTGTTTAGATTTAGTAATTATACCCAATGCAGGAACAAGGACTTTGAAAATCTGATAACTATTGATCTACATGGACAACATGTGAAACAAGGAATGAAGCTTCTAAAACTTCACCTCTTATTTGGGGCATACGCCCATTGTAAGCATCTTGTTTATTATTCATTGATTATTTTTTATTGTCATCTATTTTTGGAAGTCTTAACGTAAATTTCTGATGGATCCTTTATCTATGATGTATAGCCGTGCGGCTCTTCAGAGTTATTACAGGATACGGTAGGCATGGTGTTGGAAAGTCAAAACTTAAACAGTCGGTATGAAAATGTCACTATATCTTTTAGAAATCAGTCTCAAAGTGATCAATCATCCTAGGTGGAGTTGGCAATTCGGGTGGGTTGAGCAGTTGGGCAATGTGTTAAAACATCTTAGGAACCAGAAAATTTTACGCCCAAATCGTTTGTCCTTTATCATTTAGTATTTAGCATGTTACACTCGAATATCATTTTATAATATTTTATGGCAATGTTGATAAAATGATTTAGGAGTATATTAGCGTTAAAAACAAACATTGGGCAACTTTCAACCCCTTAGACACATTCAACCAAATTGACTCGATATTTTTTAAGCTAATTTTTATTTGCTCTGTTTCCTTTTTACTCAATTGGACGCATTTGAAAGGAAAAAAACTTGAACGGACACATAGTATTAGAAAATGTGTTGAAATTGCAATGATCGATTCTAGGTTTACCAGTATTAAAGGTGATAGATGCATGCTGTTCCATATGTATCTTTTGGTGTACTATGTAAGATGTTTGATGCTTCTTGCAGGCTATTGATCTCCTAGAATCTGAAAAAATCGAGTGGAATGAAGAAAATAGAGGAACCTTGTTAATTAAACTGAATGGGCAAAGAGAGTTCAGCAGCTTCTTGGAATCTGGCAGCGACAGCGAATAATTCTTTTTTCTTGCTTCTTGGTGTATTCCATGTATGCTAAAGAACGAAAAATATGAGCTAGAGCTGATTTCATAATAAGGAAATCATCATGTATTTAAGTAGACTAGCACGGTACCCGCGCCATGCCTGTGACGATTAACCAGAGAAATAGATCCCGGTGAAGCCTGATTCACCCTTTGTATCAGTTCCAACGGGTCCTCTCCGATTTGTTTTCGGATGGCTTTTATTGGCTAGCCGAACCGGTGGCGACTCCCATTCCCAGTTGAACCCGTTGGTCCTGTCCGGTTTTCAAAACTATATGTACCATCAACATGTTAGCTTGTATGAAGTTTTGTGTGTTTTATTAGTTTGTATAATATGTATAATAATATGTACTTTCATTTTAAGGTGTTTTAAAAATAACATTAATTAGTGTGTTTAATTAGTTTATACTTTGGATTATATTGCAGCTTGTTTAGATTGTACATTGTGAAAATATTATTGTACTTTTTAATAAGGGGGTGTTTTAATTCATTGTATTTAATTTGGTAGATATGCTTTTAATTGGTTGTACAATGTGAATACATCATTGTACCATTAACTAATGAGGTGTTTTAATATAAGTATTAATTATGTGTTAATTTATGTCTTAGTACATTAAAAAGTTGTACAATATGTTTCTTTGTTTATATATTTCAATTTTCAATTAATGTTAGGAAATTAAGTTTTAGAGATATTTAATGTTTCAAAATTGTGTTTAATTTACTTGTACATTTTGCTTTGTTAGTTGTGTTGTTTAATTTTAAGATTTCAATAGTCTTAGTCATTTAATGTTAGAAAAATCCTTTGTGCTTTATAAGATAGTTAGATAATCTATTTGGAGACATTCTTGCTTCTGCTTACAATAAGCAATCACGGTACTGATATTTGAGTAATATTGGTCTACTTTGTAGGGTGCATAAATGTATTATGATTGTGGTGGTTGTGTGGTGGTAGAGGGTGGTGATGTTGTGGTAGAGGGTGGTGGTGATGGAGGATAGTAGAGGGATAATAATTGAAAATTCAAAAAAAGTAATTGTGGGAAGATGAGGGTAAATTAGTTATTTTACATGGCTCTTGACTTTGACTAATGGGGATTTGTAACGATCGTTAGCCAAAATAGATTATTCGCAATTAATAGTTTTGAGGGACATTTTTCACAAAAATGGGAACCACAGCGACATTATTTGCAGTTTACCCTAGATTTAAAGGATGAATTTGAAAACTATATATATATATATATATATATATATATATATATATATATATATATATATATATATATATATATATATATATATATATATATATATATATATATGATGAAGACTTTACTTTCGATAAGGTATGAATGAATTACATTTGATTATACATATGATGACACAAACACTATACACTACTACACAACTGGGCAAATGTTGCAGAACTTTGTAACGGAAATTTTCCGTAGCAAATATGCAACGGGTTTGCAACATATTTGCAACGGATTAGCAAGGACACAAAAACCGGTTGAATATCCATTGCAAAAATTAAAGTAATTTCTTTTATACATATATTTAAATATTCCGTTGCAAATCCGGCAAGTTTATTTTAAATTTGTAATGGATTTCCAAAGTATTAAAAATTATATTATCTTATAAAGCATTTAGGCCTTCTAAAAAAAGAAATACTTAAAATTAAGCATCGCAAGTTCTCAAGCTAAAAGTACAACTAATTAAAACACATTTTCTAACATTAAATACAATTACAAGTTCTTAAGCTAAAAATACAACTAATTAAAACACATTTTCTAACATTAAATACAATCTTTAAATATAAATACTTAAAATTCGGCATTACAAGTTTTTAAGCTAAAAGTATAACTAATTAAAACACATTTACTAACATTAATAAACTAGTTAATAAATACAATTAATACAATTATTAAAACACCCCTTACATAAGAAATACAAATTATCAAGCATATTATACAACCAACTTAAACACAATTCCTACATTAAATGTCAATAATACAAATAATAAAGCACATTATACAAAAATCCATGCCCGAACGGGCAACGGGCCAAATGGGCTCGAGCCTGAATAGGCACGGGCCAAACGGGCTCGATCCAGAACGAGCATGGGCCAATGGGCTCGAGCTCGAAAGGTTTACAACTCTTAGCTATTACTTTTTCCTTTTGATGTCGTTAACATTTATTTTAGAGTACTCACCGCTGCAACGTACGGGTACCCTAGTAGTATATATAAAAGATACTATTATTTTGCAAAATTGTTGCAAAATTTTTAAAAATAGTTATGGATTTGCAACATAATGATTATAACAGTTTAATTTCAATTGCTATGGTTTTGCAATGAAACATGATCTTAATTTAATTTCTATTTATTTTTAATATTTTATTCTCATCCGCTTGCAATTTACAAAATAATTGCTATGGATTTGAAACGGTAACCGATAAAACTTCGTTTTCTATTTGTTTTCAATATTTCATTGATATTTATGTTTTAAATTTTGAAATAATTGCAACAGATATTAACATATACTATTACTAGTTTCATGTTATAATTCCACTAGAAATTTCTAAATAATTTGCTATGGAATTGCAACGAATTAAGAAAGTTTAATCATTTCTAACTATTTAGTTGCAATCCGTATAGTATTTTATTATATTGCAGTGAGTTGTATTTGTTTTCTATGTGATGCAATGAGTTTGTATTACGTATTTGTTGGTTGTTACCGCATCGGTTGAAAATGGGTTGTAGTGTGTTGCTTGATGTAATGTGATTTGTATTTGTTATATTTAGTCTCTATTGCTTGAAATTGGGTATATCGTTCTTAATTGTCTAATCGTCTAATCGGATAAATAAGGGAGATGGCAAGTCGACTTGTGTTTTGAGTACGTCATAGTGTCATTCTTGTATTGAATAACATCATGCATGAAAGCAAAACAAAGGATTCCATACAATATACGTTTTGGAAAAAATAGGGAATATGTATACATCTGTTACATGGCGAAAATACCGAGTATGATCACATTTGTTCACGAAACTGTTGGATAATTGTACATGTTGCTACAACCACGTATGAAATAAAAAATATTGAACATACCCATATGAAAGGATTATGTACAAAGAACGTCTTTCACGACCGACCTTCACATAAATGCCAAAGCCCCGGTGCAGACTAAAAGGAACACACAAAGTGGAAATGAGAAAAGAGTGACAAAATGTGTAGCAATTCGTATTTTTCAGGTCAATATTTACTTATAAACTCAAAATTATTTACTTAGAAAGTTTACTTAATTACCTTAACGCGTAATTGTTAACTTGAATCGCGTAAACCGGAAAAACGGCTTTTAACATAAACCGGCATTATACAAAGCAAACTTTTAAACCGAATAACATTCATCAATGACCAGGAAATTTGCAGCTTCATACAGAAAACTTTTAAACCGAATACAGCGAAACATTAATCTTCAATCCCAAAACAAATTTGAGCATGCACAAAAACATCATCTGGTCATACGTAAATCTGGGTATCTGCTAGGCAACAAGTGAGCACATTCCAACTTTATATACTTGGTTCTCATAATCAGTAAAAAATGGATGAAAAATCAGAAATCAAATCAAATCCAACAAAAACAAACTTTCACTTTGCCGCTCATCACAGGAGATAAATATTTACAAGCAATGTGCTATGGCATCACCATTCCTTATTTGTTCCATTTACTAGCTTTTGAAGTAGAACACACTCTTTTCAACTTTCAAAAGTAATGCGAATTATTCAAATCTTCAGTATATAACAAAAAAGTAAACTTCATCAAAAGAATTTCAGGTATATAATCAAAATAGCGAGTGTAAGCTATTACTCGATATTTTCGAGCAATGTTTGTGCTTCATGGATTATAAATCTATCTGTGAAAATGATTTATGATAGTTAAGTAACAATGAAAGAATTATTGTGAAACTATATCTAAAAAGAATCCTCATTCTACTCTGGCTTTGAACGATTTGCTGAAATGTTGTCTAGACTGTGTCGGGATCACTGCTGAATGTATTTACTAAAGCTAAAAACTTAGAACTTGCCTCGTGTGTTGTTAATAGCAAGAATCATCTTGCGGAAAAAATTGGAATAATGCGTACGGTTATCCATAGACAGATTAAACGCCAAGTTTTCTCTGCTTTTTTACAAGCAACCTTGTTGTCTCATCTTTTTATCCTGCAAAGATTGGCAAACAGCTGATGCAATTAGCAGAAAGTATACCACAAGTCTGATAATCTTAAATCTATTATGATATAGAAAATCACAAAATATACGTAAAAGATCTAAAATTAAATACGATTTCAGCTTGAAGCTGTGTCCAATACAACAAAAAGTTTTGATAAATCTTTCAAGCGTTGGTTACATCAGTGTACTCCCTTGTGAATTCAATTTATCCAGAGAATCTAACAAACTGTCAGACTATTCACAATATTTTCATAGTTCAAAGACAAACAGGATTTGGACCATAGCTCCATTCTTTTATTGGCAATGTCATTCCTCTTATACATGAGCAATATAACTTATTAATCTATGAAATATAACAAAACAGATTTCTGTTACATCTGATGGTCTAAAATATTCAGTTCACACACATTATGCCTTTGCAACTTAAATGCCATGTGCCATGTATGTACTACTGTCTACTGAAGAAGACCATCTGTACATTCTATACTGAAATTCTTTACTTCAAAAATTTCCTAAATTTTCCCGCCCTTAACTTGAGTAGATCTTAACTCATGAATGCTTTCTCTGTACTTTACACATCTCACATGGCCAACATGAGTAGATTTTCCTCTGTTACGAGTCAAAGTAATTAATGACCAAAAGGCACAAGTTTCAGAAGTGGAGGGACTGGAGTTGTCAACTTTCAAATAGTTGTTAGACTTTGGCGCCAAAGTCTGTTACCCTGCATCTTTGCTTATAAAAGGCTCTTTCATCTCATTATCATCTTGATTTGTAAACTGATTTCGTTCTCTAGAATCTTCTGTAATCATACCACATCTATCCAATAACAAAGCATTTTTCGAATCTTGATTCTTGATTTATGGATTCCAAATGTGTTTGTTGCCATTGTACTAGTGTTTCCAATTCTCAGTTGATTTCTAAACGCTTGTTACATCCTCATTGTTTAAATGTATAACAAGGCCATACTATAAAATAGGCAAAATTGTTCAATGTGCTATATCATGTAGTCGTTTTGTAAAGATATAGGTGACAACAACAAATGTGTGGTTGTTATGAATAAAGCTGGTAATAAAGATGGTAAAGATATAGAGAGAAAAGAAAATAGCGATTACACTATTACAGTAGTAGTGTTGTTGATAATGAATCTGGGAAAGGGGATCAAAAGGAAGATATTGGGATTGACCTAACCATTGGTTTGATGGGTATGAGTTTGGTGGGTTGTGGTGATGGTATATTGGTATGAATGTAAGTTGCAGTAAGGAAGATGTTCCATCTCAGGTAATGATTTCGGGTCTGGAAGTTGCTGATGTTGGTGTTTCAGAAAAGGAAAACTTGGCTAAAGATGATATGGCGTTGGGAAATAAGGTTTTGCTTGAATTGGTGAAAAGGAACAAAGGGGATGACAACCTGGAAAGACAAGATAAAATGGAAAATAATGAAGTTATTAACATGATAAAAAGGGTTTTAACTAGTTTGAATTCTGGTTATAAGGTAACAGATAATGAGGCAACTTTTGATCATTTAATATTTGATACGTGGAAATGGCTGGTCACATAGGAGTTGTGTAGTGATTTCATAAATTTTTTCATGAGTCAATCAGTAACCAGGCTTTAAGTTGGGAGAAGTGAAGGAATTGAAGAAGTTAAGTCTAGTGAAAGAGAACTTGGAAGTTAGGATTGTGTTGAAGTTGGGTCCAGCAGAGGGAGTGAATCTGGGTGTGTATGAGAGGACATTTAAAAGGAGTGTCTTCAATCACTATCTGGATTATCTAGTGGGGAATGTGGCAATTTTAGGGTCAAGCTGAGACACCCAGTTTCCAACAATTGATCTGCCAATTCCAGTTCTAAAGATTCATGGAATTGACTTGAAGCCTCAGATCAGTTTGGGTGATTTTGTGAAGAAAATTGAATCATGGGTTTCAGTTAGTAATAATGATTGGGTAAAGGGAAATTTGAGTGGTAATGATATGGAGGTAAATGTGTGTGAGAATTTGGCTTAATCAGTGGTTACTAAATGGGAACGGAGTCGGAACAAGGTGAAATACAATCCTCTTCAGGTTCCTAATTATGAAAGTGATGAAGATGAAGTAAACATTTTTGAAGCTGAAGATAGGAAGGGTACAGTTTCCGTTTATGGTTCTGATATTTTCAATCAAAGTAGTAGCTGCACATATGTTTAAATAAGGAAAGAGGATGTTATGGGGAAGGAATTTAGTTTTGGTCAATTGAAGTTTGATGTATGTAAATGGCCGAAAAGTAGAAAGAAATGTGTGACGGGTGATTGTTGGAAATGGCCTACAAGGAAGAAAATGGGTGACACACGATGCAAAATTAAGCTGAGAAAGGGGAAATTTGACATGTGGAAATGGCCAAGGAGGAAAAAGAAGCTGAGAAAAGGGAAATTTGACATGTGGAAATGGCCAAGGAGGAAAAAGGGAATAAAGTTGAAGTATAGTATTAAAGTGACTAACTGTGGCAAAGTTGTTGTGATTGTTGTGGAAGCACGAGCTGTTCTAGAAAGGGAAACGTTCAATAATTTTGCAGGTTGCTGTTTTGGGGGGTGTTTGGTTTTATCATTAGCTGTTGTGTGCCCTACTGTTTGGCTTTGCGACTCAAGTGTTCTCAGTCACATATTTGCTTGGTTTCGAGACTGGAAGTACAAAGATGATGTTCTTCCTAATATCTATGTGTCAACTTGGAGTAGAGATATTGGGCTACCTGATGTTTGGGAACTCGATAGAGTCACAACTTACTCTCAACGTGCCTGCAAATTTGTTATCTCCAAAATTAACCAAGCTGATGATAAGAGTTTTTACATTCAGCTTAAGGTTCCATACCTAATTCCGCCGATTCTTGAGGTCAAGAATCTCTTAAGGGTGGTTTGTTACAAGTCAAAGTAATAAAGGACCAAAAGTCACAAGTTCCAAAAGTGGAGGGACTGGAGTTGTCAACTTTCAAATAGTTGTTAGACTTTGGCGCCAAAGTCTGTTACCCTGCATCTTTGCTTATAAAAGGCTCTTTCATCTCATTTTCTCATTATCAACTGATTTCGCTCTCTAGAATCTTCTGTAATCATACCACTTCTATCCAATAACTAAGCATTTTTTGAATCTTGATTCTTGATTTATGGATTCCAAATGTGTTTGTTGCCATTGTACTAGTGTTTTCATTTCTTAGTTGATTTCTAAACGCTTGTTACATCCTCATTGTTTAGATGTATAACAAGGCCATACTATAAAATAGGCAAAATTGTTCAACGTGCTATATCATGTAGTCGTTTTGTCTAGCAATACTTGCCCGTAGTAATCAGCATAAATAAAATATTATTGATGATAACTGCTTTTGGTCCACAAGATACCTATATTTTAACCACTCAGGGGTGACCATCATCACTAAAATGTGAGAGGTCTAGGTTTAATTCCTGCTAGGTGCAAACAACCTTGAAGTGACCATGCCAACCTTCTGAGAAGGGAGGGATTTACCCGGTTTAAGTCCGTGTGGCGGTGGGTTCAAACCCCGTGGATTAGTCGGCCAAAAGAAAAAAGTTAGAAACCATGGTTACCTAAAAAAAATTCCTACGTATTGACACTGAAGGGAACATTATACATTTACTTTGTAGTCAAGCACGTGTTTTAAACGTAAAAGTTGCAATTCTTAGTGGACAGAGAAATTCATTAAGTTCTAATTATATATGTTCAGTAGTCAGTTTATATGTAATACTAATTATGCCATAACAGAAGTTAAAGCACACAAAATTCAATAAGAACAGGAATACAAATCTCATAATAGCGGGCTTTAACATTTACCTGAAAATGATCATATTTTATCGGTAGTTCTTGCTATAACATCTTTCTAAAAATCAGATGTTACGAACATGGTGAGCTTCATCCGGGAATTCTGTAACAAGTTCAACCACATGATTAAGCCATGTTTTCCGACAGGTATTATCATAAAGTTTATAAGCAATAATAAACCAAATACTTTTTTTTGAAAGGCAATAATTAACCAAATTCGTACCTGTATAGGTCGCGTATCTTCAGCTCACCACCCATTCACATGGCTTGAAAGAGGTAGCATCTACAAAATGGCAACAACACCATAATGACTCAAAGTGGATAACACCACACTTCACATAGAGAAACTTTAACCTGTCTTCTTCGTTGTATAGAGAGTTTCACTTTATCATCAACCTTATGACTCAAAGGTCAGAATTTTAAAAGTCACGTCACCTGCTGACAATTCTTTTGCCAATTCTTTTGACAACCTCTCGTCGTTTGCTTCCAATGCATTTGCCAGTTCTTTTGAAAACATTCTATATGTCTGCCAATTGGGCTTTCTGTTCGATTGCATCATAGCAAAAAAATGTACGCACGCATCAACCTCACCATCCTTGAGAAGCCCATCAAATAAAACGGTCCAAACAATCTCATCAGCATCCAATTCTTGGTCTAACATGTGCTCGAATAACTCATTAGCTTTACTCATCTTCCCATTTTTGCAAAGAGCACAAATCAGTGCTTTATACGATTGGATATGAGGTTCAAAGCCTTTTAACGTCATTAGGTTATAAAATTCCATGGCGGCATCCACTTTATGGTTACTACAGTGAATGGCTATGAGCGAAGCGTATATATGTCTATCAGGATTTATGGATTTTTCTTCCATGTCATGGAACAACTGAACCGCCTCTGTAATCTTACCTTCATTACACAAACCGACAATTATCGTACTAAAGGTTTCAGCCGTTGGTTCACACCCAAAATCTGACATTCTGACTAAAAGATTAGCAAAAGTCAACTCTTTCTTATCTACGCTGCAAAAGTCAACTGTTGCTTCAGGTTGGCATGCTGCTTTTTCAAGAAGTAACCGGCTTTCGTTTTCTAACCCTTTCATCAAGACTCGAAAAGTCCGATAATTTGGTTTGCATCCCTGACTTACCATCTTTTGAAAAAGTGAAAATGCATGATCCACTCGATTTAGTGACACATATCCATCGATCAACGAAGTATATGTCACATGATCAGGAGAGAGTCCTTTTCTCTCCATTTCTTCAAGTAATATCTCAGCTTCATCAGCCCGGCCTTCCAAACATAACCCAAAAATCAGTGAACTATAAGTTAGCAAATTCGGCATGCAATTCTCCTTCATTTCATTAAAAATCTTAAATGCAAGATGAACACTGCCGTTACGACACAATCCATCAACTAAAGATGTGTAGGTAATTACATTTGGGGACACATCATTTTCCACCATTTTCTCAAATAAGTTTTGCGCTTCAGATAATCTATTACTTTTTGACAAACAAGATATGATTGCGTTGTAAGTTTCAACCTCAGGCCTGCAACTATGTTTTTCCATCTTTTCCATTAACTTAAGGGCACTTTCCACCTCCCCTTGTTTGCAATGACCGTCTATTAAAGTCGTATAATGGACCTTATTTGGTATCAATCCTTGGTCCACCATTTCATGAAACAAAGTCGAAGCTCGATCTAGATCCCCTATTTGACATAACCCTGAGAGTAGTTCCGCATAAGTCCACTCATCTGGTTTACATCCATTTGCCTTCATCAAACTTAATAATCTCATAGCATTATTCAAATTCCTATACTTAACAAATCCATTAATTAACGTGTTATATGTAACAACGGTTGGTAAAGGGCCTATTTTGATCATTTTACTCAAAAGAACCATACCCTTTTGTAAATCTTTAGCCAGGCAACAAATCCTAAGAATTTCATTATAAGTTTCAGTATTAAATAACGTACCATGTCGCTCCATCCAATCAAATAACTTACAAACGACATCAGACCTTCCCATCTCAGCTAACTCATGTATCATAGCATTATAAGTAACCGTGCTTGGAACCACACCATCTTTCAACATCTTATGGAATAATCCTACCGCTACTTCACTTTGTCCCGTACGAAACAAACCACTAATAAGAGCCGTGTACGTTTGCACATTCAGCAAACACCCCCTCTGCCTCATAACAATCACAAGATCAATAGCCTTCTTCACACGCCCATACGAACACAACGACGAAATCGGAACCGTAAACGTATAAACAGTAGGTTCAATATTCTTCTCCATCATCTCATCAAGCAACTCCAACGCCTCATCAACCCGTCCCACATTACACAACCCATTAATCAAATTAGTATACGTCGCAGCATTCGGCTCACACCCTTCCTTAACCATATCATCAAAAACCTTAAACGCACTTTCCAAATCCCTATTCCTACAATGCCCAAGTATCATACTACTAAACGTAAACACATCCGGACACACCTCATACTCACCCATCCGACCCAAAAAAACCTCCGCTTCCTCCACCTTCCCTTTCTTACACAACATATTAATCAAAACATTAAACGTCAACAAACTAAGCCTCACACCACACTCCACCATCTCCCTAAAAACCTCCCTCGCCGCATCAACCATACCCCATTTCCCCATCCTAACCAACAACGCATTCCCGCTATACAAACCATACCCAACCCCTCTCCCTCTCATCTCCCTAAAAAACCCGACAACCCACATAACCTCCTCTTCACTCCCACACTCCTTCACCATCAAAACCTTAACATTCTCAATCTCCCCAAACCAACCACCCCGCTCCCTAACTAACCGCTCTAACAACGCTTTATAACAACTCAAATCATGCCTATACCTATAATTCTTATTCAACCAATAAAAAAACCGAACAACGACATTTACATCATTACGCTCCAACCCAACTATCCTAACTACATGATCATTGGTAAGCTTATGACTAACATGCTTAAGTTCCTTGTTTTCGAACCAACGTGGGTTTTCGGATAGCATTTTCGACACATTTTCGACTAAATTGGGATAACGGGTAGTGGGTACATTCGATAAAGATGTAAAAAAGCGAAATGGGGTGAGAATTGATCTGGGTTTAAAGGGTTTTACCATTTCGTGATGAGGGATTCATGAATTGGTGCAGAATGAGTTAGGGAACCTGTTTATGATGCTATTGTTGGGGGTAAACGTGGTTGATTGAAGGCCATGTTTGATTGAAACTGTGGTCCTGTTTTACGGCTGGTAAAACCCACCCTAGGGTTTAGATTTGAATTTATTAGTTTTATTAGGGTAGATGGTAGTAGTGCTATTTCTGGTTATGTTCTAAAGTTTCTAACGCTGTTATGGTTTGTTCGGGTTTTGTTTGTTTCTTTTAGTCTATCGATCAGAAACGAAATTTCTAGTTTTACCGTTATCGAGTTGATACTCGCACCATATTTTTTTTTATGTAAATATCACAATTGTGCATTACAATATTGTAATACCACAATTGTTCATTATATTATAATATAAGTCATAATTTTGTGGCTTATTTTGATACTTACGGACTTATATAATATTATGTTATATAAGCCCGTAAGTATTAAAAAAAAAAACCACAAAATTATGGATTATGTTATATAAGCCGAACTCATATAAGCTAGCTCATATATAAGCCGAAATAAGCACCCCGGAGTTTCTCGTTGGTTACGGCATCAAACGCTCTACTAAAAGTCAAGTCTCACTCTTAACTTTTTTTTTTTTTTTTTTTTTTTTTTTTTTTTTAGTTGCTGAACATGGACGCTTCGAAATTCATTTGGATAACGAGGAATGATAAATATTTTGTTTGAGTTGTATATATATTGAGAAAGATTATGTTTGAAGTTGTGTATAAAAATGATGAGATATGATGGTATCTATAAGTAAATAAAATGACAACATTAATTTTTTTTTTCTTTTTTAATAAGTGACCGTTTATAGAGGGAGACAAATTACACAATAGCCAAGACTCAAGAGGTGACCGGCCTCACCTCTTTTTCCCTTTTTCTTTCCTCTCGTGCATGACGCCTAAGCCCCACAGTAGGGATGAGCATTTCCAACCGAATCCCGGAACCGTACCGGTACCGTACCGAAACGGTACCTTTCCCGATATACAGTACGGTACAGGTACTACGAAATAAGGAAGAAAAAAATCGGGACCACTAATTCGGTACGGGACCGGTACCAAATCGGGAAATTCCCGAAAAAAACGGGAAAAACCCGATTTCCCGGTACCGGTACCGGTATCCAAATCCCGTTCGGTACGGTACCGGTTCCACTAATTTATGCTCGGGAAAATTCGGTACCACTAATTCGATACGGGATCGGTACGGTACCGGTATTGTGCTCATCCCTACCCCACAGTAAGGTACCAATGTCTATAAATAAAAAAATTGTGTTTGGTTAAAAGCAACAATTCTAATTTATAAGAGCCGAGAACACAAGCAATATATACATAAACAAACACACTTACACATAACAAACATTATGTATTATTTTAAATATTTTATGTTCATTTTCATAAATTCTTTTATTTTGTTAAGTTATAATTAGACAAAAACAACCTCATTTTCTTAGCAAAAAACAACATGAATAAACGGTAAAACCATTCATTCGTTTAAGTATCATGTTTTTTCGTTTGTTCAATTAATGCACTCACAACTTTTTTTGAAGAAGATGATTTGCACACTTTAATGTATAAAGAGATAAAATAGAGAATTTAATACGACTATCTAACGCAACCGCATGTACAGGACCGAGCATGGGAGTCCTATGCATAGATATTGTTTACATTCTTTACAATGGATTTATGAGGTTAATGGGAAACCAACTCCTAATTCGGAATAACGGTGAGGGGCAAAGAGAGCAAAAGCTAAAACTGATAAGCCTAAAAGTCCTACTAAAGTCAGTTTTGGGGATGTTAGGGTTCCTGGTGTGTTTAAACTAAATGGGAATGTCAGCGATTTAGATAAGGGTGTTAGTGCGGTTAGTAACTTTGAAGTGGGGGAGAGTAGTGTTGTTAAAGATACTGTCATGAAGGAGAATGTTGTGGAAAAGAGTAATAGGTCCTTTAGAGAAGCTGTTGCGAGAAGTTTTGGAGGTGATGGCAAGAATAAGTTACATTTTGTTCCTCCGTCTTCAACACTGCACGCAAAGGACAAATGTTCAAGGTTATTTTATATCAATGGAAGATATGCAACGCAAAAAAAAAAAAAAAAAAAAAAAAAAAAAAAAAAAAAAAAAAAAAAAAAAAAGGTAAAGGTTTCTGTGGACGTATGGTCCGGACTGGGTCAGGAATGGGCCAGGCCCGGCAGATAGCGGCCCACTCTACGCCTAAACCCTAATCCATGTCCTATAAATATAGGGCTGGGTTTCCCTTCACAACACAACATAACATGTTACCCTAAACCTAACTCTTATATGCTATATCGCATGGAGACTAACTTGACCGTCGGAGGTGGATCCCGGGGCTACGGCCTCAGGTCCACTCCTAATGGGTTCTCTTTGTTGACAGGTCTACTCAGGGCTTGAGAAGACGATGAACGGCCCAGGGAGAGTCGTCAAATCCAGCCCGCGCCAGATTATGCATCAACAAGTTGGCGCCATCCGTGGGACATGGCCATGACAAGTTTCGTGCTCTCACATCGCTGGAAAGCAACCATCGATATGCAACTACACGTTGCATCGATATATAACTATGCGGTCGACTATTATTATTTAATTGGTCGAATATATTATTAAATTGCGAGGCTACCTAGTGCTGATTCAAGACTATGAGTTGGTGAGTTGTCATGCGCTTATTACCTCGTACCATATTTTTATTGTGGGAAGGAGATTATTTAATTCCTAGGTACTGCTGCCGCTATGTCATTTTTTGGAGATGAGGTAAAAGTGAATTTATTAAATAACTTCGTATTAGATTGGGACGTTTTCTCAGTCTACCAGGCTTATTCATGGAAGGTATTATTATTTGCTTTTGTGGATTGTTTAATTTAAGTAAAGTGTGACACTAAAATGTGAGTAAAATGTAAAACGCGAGGTTTAAGCAAAGAACAAAAACACAGCCCTATGGGTTTTGTTTAAGCATTTCATAATTGAAAAATTAACATTTAATAAACACCAAAAATTCCATAGTTAACATCACTTACTATTTTTAAAATGACAAAAAGTAAATAATTTCATTAATTGTCATTTTTGTAAATTTGGTATCCTTAAACAAAACCGAAAGGGTTGTGTTTAGCAAATCCAAGAACAAATAACAAGAACGTCGGGAACTCCAAACTACATTTTTATGGAAACAGTATAATCACAATGTGCGTCGCAATTATTACGAGGCTAAATGACGTCAAACGGTCACGCGGTCTAACGTTGACTCGCGAGTGGACAAAAATTAATAAGTATCAATTTCATTCTCAAACCTCAAACCCCCAATGTGAAATGAAAAACCGAGTTATCCTTTGTTCTACCAATATCGAGTCATCCACCATTTCCATGCCCTCAATAAAACCAAGAGTCAATATCATACACCTAGTCATCTTCACATGAAGATTCCACCATGTAACCAAACAAGTGTGTCATCTGTGGAAAACTAGAAGGGGGGTTGAATAGTTTACCGCTTTTTAACTTGATTATCTTTTAAAAATTTTACGTCTGTTTAAAGATATAAACTCAAATTACTTGTTTGATTCTTTGAAAAGCTTTAAGTGTAGTTAACAATTCTAACTAAAGACAATATGTAATAAGCAAAGACAAAGAAAGAAACGATCAAACCACAATGTAACACCCCCATTTCATGATGCAGCGGAACTCAACTTGGGTGTTACTCGACGGCACAACAGTCATAATAATAGAAAACGATCTCTAAACGAATCGTAAATAAAAGAGTTGTCATTCATATTATTCAAATATATCAAAGTTTACATAGTGAGGTCCCAAAATGTTGCATTGTTTCAAAACACATCAATATAAAGTCTATGATGTTTTTATAGAATGACATAATTGTTTATAGCCTTCTTCCTTCGGTACGTGCCCTTCCCGCTCCATTCTTGATTATCATGGACCTGAAATACATGCTTAAGAGGTCAACACAAAGGTTGAGTGATATTCATAGAGTTTGTTTAACGGTTGAACACAATATGTTGGTAGTAATGAGTTAATTAGACTCATACTCATGTTAGAAAACAAAACAGTTATTATTATGTACTAAGCTCATGCAACCAATACGTTAACGGGTACCAATATCAATCGGCGGTTATGTTGCCCCGGTAAGTACTTTGCCGTCATACTTAATGTTTCAAATATAGTGCATTCGTTTGAACTAACTGCTCAAACAAATGGGATTCGTCAATCCCAATAGGCCTATTCACAATACTCGCGCTCACTAATACTAGTGATTAAATGGTTCATGATGGGGCCTAGGATTGGCAAGGTAGGTACTTAGTAATAATAAAACAATCAGGCAGCATACAGTTTCAAAGCATTGTGTTCGGTTTAAAAGTAGCATGTATTTCCCCCAAGGGTTTGTAAAACATTAAAGTAATGTAAGCGGGGCTATGAACTCACCTCAAGTATGATAGCAAATAATGAAGGTGATGATCGGATCGTGTAGGTTTCTACGAGCAACCTAGAATAGAATGTTGCGACTTAGGATTTGTGTAAAGAATATAACGGAGTGCCTATATATATGTTTTGCATTTAGTCCATGATGAGGTATGATGTATATTTGTAAGTCTTTGAAAGAAAGATTTATGAACATGTATGTTTTGGTATATCGTTTACTACCGTTCGGGCTAACATATTTCAGAAGTCATGTTAGTAAGCGTTCGAGGAGCCAGGACACTTTAACTCGTAAATCCACAACTCATCTCGACGGCTTACGTAATGAACTCCTCACATGAAGCTCCCTACTATTGTAGTAGTTGATAAAGTATATAGATATAAGTTTTGATCCGAAAAAGTTACATGTCCGATATTTGTATAAACTTAGGAAAGTTTATAGTACATGAAGATTGTTATTAGGGGTAGTTTTATAAGTCTTGTATGACCATTTGTCTTGGTAAAATCTCATGGTTTCCTTTTAGGTGAAGTAGATACAAATTGCTTGTTCCATATATCGCCAATTTCATTGTTTCATGTTTACGCCTTGGTAAGTTGGTTTGGTCATTCGTCATGGCCTAGCCATGACCTTTGGTCCTTGTTCCATGGTCATGAGACACTACCTTGGTTCTAGCCATGGTGGTGGTCTTGGTTATAGGTCATAATACCTTTTATTCCTTTAAAAGTATGACAATAACTTAGTAACTTAAAATATGTAAATAGCTGTTAAGAAAACTGAGAAATATCTCACTCAGAAGGCGTTTTCAAGGCTTGAACCTCTTTGTTCCTGAATGAAAACATGATTCCGGACAACTTTCGTGTTTTAACTTTTTCATGAATCGGACCAGAAAGGCCTCTTTTTGCGTGTTTTAGGTTCTGTCACAGAAATCACAGAAACATTTAGGCAGTTTTGCCGGAAATCTTTGGTAACTTCAAATCGCCATAACTTTTGACTCGTTTACTCTTTTTAGGTGATTCAAATTGCTATGGTTTTCTTGTTAAGTCCTCTACTGTAATATGTAATAATCCAATATAAAATTTTTACCATTTTGATCAGGTTATACCAAGATATTCACTAGTTTGCTTGTTTTAGTAACTTGTTTCAATAAGTCATTACAACAACATCTTTTACTCATCATGATTCATCATGGACATAATTACAACACATAATATAGCAAGAATAACATATAAATGAAATGAACATGATAAATAAACAAGAAGCATGTTAGGTTTAGGCTTACAACTTTAGGCTTTCTAATGAAAGAAAGGAGTAACTAGTAAGGAAATGGACTTTGATAGACAAGCTTCAACCCTTTTCACTTCAAGCAACCTTTCTACTCTTAGTATTCTTGAAAGATAGATGATAAAGGTTGAGGTGTATTGAGTGGATTTAAACTCAAGAGAAAACACCAAGTATGTTAGGGTTTGGAAGATTTTTGGTAAGAAATAAGCTAACTAGGGTTTCTATACTTGAACTTCACTTGAACCTTGCAACAAATTAGAAGAGATAAGCTAAGTGTGAGATGATTTAGGTGTGTTGGGATGGCCGGCCATATGGAGAGGGGAGGGGGTATATATATGACTTTGAGGAGGTTAGTTTTCAAGAGATATTTTGCCAAAAAGAACACATGTATGCATCCTAGATCACAAGGCACAAGATCAAGCCACCAAGGGTGTGACTCCCCCCCCTAGAGGCGGTTCCAAAACAGATAAGGAGGGGAGGTGGCTTGGCTTGGTATTATCCTTGGTTAAAAGATGCATTTTGACTCCGGGAAATGCCAACCGTAAATGATTAGGCCTCAAAACGTAAAACCGGGTGTCGTAAAATTATGAAACTTTAAAGTATTGTTAGAAATGTTCATAAGTCCCATAATAAAATATAAAATGGGTGATAAGTTCCATTTGGGTGGTAAAACCTGCTAAAAGCTGGAAACACGGGTCTAAAACGCGTAATACGTAAAATGTACGAATATTGCGTAAAACTGAGAAAAGTAAAATGTTACTTTTCTAATATGCTAAAAATGATTTAAAATGATTTATAATGTCTAGACTGGGCTCAGTCTGGTGTCGGTTGGTGTTAAATGTCTTTTAGACATCAAACCGGAAGCCTAAAAATCAAGGAATGATTTATAAAATCAATGAATGATTTTTAGTCAATGGAGGAGGGAAAAATATGTTGACTTATTTAAATAAGTTGAAAGCTCAAATCATCTTAGAAATGCGGTGCAGGTAAAGGCTAGGGTTACGGCTGAGTAAAAACGCGTAAAACTGAAAATTCCAGTTTTTCACGGCCGAAGTTTATTTGGGCCATGATTTTTCTCAGTCATGATTTATTCTCAAATAAATCATAAGTGTGTTAAACATTTTTCTGATGTGGGGTCACCTGACGGGATCAAATTTAGTTGTGCGTAGAATTTCTGATTGACGTTTTGCTCTAAAACGGGTAATTCTGTGTAATCCCTTAATAACTTTCACGAAAATGATCTGACGAATGTCAAACATTTAATTTGCCATGGAAATGATTTATCACTCGAGAATATGAGGTAAAAATCAACTTTCGGGAAAATTTCAGAAAGAAATGAATAGTAGAAATGAATAGTAAAATTTTCCGAAAATAGAAATTAACCTGAAATTGCGAATTGTTACAGTCTCCACCCCATATGAGAGCTCCGTCCCGGAGATCAATTAGCGTTGGAAGTAGAAGCTTTGTTGGTAAAAAGGTGTGGGTATTTCTTTCGTATCTGGTCCTCTCGTTCCCATGTGTATTCAGGACCACGTCGTGAGTTCCAACGAACTTTGATAATTGGTATACGGCTTTGTTTGAGTTGTTTGACCTCTCGGTCCATGATTTCTACGGGTTCCTCAACAAATTGAAGATCGTCATTGAGTTGAATTTCATCGAGTGGAATCACAAGTGATTCATCCGATAAGCATTTCTTTAGGTTAGATACATGGAAAGTAGGGTGTACACTACTGAGTTCTGACGGAAGCTCAAGTCTGTACGCCACAGGACCAACCCTGGCTAGGATTTTGAATGGTCCGATGTATCTTGGGTTTAGTTTTCCTCGTTTACCGAATCGTATCAAGCCTTTCCAAGGCGATACCTTTAGCATAACCCTATCTCCGACTTGGAATTCTAGGGGTCTGCGTCGTGTGTCGGCATAACTTTTCTGTCGATCTCTTGCGGCTTGTAACCGATTTTTGATTTGTACAATTTTATCCGTTGTTTCACGGATGAGTTCTGGTCCAGTGAGTTGAACTTCTCCCACTTCAGCCCAACAAGCAGGTGAACGACACTTTCGACCATAAAGTGCTTCAAATGGGGCTGCTTTAATACTTGTATGATAGCTGTTGTTGTAGGAAAATTCGACTAATGGTAAATGAGTATCCCATCCTTTTCCAAAGTCTATTATACATGCTCGAAGCATGTCTTCAAGAGTTTGGATGGTTCGTTCACTCTGACCATCGGTCTGAGGGTGATATGCTGTACTCATGTCTAGATTTGTTCCAAAGGCGTCTTGGAGTGACTGCCAGAAATTGGAAGTAAATCTACCATCTCTGTCGGATATGATGGATATCGGTGCACCATGTCTTGAGACTATTTCTTTGACGTACAGTCGGGTTAGTTGTTCCATTTTGTAAGTCTCTTTGATTGGTATAAAGTGTGCTGATTTTGTGAGACGATCAACTATGACCCAGATGGAGTCATAACCGCTTGATGTCCTTGGGAGTTTGGTAATGAAGTCCATAGTAATTCTTTCCCATTTCCAAGTAGGAATTTCTGGTTGTTGCAATGGACCGGATGGTTTTTGGTGTTCGGCTTTTACTTTGGAGCAGGTAAGACACTTGCTAACATATGTTGCAATGTCGGCTTTCATGTTCGGCCACCAATAAAGTAACTTAAGATCATGATACATTTTATCAGATCCTGGATGTATGGAGTATTTAGATTTGTGCGATTCATGCATGATCAAGTCTCGTAGGCCACCATAAAGTGGTAACCAACTTCGACCTTGGAAGCATAGAGTTCCATCTGAACGGGTTTCGAATTTCTTTTGTATCATGCCATCCAACTTTTCCTTTTGGATATTTTCTTGTTTCACCGCCTCAGCTTGAGCGTGAAGGATTTGGGTAGGAAAGTTGGAATTTATGGTTAAAACTAAGGCTCGGACTCGTAATGGTTTAACTCGTTCCTTTCGGCTTAGGGCGTCAGCTACTACGTTTGCTTTCCCTGGGTGGTAACGAATGTCGCAGTCATAATCACTTAGTAATTCCAACCAACGACGTTGTCGCATGTTTAGTTCTTTTTGGTTCAAAATGTGTTGTAGGCTTTTATGATCGGTGTACACAGTACATCTAGTACCGTATAGATAGTGCCTCCAAATTTTTAGTGCAAAGACCACAGCTCCTAACTCTAAGTCATGAGTGGTGTAATTTTCTTCATGAACCTTGAGTTGTCGTGAAGCATAAGCCATGACCTTATCACGTTGCATCAACACGGCACCTAAACCTTGGTACGATGCATCACAATAGACTACAAAATCTTCGATCCCATCTGGCAATGCTAGGATAGGAGCACTACAAAGTTTTTGTTTAAGGGTTTGGAAAGCATTTTCTTCGTCTTCATCCCACACGTATTTCTTGTTTTTCTGAGTTAGCTTGGTCAAAGATTTTGCTATTGAAGAAAATCCTTCAATAAACCTTCGGTAATACCCGGCTAAACCCAGAAATTGACGAATTTCTGTAGGTGTGGTAGGTGTTGGCCAGTTTTTGATAGCTTCAATTTTAGCGGGATCGACATGTAAACCGGTCTTGTCAATCACATGCCCAAGGAATTGTACGGATTGAATCCAAAATTCGCATTTGGAAAACTTTGCATACAATTTCTCTTCCTTGAGTAGTGCTAAAATTGTTCTAAGGTGTTCTTTGTGTTCCTCTTCGTTTTTGGAATAAATGAGAATGTCGTCTATGAATACGATCACAAATTTGTCCAAATATGGCTTACACACACGATTCATGAGATCCATGAATACTGCTGGTGCATTTGTTAACCCAAATGGCATCACTTGGAATTCGTGGTGACCATATCGTGTCCTAAAGGCTGTTTTTGGAATGTCTTCATCACGAACTCTAACTTGGTGGTAACCTGAACGTAGGTCAATTTTTGAGTAATAGGTTGAGCCTTGCAATTGATCGAATAAATCATCAATTCTTGGTAGTGGGTATCGGTTCTTTATGGTTAATTTGTTTAGTTCACGATAGTCAATACACATGCGTAATGACCCGTCTTTCTTTTTCACGAATAAAACTGGAGCTCCCCAAGGTGAGGAACTGGGTCGAATAAATCCCTTGTCCGCAAGTTCTTGTAATTGATTTGATAGCTCTTGCATCTCTGAAGGTGCTAGCCGGTATGGTGCGCGGGCAACTGGCGCCGCTCCTGGTATTAAATCAATTCTGAACTCTATTTGTCGATGTGGTGGTAGTCCGGGTAAGTCTTCTGGGAAGACTTCAGGAAACTCACGGGCAATAGGAACATCTTCGAGACATTTTTCATCGGTTTTCTTTTCTGTTACGTGGGCTAAGAAAGCATAACATCCTTTCTCAATGTACTTCATGGTTTTGATACATGAGATGATGTTTATTCGGGTTCCACTTTGATCACCACGAATGATCAAAGTTTCATTGTCACATGGAATGTGCACAACTCTTTCACCACAAATAATGTTAGCTTGATGTTTAGACAACCAATCCATGCCAATAACAACATCGAAACTTCCGAGTTCGATTGGCATAAGATTGATGTTAAAGGGGTGATCTAAGAGATTAAGGGTACAGTTTGGGATTACGGTATTGGTATTTACTAAGTCACCGGTAGCTAGCTCAACATTATAACTAGTGGTTAAAGTAATTGATGGAATATCAAGTAAGGGCGCAATTCTAGTAGATATAAAGCTCATATCAGCACCAGAATCGAATAATACTTTAACAGGAATATTATTGAGTAGGAACGTACCGGTAACCACGTTCGGGTCCTGGTGTGGTTCTTCCTTTCCTATGACATAGGCCCTAGCACGAGCACCTCCGCCTTGGGGTCCTTGGTTTTGAGGACAGTTGTTCTTATAGTGTCCCCTTTCACCACACCCGAAACATGTAACTATGGGCTGTGAGTTAGCCCCAGTAGCTATACCCTTGCCCCTACAATCCTTGGCAAGATGTCCGGGCTTTTGGCACTTGTGGCATTTGGCCGGGCAAGGACCTTCGTGATGGTAATTGCACTTGGTACATTGTGGTTGATTACCCACGTACCTACCACCAGCAGGTGCAGCAACATAAGCCGTCGCGGCTTCTTGTCTCCTGTTCTGCTGATTGTGGTGGTTGTTGTTTCGGGTTTGGTTGTTGTTGTTGTTATTGTTGTTGTTCCCACGGTTACCATCATATGGTCGTTTATTGTTGTTGTTCTTGTTGTTGTTGTTGTTACGGTAGTTGGAGTTGTTGGGATTGTTGGCATTGCTGTTGTTGTTGTTGATGTTGAGGTTGTTTTGCCTGCGGGTTTCCGACATACGTACCACTTGATCCATGAGACTACGGGACATCCGCATAGCCTCATCAAGTTCTTTGGGATTTGCCGAAGTCACATTCCCCTGTATGCTTGAGGGAAGTCCCCAAATATACCTTTCCAACATCTTTTCCTTTGGGGAAACCATTGATGGACAAAGTATCCTCAGTTCCTGGAATCTACGGTTGTAGGTCATGATATCATTTCCCTTAACCGTATGATCCCAGAACTCAACTTCCAACTTTTGTATCTCACTGCGTGGACAGTATTCCTTAATCATCATTTGTTTCAAATTAGCCCAAGTAATTTTGTAGGCATTCTCAATGCCCATGGGTTGAGCAATTGAGTTCCACCAGGACAACGCCTCATTCAACAAAGTACTTGTGGCATACTGAACTTTGTCAACCTCAGTACATTTACTAACAATGAACACCGACTCCGCCTTTTCGAACCAACGGGTCAAACCTACAGCCCCTTCAGTACCCTTGAATTTGAGGGGTTCACATTTCAGGTAGGAAATGAACGAGCAACCCTTTGGTACTGTAGTAACATTGGTCACCGGAGGGGTAGGTCCTCCAAGGTTAAGACTGGCAAGTCTGGCAGTCTCTGCAGCTATTGCAGCTTCCGCAGCAGTGGCGGCTTCTGCGGCTGCTGCAGCATCAGCAGCGGCTGCAGCATCAGCAGCTGCTGCAGCATCAGCAGCACCAGCAGCTGTGGTGGCATCGGCAGCTGCTGCAGCTGCTGCAGCTACGGCTGCTCGTTCAGCGATAAGTGCTGCATTGACACTATCCTTCACCAGTTTGCGGATGGCGGCTTGTGTCATCGTTGGTGGGGTCTTTTTCTTGGGCGCCATAGTTCTATTGTTCAAAAGATACATTGTAATTAGAGAGTTGTGAGATGAGCACAATGTTTGATAAGAATGATAGGATGATAATGTTTGAAACTTAAAAGCAACACATGGTAGTATATAAAACAAAGTTATATTTATATAACGTTGATTACAAAATCGAACTTATTACAAGTTCATTCAAAACTTACTAACTGATACTTTCAGTTAGTAATTACAACGTTGTACAAAAGCTAACTAGTACTATAACACTAGTCTAACGTTGGTTGGGAGGTTGTTGTGGTCCGGTTGGATTATTATTTCCGCGTGTTGCTAACACATCTACGCTTTCGTTTGGACGGTATTCTTTGACATCCTTTCGGTATAACCTTTGTTGTATGGAACTCAGTTGAGTTTGCATTCCACACAAATCATTCCTAAGTTGATACCTATCAAAGTTTGCCACATCTAACCGGATTTCGGCGGTATTTAGACGGTGAAGTAGTTTGTGAATTTGAACCGCGTCCTGTTCTTGGGCCCTCTCAACCAAAGTGAGTCTATCCTTGACATCATCCAAGCCAGTCAAAGGATTTAAGACTACTTCCCCAACATGATCCGAGTCACTCTTAACGTAGCTCATGTCAAGCTTAAACCAATATAGGTCGTCTCGAGCATTCATGGCATCCATTCTAGCAGAATTTACCTTGGACATACATTCATGCATTTGACTTGCCATACATTTAACTTTGAGTTGGGTTAGGTTGAGAGCTTGTTTCAAAGAGTAGATTTCGTATTGAGCTGAGTTCGCGAACATATGTGTAGATGTAGATGTACCGCTGGTTTGGTGAGTAGAATTCGGAACTTGAGCTGGAGTGGTACGGTTAGATTCGGATGAAATTGGTGAAACCGGAGGTGGAGATGTCAATGGTGATAAATGTGGCACCACTAATAGTTCCTCCGCTTCCTCCTCGATGCCTTCGATGTCAACATCCATTTCAGGATCCTCTTCGTACTCATCGATATTTATGTCCAAATCCATTTCAGGATCTTCGTCCGAATCTATTTCATTTTCTAGATCCTCATAAGGTATTTCCTCATCGTCATAGTCAATTTGTTCAAAGTAAGGATCATCGGGTCCGGGAAGAATTGGTAAATACTCGGGCATAGCAGGAAGATGATCGGGAGATGGAGGTGCGGACATGATGTCTACAATTTATGATGTCAAAAATAATCAAATGTTTATGGAAAATGTTCAAACTAAGGAAATGTGCATATGACAATATACAAATATGTTCATGTAGGATAACATGTGTAATAAGTCCATAATCTTCTGGAGGACGGAAGGCACGAAGAGCGGAAGGCTATAAAAATGTTTTTGCTTGTTATTGTAGTTATAGTTTAGGTCTCACTTAGACCCGTTTCTCTATAACCATGGCTCTGGTACCAATCTGTAACACCCCCATTTCATGATGCAGCGGAACTCAACTTGGGTGTTACTCGACGGCACAACAGTCATAATAATAGAAAACGATCTCTAAACGAATCGTAAATAAAAGAGTTGTCATTCATATTATTCAAATATATCAAAGTTTACATAGTGAGGTCCCAAAATGTTGCATTGTTTCAAAACACATCAATATAAAGTCTATGATGTTTTTATAGAATGACATAATTGTTTATAGCCTTCTTCCTTCGGTACGTGCCCTTCCCGCTCCATTCTTGATTATCATGGACCTGAAATACATGCTTAAGAGGTCAACACAAAGGTTGAGTGATATTCATAGAGTTTGTTTAACGGTTGAACACAATATGTTGGTAGTAATGAGTTAATTAGACTCATACTCATGTTAGAAAACAAAACAGTTATTATTATGTACTAAGCTCATGCAACCAATACGTTAACGGGTACCAATATCAATCGGCGGTTATGTTGCCCCGGTAAGTACTTTGCCGTCATACTTAATGTTTCAAATATAGTGCATTCGTTTGAACTAACTGCTCAAACAAATGGGATTCGTCAATCCCAATAGGCCTATTCACAATACTCGCGCTCACTAATACTAGTGATTAAATGGTTCATGATGGGGCCTAGGATTGGCAAGGTAGGTACTTAGTAATAATAAAACAATCAGGCAGCATACAGTTTCAAAGCATTGTGTTCGGTTTAAAAGTAGCATGTATTTCCCCCAAGGGTTTGTAAAACATTAAAGTAATGTAAGCGGGGCTATGAACTCACCTCAAGTATGATAGCAAATAATGAAGGTGATGATCGGATCGTGTAGGTTTCTACGAGCAACCTAGAATAGAATGTTGCGACTTAGGATTTGTGTAAAGAATATAACGGAGTGCCTATATATATGTTTTGCATTTAGTCCATGATGAGGTATGATGTATATTTGTAAGTCTTTGAAAGAAAGATTTATGAACATGTATGTTTTGGTATATCGTTTACTACCGTTCGGGCTAACATATTTCAGAAGTCATGTTAGTAAGCGTTCGAGGAGCCAGGACACTTTAACTCGTAAATCCACAACTCATCTCGACGGCTTACGTAATGAACTCCTCACATGAAGCTCCCTACTATTGTAGTAGTTGATAAAGTATATAGATATAAGTTTTGATCCGAAAAAGTTACATGTCCGATATTTGTATAAACTTAGGAAAGTTTATAGTACATGAAGATTGTTATTAGGGGTAGTTTTATAAGTCTTGTATGACCATTTGTCTTGGTAAAATCTCATGGTTTCCTTTTAGGTGAAGTAGATACAAATTGCTTGTTCCATATATCGCCAATTTCATTGTTTCATGTTTACGCCTTGGTAAGTTGGTTTGGTCATTCGTCATGGCCTAGCCATGACCTTTGGTCCTTGTTCCATGGTCATGAGACACTACCTTGGTTCTAGCCATGGTGGTGGTCTTGGTTATAGGTCATAATACCTTTTATTCCTTTGAAAGTATGACAATAACTTAGTAACTTAAAATATGTAAATAGCTGTTAAGAAAACTGAGAAATATCTCACTCAGAAGGCGTTTTCAAGGCTTGAGCCTCTTTGTTCCTGAATGAAAACATGATTCCGGACAACTTTCGTGTTTTAACTTTTTCATGAATCGGACCAGAAAGGCCTCTTTTTGCGTGTTTTAGGTTCTGTCACAGAAATCACAGAAACATTTAGGCAGTTTTGCCGGAAATCTTTGGTAACTTCAAATCGCCATAACTTTTGACTCGTTTACTCTTTTTAGGTGGTTCAAATTGCTATGGTTTTCTTGTTAAGTCCTCTACTGTAATATGTAATAATCCAATATAAAATTTTTACCATTTTGATCAGGTTATACCAAGATATTCACTAGTTTGCTTGTTTTAGTAACTTGTTTCAATAAGTCATTACAACAACATCTTTTACTCATCATGATTCATCATGGACATAATTACAACACATAATATAGCAAGAATAACATATAAATGAAATGAACATGATAAATAAACAAGAAGCATGTTAGGTTTAGGCTTACAACTTTAGGCTTTCTAATGAAAGAAAGGAGTAACTAGTAAGGAAATGGACTTTGATAGACAAGCTTCAACCCTTTTCACTTCAAGCAACCTTTCTACTCTTAGTATTCTTGAAAGATAGATGATAAAGGTTGAGGTGTATTGAGTGGATTTAAACTCAAGAGAAAACACCAAGTATGTTAGGGTTTGGAAGATTTTTGGTAAGAAATAAGCTAACTAGGGTTTCTATACTTGAACTTCACTTGAACCTTGCAACAAATTAGAAGAGATAAGCTAAGTGTGAGATGATTTAGGTGTGTTGGGATGGCCGGCCATATGGAGAGGGGAGGGGGTATATATATGACTTTGAGGAGGTTAGTTTTCAAGAGATATTTTGCCAAAAAGAACACATGTATGCATCCTAGATCACAAGGCACAAGATCAAGCCACCAAGGGTGTGACTCCCCCCCCTAGAGGCGGTTCCAAAACAGATAAGGAGGGGAGGTGGCTTGGCTTGGTATTATCCTTGGTTAAAAGATGCATTTTGACTCCGGGAAATGCCAACCGTAAATGATTAGGCCTCAAAACGTAAAACCGGGTGTCGTAAAATTATGAAACTTTAAAGTATTGTTAGAAATGTTCATAAGTCCCATAATAAAATATAAAATGGGTGATAAGTTCCATTTGGGTGGTAAAACCTGCTAAAAGCTGGAAACACGGGTCTAAAACGCGTAATACGTAAAATGTACGAATATTGCGTAAAACTGAGAAAAGTAAAATGTTACTTTTCTAATATGCTAAAAATGATTTAAAATGATTTATAATGTCTAGACTGGGCTCAGTCTGGTGTCGGTTGGTGTTAAATGTCTTTTAGACATCAAACCGGAAGCCTAAAAATCAAGGAATGATTTATAAAATCAATGAATGATTTTTAGTCAATGGAGGAGGGAAAAATATGTTGACTTATTTAAATAAGTTGAAAGCTCAAATCATCTTAGAAATGCGGTGCAGGTAAAGGCTAGGGTTACGGCTGAGTAAAAACGCGTAAAACTGAAAATTCCAGTTTTTCACGGCCGAAGTTTATTTGGGCCATGATTTTTCTCAGTCATGATTTATTCTCAAATAAATCATAAGTGTGTTAAACATTTTTCTGATGTGGGGTCACCTGACGGGATCAAATTTAGTTGTGTGTAGAATTTCTGATTGACGTTTTGCTCTAAAACGGGTAATTCTGTGTAATCCCTTAATAACTTTCACGAAAATGATCTGACGAATGTCAAACATTTAATTTGCCATGGAAATGATTTATCACTCGAGAATATGAGGTAAAAATCAACTTTCGGGAAAATTTCAGAAAGAAATGAATAGTAGAAATGAATAGTAACATGAATAGTAAAATTTTCCGAAAATAGAAATTAACCTGAAATTGCGAATTGTTACACACAACACGATTGTTTATCGTGGTTCGGCTACAAGGACTCTTTTTCCTTGCCTTACATCCACGCCCCGAGTTTCCAACTCGAGAGTTATAAGCACTAATCAACAAGCTCCTTTCCCGGTGGAGAAACCTTTACAACGTCGCTTACACTTTTACCGACACTAAGCTAGATGTCGAGTTCTTTTACAAGGGTACAACCACTCCCATCGTCGCTTACACTTTTACCGACACTAATCTAGATGTCGAGTTCTTTTACAAGGATACAACCACTCCCGTTAGTTCTTTTACAAGGGTACAACAACTCCTGTCACACTTTGTATTTTCAGGCCTAAAATACTAACCGATCACTTCTACACACAATACAAATGAAGTATAAACTACCAAAGCTTATACATAACAAAGCTAACAAGTCTTGCAACTTTAGAGTTGAAACTTGTAACTTCTTGAATGAACTTGTGAACTCCCTTGCTACATAAGAGGATCACACAAGTCAAATGTTACTGAGTTAGTTGAAAGAATATGTGAAATATATGTCCTAAAGTGATGAGTGATTTCTTGCAAGTCCTTTGGTATTTATACCAAAGGAAGTCAGCACCCTGGCGGAAACGGCGGCACCCTCAGAAGGGTTCCGCCCATGTTCCCCCACGGTTCCGCCAGGTCTGTTCAAACCATACTTGCAATAAATCACTCCAAGACAAACAACATCACATCTACTAAATACTAGTCAACATGCATTGCACCAAACATGGAATACTTCCAAAATATGTAAGAATACTATGGCTAGTCAAACACATAAACATCCATAAATGCATGATGTGATGTTTCTATTTAAAGAAATAAAACTATGTAATGTTAAATAGAAATGTGAAGTCTAGTAATACAAGACTTAAACTAAAATGATGTTTTACTACAATCTAAAGTTTGTACTTTGTCATTAACAAAATTTAGCAAAGATCGTTAACATATAAATAACGTTTTTAGGCGATATTTGTATTAACAATCTCCCCTTTTTTGTTGATGACAAAACATAAACTTTATTTATTAGTAAGCCACTAGTTTTAGTGTTAAGTCTTATAAAGTTTGTATTAAAACTTGTTTTACGAAAAAGATGTGATATGATATGCAAGAGTTAGAGATGAAAACAAGTTTAATATAACTTCCCCCCCCCCTTTTTGTCGAAACAAAAAGAAGAGTAGCGAAGCGGAATGATGCATGAGCTCCCCCTTGGACAATACTCCCCCTAAATGGAGTGCCAAGATAGGAGACATGGATTTTGAACCTACAAAGAAAAGGTTAGTTGCCTCATATGACAAGTGTAGAACTAGTCATGAAATCTCTTGTTGTCTAAACACAAATAAGATTTGCGAAGCGGATTAGTACAATTCTCATGCTCCCCCTTGAATATTACTCCCCTAACTCGGAGTATCAAGGAAGGGAAACATAGATTATGATCCTACAAAAGAGAGTTAGTTTCTAAAACACAAGATATGCAAGTTACCATAACAAGGTATAGTGCAATCACAATACTTAAATGGTCAACAAAAAAAGCATATCACATAGTAGGATAAAATTCATTTCATGTAAAATTTGACTTTTTAGAAAGTCAATGACAAGAAATGATGTGGATACCATCCTACTTCTGAAAATAAAAAGAAAAATAAAAAGAAACTAAGAATATAAAATCCTACATCTATAAAAGGAAACCATCATTTTCCTTAATGAGAAACAATTTCCAAAAACAATGCTAAGGTTGTTTAGGGATGAAAATGGGCGTTGGAGGGTGTAGAGGATTTTATTTTGAAGGTTGTGTAGGTGAAACGGTTTTGGTTTGTTGGTTTTAATGGGAAACATTTTCCAAAAGAAACGGTTTTGTTTCATTTTGGAGACTCTAAACTTGAGGTGGGTGAGACAAGGATTGTAGACGGTCCAAAATGTGGTTTAGGATAAACCTCATTTCTTCGGATAACTCGCGAATTTCTATTCGACACCTTTCACTAATGTGAGCGGTTTTTTCGCAATGTCCGCAATCATGGCGGGGAAAGTTTGGTGGAAGAGAGGTTTGATTTGTTGGTGGTGGATGGTTTGAACTTGAAGGAGCAAATGTGGATGGTTGAGAGGTGTTTTTGGTTCCTTCACTAGATGAGTGTAACGTTGTTTGTAAAACCATAATATGGTTGATTTGAGAGTCAACCATACGTTTGAAGGCATGAAGGTGGTTTAAATGAATGTCAATCTCATCATTAAGGTTTGGGGATTTTTCCCATATGGATGCTTCTATTTTCTTATACGAAGGAAATAGAGATTCAAATTGTTGGGAATGCTCTTGTGGTGGCGGTTGTTGTTGTTGTTGTTGTTGTTGTTCTTGTTGTTGTCGTGGTTGTTGGTTTTGAACAAAATGACAGAAGCTTGGTTCTCCGTAAGGATTACCATGAAGGTCTTTGTAAATTGGGTGAAACACAAAAGATTGTAGGTGTGTATGACCTTGATCTTGTGGAAAAATTGATGGTCTAGCATAACGGTAAGCAAGACGTTCAACCAATGATGGTTGATGAGGTGCATCATCTAATGACTCATTTGGTTGAAAACTTGGTTGTTGTTGGGTTTCCATTTCGGCAATGGTGTCAAAGAGTGACAATAATGGAGGGCTTAATGATTTAGGTGATAGGTCTTCTAAGGTTTCCAAATAGGGTAGTGGTGATGTTGGTGGTGTATGGAAAAGTTCCATTGGTGTAAGTGTTGGTGATTGAGGTGATGGAGTTTTTGATGGTTGAGTTTGTTGAGAAGGTGATGTTGAATCACTTGAAAGTCTAGTTGGTGACGGAATAGTGGCTACGGTGGTGTTGCAATGTGTTGGAGAGGGTGTTGGAGTAGCAAGATTAAGCAAATCTTGAATAGTGATCACATTGGTATTGCAAGGTGTTGAGGATGGTGTTGAGGTAGTAAGATTAAGGAAATCTTGGATAGGTGAGGAAATGTCAAGTGATGCATCATTTGATGATGATGAGCTTGATTTGATGGTTTTGTTGAAGCAACAAGGTTTTACACTAATCCTAGCGGTTTTTGCAAGGGATTTTGATGATTCGGATGAGGCGTTGGATTTAGTCATTTCAAAGGTGTGGTTTTGAAGCTTTAAGAGAAGGGATTTTGATGGTAATGGTGTGATTTGAAGTGTTGCAAAATTGTCAAATTTATAGAGTGGAAGAGATGTTGGAAGGGGTGTTTGGATTTGATGTTTTACCATACAAATGTTGAGGTTTCTAATGATTTATAAAATTTCCAAGAACATGTCAAATCATTGGATGTCAATCCAATGGAATTGGGTGGAGTGAAAGACTAACTTATGCACTCAATTCTAAGTTGTCATGGGAAGTGATTTGGTTGAAAATGTTCTAAAGGTTTTAAAGGATCCTTTGCAAGGGTTCCTTGGGTTAGTTATGTTTGAATTTGAATTTTTGGCGGGAAATGACTTCCTAATTGTTCTAGTGAGTGAGAGTGATCCTAATGTGTTTATTGGAAGTAAGGGAAGATGTTTCTCACTAAAGATAATGATATGACACTTTACAAATTTTGAAATTTAGAAAAATGACAAAAATTTTCTGCAGGTGACTGGCGGAACCCTCGCGAAACACAGGCGGAACCCTGTTTTGGGTTCCGTCTGGTCCGTTGGGCCATTTCTGGGTTGCCCAGAATTTATACTGGCGGAACCCATTTGAGGGTGCCGCCAGACCTGAAAAACAAGGCAGTCCACTATTTTGACCCGCGAGACGATTTTCAAATTTTTCGAAAACTCTTAAAAATGAAACTTTATTATATGTCTGATTAGGAAATGCAAAAATTGGACATGTAGACATTCATATCATAGGACTTTGACCGGAGGCTAGCGAATTTTTCTATACTTAGTAAAATTATCATAAGCATGAAAATTCAATAATCATTTCAAACATCATCATTCATCACTAATAATGAGACTAACACATAGCCAAACAATAGTCATAGTGCATAAACGCAAATAAAATGATAGACCCACACGAAACACATAGTTTAACGTCTACAACGTTCTAAAAACTTAATAGTGCCAAACGCTCCCTAAGCTATCATCTCATAAGCTATCCAACTTCTTTTTCATCTTTCCAATGTACCTCGCCATGCACTTCCACATTCCTTTTGTTTGCTTGAATTCTTCGGACTCATTCTCCAAAGTGGGAAGTTGTTGAAGGTAATCAAGCGGAGCAAGCTTGGAGTTAGGAAGAGTTCCATCTTCGCTCATGTCGGATGATGATGATGATGGTGAAGGAGATCGAGTGCGTTTGCCCTTAACTTTGAAGACTCTCTTATCACTAAGAGGAACGAATATGTGGGGAACAAAAGAGTAGTCTAGGTTAATTCCCCTATTGTTTGAAGGAATGGGTGAGATGGCTCTAAAGAGGTGTGTGAGAAGCATTCCATAGGGAAGAGCGGTTGTTCCTACCACGGGTATGTCGGCCATTCTTTTGGCTAGGTAGTAGGCTAAGTTAAAGGGTTGACCAGTGGAAATGCTATAGAGCATGTAGCAAAGACACGTGTTGACGTGATCTCTATTTCTTATGGAACATATAACATTGGCTCTAAGAATTTCTTCCCATTTCTTAAATTGTGGTTTAAGCTCATTGAGCTCCATACCAAAAGGGTCCTTATCCACTATATTTCCCGAACGATTCTTCCTAGTGGTTGAGGTCCTAACAAAGAGATGCTCACGAATTGCTTCCTTATTATCAAGAGGGTTGTTGTATGGATGACGACGCTCAGTAGAATCAAGGCTTGAAAGGAGCCACTTATCCGTGTAGAGACAAGTACCCGCATTTGGGACACCAAGAATGATAGCTAAGTCTTTTAAATCTAAGAAATTTGGTACTTGATTGGTTGTGAAGTTTAATGATATCTCACCAAAATCATTTGTGGAAAGGCTTATGGTTGCATAGAATTCTAAGATGAACCTAGGACAAATTGGCTCATCGATATCAAGGAGACAATCAAAGTTGATTGCGGCAAAGTTTTGTCGAATGGATGTTATATAAGCCCGTAAGTATTAAAAAAAAAAACCACAAAATTATGGATTATGTTATATAAGTCGAACTCATATAAGCTAGCTCATATATAAGCCGAAATCTCCGAAGTTTCTCGTTGGTTACGACATCAAACACTCTACTAAAAGTCAAGTCTCACTCTTAAACTTTTTTTTTTTTTTATGAGTTGGTGAACATGGACGTTTCGGAATTCATTTTGATAACGAGGAATGATAAATATTTTGTTTGAGTTGTATATATATCGAGAAAGATTATGTTTGAAGTTGTGTATAAAATTGATGAGATATGAGGGTATCTATAAGTAAATAAAATGACAACATTAATTTTTATTTTTATTTTTTTTATTTTATTATTTTTTTTTAATAAATGACCGTTTATAGAGGGAGACAAATTACACAAAAGCCAAGACTCAAGAGGTGACCAGCCTCACCTCTTTTTCCCTTTTTCTTTTCTCTCGTACGTGACGCCTAATCCACAGAGTAAGGTACCAATGTCTATAAAGAAAAAAATGGTGTTTGGTTAAAAGCAACCATTCTAATTTATAAGAACCGATAACACAAGTAATATAAAAGCTTGCAACAAGGACAATAAGATGTACAACCTTTTGTCAAATTTAGTGTTTAGCTATTTACAAACCACGCTACAAAAAATATAAAGCATTTAAAGTCAGAAAAATAACTTCTAAGTCACAAATATGATTTTTAACTTAAAAAGTGGCATGACTGTTCATGTTGTTAGCTTTGCACCACTGATAGACTACTTAAGATTCAATTCAAAAGGCCCTACTTAGTTTCGCAAGCCTTTGTCATTGTCAGTCAACTAAGTAGGGCCTGAGGCCCCCTGTGAATCCGTAAATCTGAGGAGCATGCCGCAACAAAAGGATGGTCCCCTATGCATTTCATTCTTTCCGGAAGGGAAAAAAAGAAGTTCCATCCAACAATGAATTGCCATTTTTATATTTATATTATTGAAGTAAATTTTATGGTGAATTAAAAATTAGTTGAGAGCAATTTCGGATAAAGGTTGAAGGCAACTTTATCAAAAGTTAAGAAAAGAAGAAAAAAATTACTTTATATTTTAAAGATTTTAAAGAATGTGGAGAGGGCACTGCCCCCCACTTGCTACTACATACCTCCGCCCCTGGTAGCACGCAATAGCTAGTAGTGATGGTGAGGGATACCTCCCACCCGTCTCGGGCTTATCATATATACATAAACAAACACACTTACACATAACAAACGTTATGTATATTTTAAATATTTTATGTTCATTTTCATAAATTATTTTATATTGTTAAGTTATAATTAGACAAAAACAACCTCATTTTTTTAGCAAAAAATAACATGAATAAACGGTAAAACCATTCATTCATTTAAGTATCATGTTTTTTCGTTTGTTCAATTAATGCACTCACAACTTTTTTTGAAGAAGATGATTTGCACACTTTAATGTATAAAGAGATAAAATAGAGAATTTAATGCGACTATCTAACGCAACCGCATGTACAGGACCGAGCATGGGAGTCCTATGCATAGATATTGTTTACATTCTTTACAATGGATTTATGAGGTTAATGGGAAACCAACTCCTGATTCGGAATAACGGTGAGGAGCAAAGAGAGCAAAAGCTAAAACTGATAAGCCTAAAAGTCCTACTAAATTCAGTTTTGGGGATGTTAGGGTTCCTGGTGTGTTTAAACTAAATCAGAATGTCAGCGATTTAGATAAGGGTGTTAGTGCGGTTAGTAACTTTGAAGTGGGGGAGAGTAGTGTTGTTAAAGATACTGTCATGAAGGAGAATGTTGTGGAAAAGAGTAATAGGTCCTTTAGAGAAGCTGTTGCGAGAAGTTTTGGAGGTGATGGCAAGAATAAGTTACATTTTGTTCCTCCGTCATTTTGTTCCTCCGTCTTCAACACTGCACGCAAAGGACAAATGTTCAAGGTTATTTTATATCAATGGAAGATATGCAACGAAAAAAAAAAAAAAGGCAAAGTTTTTCGACGTTTGGATTTTATGTGTTTTTTTTAAACAAATAAATAAATAAAAATATTCTATGTGTTTTTTGAAAAGTGAAGTGACTATTTGAATTTAGTGGAAACACAATCATTTTTGAATGGGAATTCAAAATGGTTTGTGTGTGGGAATAACCATAGTCCTACCAGTGCTTAATTTTCCTATTTCAAATTCCTTTGTTTCTAAAGAAAAATCAAAACACGAAAAGTGAAGAAATAGAGAGAAAAGTGACTATTTGGATTCTATGTGTTTTTTTTAAACAAAAATAAAAATATTCTATGTGTTTTTTGAGAAGTGAAGTGACTATTTGAATTTAGTGGAAACACAATCATTTTTGTATGTGAATTCAAAATGGTTTGTATGTGGGAATAATGATAGTCCTACCAGTGCTTAATTTCCCTATTTCAAATTTTTTTTGTTTTAAAAAAAAATCAAAACACCAAAAGTGAAGAAATAGATAGAAAAGTGACTATTTGGATTATATGTGGTTTTTTTAAACAATATATATATATATATATATATATATATATATATATATATATATATATATATATATATATATATATATATATATGTGTGTGTGTGTGTGTGTGTGTGTGTGTGTGTGTGTGTGTGTGTGTGTGTGCGTGTGTGTGTGTGTGTTTTGAGAAGTGAAGTGACTATTTGAATTTAGTAGAAACACAATCATTTTTGCATGGGAATTCAAAATGGTTTGTGTGTGGGAATAACCATAGTCCTAACAGTGCTTAATTTCCCTATTTCAAATTCCTTTGTTTTTAAAGAAAAATCAAAACACCAAAAGTGAAGAAATAGAGAGAAAAGAGGGAGTTCAAAATTTAACTAGGTGAAAGAAATCACCATGGTTTTGCATAGGGAATTGGTTCGCCTATATTTGTGTCCATGTGCTAGTGATCATCAATTTTTTTTAACTCTTCTTTTATTTGTAAATTCCTTTTTGTTGATTTTTAATTTAAGTAAAGTGTGACACTAAAATGTGAGTAAAATGTAAAACGCGAGTTTTAAGCAAAGAGCAAAAACACAACCCTATGGGTTTTGTTTAAGCATTTCATAATTGAAAAATTAACATTTAATAAACACCAAAAATTCCATATTTAACATCACTTACTATTTTTAAAATGACAAAAAGTAAATAATTTCATTAATTGTCATTTTTGTAAATTTGGTATCCTTAAACAAAACCGAAAAGGTTGTGTTTAGCAAATCCAAGAACAAATAACAAGAACGTCGGGATCTCCAAATTACATTTTTATGGAAACAGTATAATCACAATGTGCGTCGTAATTATTACGAGGCTAAATGACGTCAAACGGTCACGCGGTCTAACATTGACTCGCGAGTGGACAAAAATTAATAAGTATCAATTTCATTCTCAAACCTCAAACCCCCAATGTGAAATGAAAAACCGAGTTATTCTTTGTTCTACCAATATTGAGTCATCCACCATTTCCATGCCCTCAATAAAACCAAGAGTCAATATCATACACCTAGTCATCTTCACATGAAGATTCCACCATGTAACCAAACAAGTGTGTCATCCCCACTACAATCTAATCATTATGGTCAAACCACCTTTCTTGATACATAAACCTATATTCACCCTTGTGTCGCTCTTTGAAACAAAGGGCAATCATCATATCCATACACTCATTAACATATTTGTCTATGTCATTGAAAGTCAAGTGAATTTCATTATGAAATGCGTCTTTTCTACTTTCTAGCAAGTGAAGAATATAAAGAAGATATCCAAGCTTCAAGTGTTGTCAACTCATCACCACCTCATTTCACATATTCATTTTCGGTCGTCAAACAACAAAACACCTCGAAATTCCATGATTCCCAATCATCCATTAATGGTTACCGAAACTCACAAAATGTCTCCTAACTATTTTCCACACACGTTAAGGGGCCGTTAGAACATCTTATTTATTCGCTTACCCATGCATTGAAATTTTTAAAAGGCACTTCAATTAGCTTATGAGTTTGACAACTTCAGTTTATAGGCTAATAAAATTAATAACGCTAAACTAATTAGCTCATAAGCTGAAAAAAGTAAGCCTACTCATTCTCGAAATCTCAATAATCCGATAAACTTAAAAAATATGAATTTCCCAAAAACATTTATGCACTGACCTCATACTCCTTTGATCAGAAATGATTTTGCACTGCAGCACAATTGCTACATTTCATATTCCCACGATCGGAAATGATTTGCCGCATTGCAGCAAAAAAACTATATGTCAGTTGCGCAAAAAGCTTACTGAGGCACTCGGGTGAGAAGATGAAAGGAGCATATTTTTCAAGAAGATGGGTCATAGGTCGGGCTATTTTCGAAAAATCTTGTATGAATCTACGATAAAATCCGGCATGACCAAGGAAACTCCTGACACCTTTGACAGTAGTGGGAGGAGGCAGTTTAGCTATAACATCAACTTTAGCTCTGTCAACCTCGATCCCAATTTTAGAAATCTTATGGCTGAGGACAATGCCTTCTTTGACCATAAAATGGCTTGATGCGTGGAATTGCGCCCTCGCAAAAGGTTTTACTTCTCAAGGGATCTTGAGAAGCTTGCAATCCCCACCAAGCAGTGTACCTGACCGTTGTAGTATAGTATAGTGACAAGTACCGGGGGATTGATCATTAAACTCATGAATAGTGTTCGCTAGGTCTAAAGGTGAGGGATGATTCTTTTTGTATTTTTATATTTTTATAATATGGGATCATTAGAATTCACTTATGTATTAAATACAACAAAAAATCGTAGTACACCTCCGATCATGTTTCTTAAGGCGTTCAAGCAATTTACCAATGGAAGTCTGCCAGTTTTCTTAAGCCTAACATCGAATACAATCATCCATAACAATTATAAACAAACAATCAACCCATAATCAACATCTAGGTTTCACTACATCTAAGCAAACACAATGAAAATCTAGCCTAGCATGTTAAAGAGAAGACTAGCGTAAGATATAATCACACAACACATAGACATATTGAATGATTTGAATGAATACTTATCTTCAATTGAACATGGAAGAATCAAGGGGTTGAAACTTGAAACCCTTGAAAAGCTGATAAAATTCGGACTAGGGTTTATTCCCTCAAAGTTGCACACTAATGAATGAAATTTGGAAAACTATATATAGAGTTTACACTTTGACAGCGTCATGTATCAGCTCGTGACGCCGTCAACTCGCCGCCATGATACAAATCGTATTGCCTAGATCCATTTGTGACGCCGTCATGTAGGAAATTACTCTGGGCCGTCATGTGTAATTGGACCCTGATGGCCTTGGTGACGCCGTCAGGTCATAAGCTTGAAAACTCTCTGGGTCGTCACGTTATAAGTCCATAGCCACCTCTTTTGTAACTCTTGACGCCGTCATGTGTAGATCCATGACTTTGTGAGGTACTGTTCCAGCAAGGAAAATTGAGATTTTGTCGTTTTCTTCACTTTTATGCTCCAAAAACGTCCAAAATGCTTCCTTTTCCAGATTTATCTCCAAAAGTACCTAAAATGACAAAAGGAATGATTTAGGGCAATATTTGGTCAAATAATCTCGAATTCGGGCTTAAATGACCCCTTAAAAGCGGTACACTTTTCGCCTCATCAGTCCTCTACGAATTGACGTAGCCATTCCGCCTCTTGTCCGCATTTATCTAACGCGATAAATTCTGATTCCATCGTGGACTTAGCTATAACAGATTGCTTGGAAGACTTCCAAGATATAACTGCCCCGCCTAGTGTAAACACGTATCCACTAGTCAATCTAGAATCCTTTATGTCAGATATCCAATTTGCATCACTATATCCTTCTATAACAGCTGGATATCTTTCATAATGCAGTCCATAATTGCTACTGTATCTCAAATAATGAAGTACCCTAGTCATAGCTCCCCAATGTGCATAACTTGGATTACTGGTATACCTACTTAGCCTACTAACAGCATATGCTAAGTCAGGTCGGGTACTTGTCATTAAGTACATTAACATGCCAATAATTCTTGAATACTCTAATTGGGCAACACCTGCGCCTCTATTTTTAGATAGATGCTTGCTGGTGTCAATTGGAGTTCTAGCTAGGCCGGAATCCCCCGCATTATGAGTATTAAGAATTTTGTCCACGTAATGTGCTTGACTCAACACAAGACAATTTGAGTTCGTATGATCTTTCTACCAAGGATCACATCAGCCAAACCCATATCCTTCATGTCAAACTTTGATTTTAACATGTCTTTAGTAGATTTGATCATCTTTTCGTTACTGCCAACGATAAGCATATCATCAACATATAAACACAAGATTACATATCCACTACTTGTGTCTTTTACATAAACACACTTGTCGCATTCATTAATTTTGAATCCACTCTCTAGCATGGCGTGGTCAAATTTTTGATGCCATTTTTTGGGAGCTTGCTTTAAGCCATATAATGACTTAACAAGCCTACAAACTTTGTTCTCTTGTCCAGGAGCTATGAAACCCTCAGGTTGGTTCATGTAAATTTCTTCTTCTAAATCCCCGTTTAGAAAAGCCGTTTTCACATCCATTTGGTGAACTTCCAAATTTCTTAAAGCGGCAATAGCAAGTATCATCCTGATAGAGGTTATTCGCGTAACAGGTGAATATGTATCGAAATAATCTAGACCTTCACGTTGTCTAAATCCTTTGATTACCAATCTTGCTTTGTACTTGTCAGTGGTGCCATCGGCTTTCATCTTCTTCTTGAAGATCCATTTATAGCCTAGTGGTTTACAACCAGGAGGTAAATCCACGAGCTCCCAAGTATGATTTTGTAAAATAGAATCTATTTCACTTTTAATGGCTTCTTTCCATTGAGGCCCTTCTGAGGAAGTTACCGCTTCTCGATAAGAAGTAGGTTCATGTTCTACCATAAAAGACTCCGATGAGTACGAATACAAAGAGATCGAAGTCGAAGAAAAAATCGAAGTTGAGGAAGAAGTCTCCGAAGAGGAAGAGGAAGAAGAAGAAGATGACGGTATCGAAAAACCGGATGCCGAAATAAGTGAGCTTTATTATTGATAAATCTATTGATAGTTTTTATAATTTATGGCACTGTAAATTTCTTTTTTAGTTCATCTAAGTGTTCACTTTTTTTTTTTTTTTTTTTTTTTTTTTGATGATTTCAATTTCCATGGTACTAACTGTCAGCCCGTGACGTGCACATGAAGTGATACTACCAAAGTAACAAGTTGAACCACTGATCATCTCTGCGGTTATCAATCCCGGAATAAGTGATTAAGCCCGATCACGTGAACTTGTTGTGCGTCCTTGGTGTACACATTCCTCTCCCCTGATGGTTGCGATTAATCGGAATCATCATAATGATGTGTACATGAAGCATTAACTAGAAGCCCTTTATCTATAACTGGAAGCCCTTTATCAATAATAATATTAGCCCGTGAGAAGATGTCGATAAACCTCATGACTCCTGAGCTGAAGTATTCAGGAGTCATGACATGATGACTAATTGAGTTTGCTCCCCCTCAATTAGGTCATCATATGTAAAGAACCTTTTCAAGAACTTGTGAAGTTTCTGAATCGACTCCCCCTCAAACTGACCATCCTTTTATAGATTCAACACTTTAACGTCATGATCACGTTTGAAGGTCTTGATATTAACCATCTTCTTCTTTATCTGAATCAATCAATCAACTAGAGTACTAAATGATAACACTAAGTTCGAATCCCCGCAGTGACTATAGAACTCGAACAGAGTAACAAACCACGGAATATATCGGAGAGGTAGACATTAATTTCCCCGACATGAATAATTAAGCTCGATCCCTTCATGATTTATAACCCCAGCATACACATTACTCCTCCCACGAAAGAATAGACAGAACACACGCCTATTCTCCCCCTCAAAAGTGACATGCTAATGACATTTCTTTGTTGCTTTTGTTTATTTTCTCTTGATTGCCTTGTTTGAATGTAAGTGATTGAGTGCTTTGCTACTGATGAATATACATTTCACTGATGTAAACAATCTTGGTAGGAACTATCAGCAGGAACACATATCGACATATTGTATGATCAACTTGAATTATCAGCAGCAATTGGTCAAACCATAGGATAATTCATCCGTAGAATCCTTTTTATGGTCAACTTGCTAAATTAGTAAATATCACAAACTCAACTACCTCACATTAAGTGACATTAACTCTCATTAATCTCCAAATCAGTTCTATATAAAGAGGCATTCAAGTCACAAGCTACCCAAATCAATTACACACTAACACCAACCACACCAAAAGCTTTCCAATTACTCCAATCATGAAGCCTAAATCAAATGTCATTGAAATTTCCTCTGACTCTACCTTTGATATACCCTAAATCAAGAGATCATATTACTATATTGGTGAGGGACCTTCTGAGGTCTATCTATCTCCTTCCTCATCAGAGGAAACAGAGGAAGCTCTAAATCCAACTCCCTTAGTAGTTGGTCTCCCAGACTTCACTCCAGTCACTGAGTTTCTCACCAGTGAGATGGAAAGGGTTTGTGCTGATATGAGCAAAATCTTAGTCCCTGTGGAGCCTCAATCTTCCCAAAGGTACAAAGGTCCACTCAATGTTGTCCTAGGGCTTGCTGCTCCCAAACTGTGGAACAAAGATATGCAGTCCAGAGGGGTCTACAAAAGGATGCCTGACCCCAAGGACCTGGGAAAGGGGAAGAGGAAGATGGATTAGGAGTTTGGCTAGGTGTAGGTTGTGGGGTTGTTGTCTTTTGAGGTTGTTGGTTGTTATGTTGTTTGTTGATCTCCCTTGTAATCCTGAATCATGTTTGGTGGAAGTGTTCCTTGTACTGAATCTTATTAATGAATAAAACTTCTAAGTTTTCTGTTTTTCTTTATTCTACTGATATGTGATATAAAGATCTTTGTCCATCAGCAGAAACAGAAACCTGCAAACCAAACACTAAAACAGAACACAGAAGACAAACTTATACATAATTGTTAGTCTAATTAGAAATAAACCTACAAAACAAAGTTAGCAAACATAACCATAATAATATACAAACTTTACAACATCAATATCAATCCTCCCCAAAGGCATATGCCTCCCCTCAGGCTTATGTCTCCCCTCAAACATAGCATTCAAGGGTTAACCATCCCAATGTGGACAACTAAGTGTTTAAACCTAGGTCCATCAAAAGCCTTTGTTAATAAATCAACCACATTATCATCAGTATGAATTTTAAGCACCTGTATTAAATGTTTCTCATTTGCATCTCTAATAAAATGGTGCCTAATTTCAATATCTTTAGTTCTTTGATGAAAGACTGGATTTTTAACAATTGAAATGGTACCAGCAAAAGAGAGGGATTTATTCCTCCAATCATTGATGCGATTAGACAACTTTTCCACCAATTCCTTACAATCTCTAAAGATCAATCTTGTAGTAACCAAAGGCACCCCAAGATACTTCACAGGCAAGACCCCCTCAACAAAAGGAAGAATATGTAAAATAGCAAGTTTAACATGATTGAGAACATTACAGAAATAAGCAGTACTTTTGGGTAAACTAGGAGACAGCCCGAAACCGCGGACTGTACTGAACCGACAAACCGGCCTGAACCGGACCGATCGAATCGGATCATACATATTTGGTATGGTACTCTCTCCACCCTTATCATCAATTTCAGTATTCGGTCAGGTTTTAGACAAAACCCGTTAATATACTTTGTTAAACAGAGCTAGACCGAACATATTTCGATCCTGTCCCTCGATCTGGTGTCTTAGACCAAATCGGATTTCGGTTTATTCCGATTTTCGTTAGTCCGGTATGGTTTAGGCCATGTTTGGCGCAGAGCTTTTTAAAGCTTTTAGGGGCGATGAGCGGTGAGTAATGAGCTTTTTGATTTTTAATATTCGTTTGGCAAAAGAGCGGTGACCTTTGCTATTTTTTAGGAAAGTTCATATTTCCAATGCTTCTATAAGAAGCTGTGAGCTGCTAAACTGTGGTTACACCTCAAAGCTACTGCTCACTGCTACTGCTACTGTACTGCTCACAGCTACTTTTGGCAAAGATAGCTTACCAATAAAGGAAAAGTCACTACGATATCCACCAATCAAAACACAGTTCAAACTTTGCAGTTTACAAGAGGGGTAAAGCTAAGGATACGCAACATATTTGTTCAAATAAACACATCTACGTAATATACTTTCTAAAGTGTCAAAGTTACGTAACATACTTTCAAATATGATTCAATCTACGTAATATGACATGTTACCAGCAGGTTTACAGGTTACTAAGGATTAAAAGTCACACCGTTAGTCCCCAAACTGAAAAAAACTTGCGCATTTGATCCTATTTAATTAACGGTCGTTAAAATATTTTTTAAAAAACTTTTAAAAAAAAATTCTTAAAATTTAAATAAAGTCTTTTTTTTTTCTTTTTTTTTTTTAGTTTCAATTTTTTCACAAAATAATAATAATAATAATAATAATAATAATAATAATAATAATAATAAATAAAATAAATAAACTTAAAAAAATGTGTAAAAAAGTTTATCGTCTTTTTTTTATTTTTTTTATTTTATTTTATTTTATTTTTTGAAAAATATATCCAGATTTAAAAAAATAAAAAGAAAAGAAACTTAAAAAAATGTGTAAAAAAGTTTATCTTTTTTTTTTTCTTTTTTATATATTTTTTTTGAAAAAATATATTCAGATTAAAAAAAAGACGATAAACTTTTTCACACATTTTTTAAGGTTTTATTTATTTTTATTTTTTTTAATTCAAATTAGAAAAAAAAAAGACTTTATTTAGATTTTAAGAAAATTTTTTTAAAAATTTTTAAAAAAATATTTTAACGACAATTAACTAAATAGGATAAAATGCGCATTTTTTTTTTCAGTTTGAGGACTAACGGTGTGACTTTTAATCCTTAGTAACCTGTAAACCTGCTGATAACATGTCATATTACGTAGATTGAATCATATTTGAAAGTATGTATTTATTTGTCAAAGTTCAAACTATAAATAACAAGAACATCAAGTCATCAGCACATAAACACTTTACAAAATGTTTCAAATCATGAGACCACCATTCTCATCCCTTAACCCAAACACACCCAATTCCACTTCCCCATTAAAAACCCACAAAAACCCACTTGACCCATCTCATTTCCATGCAGTATCACTCAAAACCTCATTTTCAAACAACTCCACAACCTCAAAAACCCATAATCTTGATCATGCACGTAAACTGTTCGACGAAATGTCTCAACCAAATTTACATACTTGGAACACAATGTTTAAGTCCTACGTCGAAAACGAAATGTCCCAAGAGTGTTTAGTTATGTTTCATAAGTTTATGTCTAGTTCGGGGTTGGTTCCGGATGGTTTTGGGTTGCGTTTAGTTGTTAAGGCGTGTGGGCGAATAAAGGGTGTTAAGGAAGGTGGGATGGTACATGGGTTGGTTTTGAAATTTGGGTTTGGTTTGGATTTGTTTGTGTTGAGTAGTTTGGTTAGTATGTATGCGAAATTTGGTGACGTGGGGAGTGCGAGGAGGGTTTTTGATGGGATGGGGGAGAAGGAGAGGGATGTGGTGACGTGGAACGCGTTGTTGGATGGGTATGTGAAGTGTGGGGAGATGGATGTTGCGAAGGAGTTGTTTGAGGAGATGGGGGTGAAGGATGTGGTGTCGTGGACGGTTATGGTTGATGGGTTGGCGAAAAGTGGGAGAGTTGATGAGGCGAGGAAGGTTTTTGATGAGATGCCGATTAGGAATGTGTTGTCGTGGAATGTGATGATTAATGGGTATATGAAAGCGGGTGATTTAGTTTCTGCACGGGGTTTGTTTGATCAAGTGGAAGATAAAAGTTTAATCACTTGGAATACGATGATAAACGGGTATGAAAGTAATGGCAGGGGTTCCGAAGCTGTCAAGTTGTTCGTGGAATTGCTAAATTTAGGGTATGTACCTACTCATAGTACTTTGGTTAGTACACTATCTGCTATTTCCTCGTTAGCTTTGCTTAGTAAAGGAACATGGGTTCATTCATATATGATTAAAAATGGGCATAAGTTAGATAATGTGCTCGGTACTTCACTAATCGAAATGTATAGCAAGTGTTCGAGCATTGAAAGTGCTTTGAAGGTTTTTGAAACTATACGGAATAAAAAGATAGGCCATTGGACTGCTATAATTGTAGGATTAGGAACGCATGGACAAGCTAAACATGCTCTAGAACTATTTTCTAAGATGCTAACACTTAACATTATCCCTACTGCTATAACCTTTATTGGTGTGTTAAATGCTTGTAACCACGCTGGTTTAGTTGATGATGGGCGAAGTTATTTTGATATGATGGTAAATGATTATAAATTAGAACCCTCAATCGAGCATTATGGCTGTCTTGTTGACATTCTCTGCCGGGCGGGTCGCCTTGAAGAGGCAAAGAATGTGATAGAAAATATGCCAATGAAACCAAACAAAATTATGTGGATGAGTTTGCTTAGTGCTTCAAGAATCTATAAAAATGTGGAGATTGGTGAATATGCTGCAAACCATGTACAGGAAATTGATCCAAAATATATCGAAAGTTACGTGCTTTTGTCTAATATGTATGCTGCAACCGGGAATTGGGATAAAGTGTCACATGTTAGGGAAACTATGAAGAAAACAGGAGTGAAAAAAGATCCGGGGTGTAGTCTTATAGAGTATAGAAATGAGGTTCATGAGTTCATTGTGGGTGATAAATCACATCCTCAAACTAACGAGATATACCATAAGTTAAGTGAGATCAGGGAACGACTTAAATCTGCTGGGCATGTACCTGATAAAAGCCAAGTTCTGCTGCATATCGACGGGGATGATGCGAAGGAAGCTGAATTGGAAAGCCACAGCGAGAGGTTAGCTATCGCCTTTGGGTTAATTAATATGAAGCCAGGGATCCCAATTCGGATAGTGAAGAATCTTCGTGTATGCAATGATTGTCACTCGGTTACAAAACTTCTTTCCAAGGTTTATAATCGGGAAATCATTGTCAGGGACAATAGCCGTTTTCACCATTTCAAAAATGGATCATGTTCTTGCATGGATTATTGGTGATGTAATGAAAGTATTATTATTATTACCTCACTCCTTAAAGAATATATAGATGTTGGCGCAAGGAGAGTAATTTTCAGTTCAGCTACAAGATAGATCGCTCATTTGAAGTGCTGTTGCAGTTCCAGTTCTTATTTTTTGCATGAATATGCTATCGGCTATTTGATGGTAATGACCAGAACTTAAATTCTTTGCATCATGTAACACCCTGAGTCCAAAGTAGTACTCTTAAATTCTTACATAGTGACTGGTCACTCAGAATCATTCTTGCAGATAATACTGTTGCGTTTAGTGTTTTTGTAAAATGATTATTAGCTTGCAATGTGAAGTCACAATGATTAAAAGTTGCAACCACACAAGAACTATAAAATAGAAAAAGCTTTTGCTTGTAATATTGCATAACGATTAATTTACATCTATTTAACTCATTTTCCGGGCACAAAGTTGGTAGCGTATGCCCATGCATTGTTAGCTACTGGGTCAGCAAGATGGTCAGATAAGTTCTCAATTGGGCCCTTTCCGGTTACAATGGCCTGAACGAAGAATCCAAACATTGAAAACATAGCTAGCCGTCCATTCTTAAGCTCCTTAACCTTCAACTCAGCAAATGCTTCTGGATCATCAGCCAATCCAAGTGGGTCAAAAGACCCTCCTGGGTAAATACTGTCAAGTCCTTCACCAAGTGGGCCACCACCAACCCTGTACCCTTCAATTAACCCCATGAGCACAACCTGTGATGCCCAGATGGCTAAAATGCTCTGGGCGTGGATCAAGTTAGGGTTGCCGAGGTAGTCAAGTCCACCTTCCGAGAAAATTTGGGAACCTGCCTTGAACCAGACGGCTTCACCGAATTTGACGCCATTCTTTGAAAGGAGTTCGGGGAAAACACACCCAAGTGCACCGAGCATGGCCCACCGAGAGTGGATCACCTCAAGCTCACGGTTCTTGGCGAATGTCTCAGGGTCTGCTGATAGTCCAGCAGTGTCCCACCCGTAGTCACCAGGGAATTCACCGGTCAAGTATGATGGGGTCTGCTCAGAGAATGGGCCCAAGTACTTGGGGCGGTCAGGTCCGTACCTGTCAAACCAATTACAGTTTTAGTTACTCGTCCCTAAATATGACATATGCTCAGTAATAATCAGTTTACATATGAAGGGTAAGATGATAAATAGATAAAAAGGGTACGAGTCAAACTGAATTAACTTATTAATAAATATGAATTTTGGCATGCTTTGAAAAGTAGTCGTTTTAACCGGATATCCAACCTCCCATTTTCTAACCTCTATTTTTGCTCGTTAGAATTTTGGAAAGTTTTCTTACCAAATGCTTTGTGGTGCGCTTTTGACTGTGCGGCGCATGGTGAAGCGTCCGCCATTGAAGCTACCGAGCTTCCTAACAAGCTCGTTTTGCGGCTTGACTGCTGACTCACCGACGAATGCTGACTGTTGGATTGCAGAGGTTGCCATTTTTGTAAAGGGGAGTAAAGGAACCGTTGAAGAGATGGTAGTTTGTAAGAGGGTGAGTGTAGATGATGGTGAACTGGACTCTTATATACTAAGATAGACAAAGTTTGAAGGATCATAGATTAGGATGTGTACAGGTCAGCATTATCTGATTGGTTAAATGGATTTGGTTTCTGATTTTGAGGGGTTAAATGGAAGTCCTCCTTCTGCCAAGTGGCTCTCAGATTTTTTGGTGTGTTGATTCTGAGCCACTAGAAATTATGAAATAAATAATTAATATAAAATCATAGTGATTTGTTAGAAGTTAGAAACTTAGAACTGATTAGGGTAAGGAGTTAATATGGCAAAACAAAAATGTATCCAATCTAGTAAGCTGCAAGTGTTCAGGATATATTTAGAGGGACTTTTAAACTAATTGATTATTTTTTTTACATAAATTATTATTCTATTTGTATAACTAATTATAAGGGTGAATAGCCTGTTCCAACGTTATTACTATTTACTGCAGCTGGTGGCTAGGGTATGTGTTGTTAAGTAAATATCAACTAGGCCAGGCAAGGTTGGTTCGGATAGAGACATAGTGGGTTGATTTAATGATTTTTTGTAAACTTTTCATTGACTCGTGTTTTACAAGTCTAACTTTTTTGCGGGATTTGTGTTGTTTAAGCGTGTTAGGTTTATGTCATGTATATGTCAGATAAGTTTAGAGTGAGATTGTTAATGTTGAAACAAGGAAATCCAATATCCGATGTTGGTTGGCTTTTTTAGTTGTGTCGGCGAGAAGATTAGAATATAGATACACCTAGTTTTCTTACACATTTACTTTCTTAAAAGTTTTGTAATCGTAGTGTTCAATTTCCAGTCAACCTAATTTCTCCGGGTATGTTTCACTTTATTTGTGTTAGGTTCATTTCGTTCTCCAAGATTCAAAAATGATGATAAGTGTTTGCAAATCCATGGCCTTTTTTGTCTCACCAATCACCGACAAAGTCGGGTTCTCTGTGATGGATCCTAATAAGTGAAGCCTAGGAGAGCGGTAGATGCCAATGCTTGTCCATATATGTTCTATACTAGCTGAGACCAAGAGCCTATCCTGCCTTCTTCACGTTCTTTACAACCTATCTTTATCTCAACAGAGTTTTATAGTCACATCTATAGGTCCTCTTCCCGATTACATAGAAGAAGTTAGTAAAAGGGTCAGTGCACACTGTTTGATTCCAAAAAATTGAAAGATGAATAAATTTTTCCCTGTTTTTCTCCGAGGGATCTTGATAGTGTGAGATTTTGCCATATAAGTTTTCAGCATATGCATATACATATTGAATATGTTTATACATATATATATATAAGACCTTAAGAAAAACATAATGTCCAACAGTCACTGATCACAAATAGATTGGAAACCCACACATGACACTCATCTTAACCTTTTTAATACTTAACCTTCATAATTTATCATTGAATTATACCTTCCGTTTCCGTTTGTTTGTAACATCTTAGTTTTTAGCAAAAAACCATCGTTCATGAGGAAGATCTCTACATATAATGCTTACACGCATACATACAAACATACATGCATCTTTTTTGAACACAACCTCTGCCTTATAAAATTGCATAACAATCATTAAATTTACATATATTTAGCTTATTTTCCAGGTACAAAGTTGGTAGCATAAGCCCAGGCATTGTTAGCTACTGGATCACTGAGATGGTCAGACAAGTTCTCGATCGGGCCCTTTCCTGTTACGATGGCCTGAACAAAGAACCCGAACATGGAAAACATCGCCAATCGACCGTTTTTAAGCTCCTTAACCTTCAGTTCAGCAAATGCCTCTGGATCATCAGCCAAACCAAGTGGGTCAAAAGACCCTCCTGGGTAAATACTGTCAAGCCCTTCACCAAGTGGACCCCCTCCAACACGGTAGCCTTCAATGAGTCCCATAAGGACTACTTGTGAAGCCCAAATGGCTAAAATGCTTTGGGCATGGATCAAGTTGGGGTTCCCGAGGTAGTCAAGCCCACCTTCTGAGAAAATTTGGGATCCTGCCTTGAACCAGACAGCTTCACCAAATTTGACACCATTCTTTGAAAGAAGCTCGGGGAAAACACACCCAAGTGCACCGAGCATGGCCCACCTAGAGTGGATCACTTCAAGCTCACGATTCTTGGCGAATGTCTCGGGGTCTGCTGATAGTCCAGCAGTGTCCCACCCGTAGTCACCTGGGAATTCACCTGTCAAGTATGATGGGGTTTGCTCAGAGAATGGGCCCAAGTACTTGGGACGGTCAGGTCCATACCTATCAAAACAAAATTTAAATTTAGTTGGTTTTCGTGAGAAAACAGGTAGATTTGGGTCAAACAGTGTATTTCTAATGCATAAAATTCTCGTATAGCAGTTAAAACTTAAGGAATTATGATTATTATTGTAAAGTAGTTGGACAATAAAGTTGAATGTGTAAGTTTCTTACCAAATGCTTTGTGGTGCACTTTTGACAGTGCGGCGCATGGTGAAGCGGCCACCATTGAAGCTGCCGGTCTTCTTAACAAGCTCATTCTGCGGCTTCAATGCCGACTCACCTACAAAGGCTGACTGTTGCATTGCAGAGGTTGCCATTTCTAAGGGGATTGAAGGAATGTTGTAGAGTTGTTGATTTGTAAGAGGGTGAGTATTGACGGTGGAAGATTGGACTGTTATATACTGAACTAAACATTTATGATGGATTGGGATATCGTGCACAGGTCAGCATTATCTGATTGGTTTATTGGATATGTTATTGATTCTGAGGGCTGTGATGTGGGTTCTACATTTGCCATGTGGCTCCCAGATTTCTTCTTGTGTTGATTCTCAACCACCAGAATAAGATAAATTAATAAAATAAAACTCGTTTAATTATTGTAAGAATTAAACAGATAAAAAGTAACAATAATAAGAACTTTAATCTGTTTTAGCTGACATATTTTGCATAAAGTCCATATATCTAGCAAATGAGCTGGTCGAAAAGGAGTTTGTAACAAATCCGAGATAATCATTCACTTAAATTTTTAAAACAAGACACGCATTGTGGTCTGGTCTGGTTGACGACTCAACATCATTTTAAAACCAAATTAATAGCTGTAAATGCTCAAATATAAACTGAGGGGCTTTGAACTGTTTGATTCATTTATTATTAACTAGCTTTTTTATTTTAGCTGTATTACAGACTTTTGCATGTTCCAACTAAAGATACTCATGAGTCATGGATGAATGGTTACATAACAAGTATTATGTCAATTCAGATACGCATAGGGTTGAGACATCCGGGTCAATTTGATAATTATATGTCAATTATTATGTTGGCCCAATTTAACATTTTGTTTAATATGTGATAAGTTTGTGTTATGTAAAAAATTGTCACTCACAGTGTGAGGCCATTTGAAAAAGTTCTATTGGTTTGGAGTTAGATCATTATCGCTGAGAATCTAAGAGGAAATCTAAGGTCCAATGGTAGCTGGTTTTTCATGTCGTATGAGAAGATTAGAATCTAGATATGATAGGGTTTTACACTTTTACTATTCCTAGATCTGGTAATCCATATGGTGCAATCTCGTGTCATCCTGTTTGACCCAAACTCGACATGAATCATTTCACGCTGAATCGTATTTGACCCAATTTAATTTTTTGTTGGCTGATATCGATTAATTTAGATTTGTATCTTGTTTTCATACCATTTCAAGAATTGTGAGGTTTTCACCCCTTTAGCTTGTTACCGAGTCTAATGGGACTCGTCATATAGTTTCCTCGCATTTAATAAAGATAAGTCTTAAATCGTCTCCAACATCAACTTTCTTAGAGCCTCCAACGATAATATATAAACATTCTCCTTCATCAGCTTTCCTCGTCTCACTAATTACCAACAAAGGCGGTTTTATGTGTTGGATCCTCGATAATGAAATCTTAGAATGGCTGCCATTCCAACTACCGTCCATGTATAGTCCATCTAGATTTCAGTAAGCATCCATCCTACCTACTCAGTTCTTAATAGCTTATCTTTGTCTCGGTAGAGTCGTTAAGCGGCATCTTTGGGTCCTCTTCCATTACTTTTATAATTAAAGTTAGTAAAAAGTATTCAAGAACCCCTCTCAGATTCCAAAAATTTGATAACATATGTAAAATAATAGTTGGATCAGGTTAAATGTTTATGATGGATTTTGATGGTATGAGAACTTGATAAGAATAGACTTCAACGTATGTATACCTGCTGACTATGTAGATGAGTATACGGAAGCACCATATCATGAAAATCTTAAATTTGGATCACCAATACACGTCTAGTTGTAATATTTGAGATTTTGTAACAGTTCGAATTTACATTTATACAACTCATTTTCCAGGTACAAAGTTTGTAGCATAAGCCCATGCATTGTTAGCTACTGGGTCACTAAGATGGTCAGATAAGTTCTCGATTGGGCCCTTTCCTGTTACGATGGCCTGAACAAAGAACCCAAACATGGAAAACATGGCTAATCGGCCATTCTTTAGCTCCTTAACCTTTAACTCAGCAAATGCCTCTGGATCATCAGCCAATCCAAGTGGGTCAAAAGACCCTCCTGGGTAAATACTGTCAAGCCCTTCGCCAAGTGGCCCCCCACCAACGCGATACCCTTCAATGAGGCCCATAAGCACTACTTGAGAAGCCCAGATGGCTAAAATGCTCTGGGCATGGATCAAGTTCGGGTTCCCTAGGTAGTCAAGGCCACCTTCTGAGAAAATTTGGGAACCTGCCTTGAACCAGACAGCTTCACCGAATTTGACACCGTTCTTTGATAGAAGCTCGGGGAACACGCACCCGAGTGCACCGAGCATGGCCCACCTAGAGTGGATCACCTCAAGTTCACGGTTTTTGGCGAAAGTCTCGGGGTCAGCTGATAGTCCAGCAGTGTCCCACCCGTAGTCACCAGGGAATTCACCAGTCAAGTATGATGGGGTTTGCTCGGAAAATGGGCCCAAGTACTTAGGGCGGTCAGGTCCGTACCTATCATAACGATTTTTAATTTTAGTTAGTTTTCATGAGAAAACAAGTCGATTTGGGTCAAACTATAGAATACTTTTAAATCAATTCAAATCTAAGAAATTAAGATTATTACGGTATAGTATAATGTAGTTGGACAAATAAGTGTTTTGGGCCAACCCAACTCGAATTGTTTTGACCCGTACAAAGATTAACGTTGAATGAGTATGTTTCTTACCAAATGCTTTGTGGAGCACTTTTGACAGTGCGACGCATGGTGAATCGGCCACCATTGAAGCTACCGGTCGTCCTAACAAGCTCGTTTTGTGGCTTCAATGCTGACTCGCCAACGAATGCTGACTGTTGGATTGCAGAGGTTGCCATTTCTTTAAGGGAATGTTTGAAGAGATGGTAATTTGTAAGAGGGTGAGTGTAGAGGATGGTGAACTAGACTGTTATATACTGAACTAAACAAGTATGATAGATTAGGATATTGTGTACAAGTCAGCGTTATCTAATTGGTTTATTGGATATGGTTACTGATTCTGAGGGCTGTGATGTCGGTCCTACTTTTGCCATTTGGCTCCCAGATTTCTTCTTGTGTTGATTCTCAGCCACCAAAATAAAGAAAAAAAAAATAATAAATAAGAGGGTATTTAAGATTGTGTTAAACAGTGTTTAGCAAACCATTTGATAATAGTGATTTTCAGCTTTGGCTTATACAAACCACAGTTTTGCAGACACATATTCTATTTTGATAACGCGATCCCAAATATCCCCTATATCTTCTTGTCATTGACATATTTTGCATAAAAGATGTAGGATGCAAAATGAAAATGAGCGGGTTGAAAGGTGATTAGATCCGGTCAAGAGATCAGGGTCTATTTGAATAATTTCATGCCAAGTTTCTGTTATTATTACCCAATTTAACTTTGTGTGGGGTTTGTGTCATTCAAATCATGTTCCATTCGTGTCATTTAAAGAGTTTTGTGCTGAGAATGTGAGCCATGAAAAAAGTCCTAGAGTTAGAGTGAGATTGTTAGCGTTGAGACTCTGAGAGGAAATACAGTATCCAATGGTGGTTGGTTTTTATGTTGGCGAGAACATTAGAATTTAGATACACCTAGAGTTTTACGCTTTTACTTCTATTAAACTTTAGTAATCCGCATGGTTCAATTTCGAGTCAATCTGTTACACCAAAACCTGACCCAAATCATTTCATGTTGAATCATACTTTTCCAAATAATTACTTGTTGGGTCGTGTAGGTTGTTAGTTCATATCTTGAATTCTGAACCTCAGTCAATTCTTGTTATCAAGTGTAACGGGACATCTTGTTGTATATCTTCCTTAGATGTATTGAATATGATCGTTGAAAATGATACTCATAAACATAAAAGTTTCTCCTAGATTAGAACCAAGCATGATATCTGCGACCAAACCCATGGTGTCCTCGTCTCACCAATAACACACAAAGGTGGGTTATATGCGTTGGATACCAATAAGGGAAGCCTGAGAGAGCCACAAACTCGAACTATCGCTCATCTTTGTCTTAGTAGAGTCTTATAGTAATTGAGTGGCATGTTTTGGCCATCTTCCCCATTTCTTAGAAATAGTAGAAGTCAATAACCCTGTTAGATTCCAAATTCAAAAGAGCAGCTGAACCATGTTAAGCTGTTTCAATAGACGTAAATGGTATGAGGATTGAGGATCATGTTATGAAAATTTTTGTATCACCATCACAGATCATCAGTAGACAAGAAACCTCGATGCCACACTTGTTTTTGCCCATTAGTCCTTAAACTGAACTTTTTTTCTTGGATCACCCTCTTTATCATTATACTTTCAAGTTTCACCATTCCTTTTATGTTTCATTGGAGCTTGTTTTGCAAACAAACCATGGTTCTTGTCACAGGAAAGTCACATATATAAATACATACACACATATATGTTTCTCGACAACACAACCTCTACTTTAATATTGCATAATGTTCATCGAATTTACATATACTAAACTCATTTTCCAGGTACAAAGTTGGTGGCATAAGCCCATGCATTGTTAGCTGCTGGGTCAGCAAGATGGTCAAATAAGTTCTCGATTGGACCCTTTCCTGTTACGATGGCCTGAACAAAGAACCCAAACATGGAAAACATCGCCAATCGACCATTCTTTAGCTCCTTTACCTTCAACTCAGCAAATGCTTCTGGGTCATCAGCCAATCCAAGTGGGTCAAAAGACCCTCCTGGGTAAATGCTGTCAAGCCCTTCACCGAGTGGGCCTCCACCAACACGGTAACCTTCAATGAGGCCCATAAGGACAACTTGTGATGCCCAGATGGCTAAAATGCTCTGGGCATGGATCAAGTTGGGGTTTCCAAGGTAGTCCAGCCCACCTTCAGAGAAAATTTGAGAACCTGCCTTGAACCAAACAGCTTCACCGAATTTGACTCCATTCTTGGAAAGAACCTCAGGGAACACACATCCGAGTGCACCAAGCATGGCCCACCTAGAGTGGATCACCTCAAGCTCACGGTTCTTGGCGAATGTCTCGGGGTCAGCTGATAGTCCAGCAGTGTCCCACCCGTAGTCACCAGGGAATTCACCAGTCAAGTATGATGGGGTTTGCTCTGAGAATGGGCCCAAGTACTTGGGGCGGTCTGGTCCGTACCTATGAAACAAGTTATAAACTCTGTTAGTTTTCCTTAGAGGCGTCAAATTCGATCCATTTACTTATATATGGGTCAAGTTAAATCTATATTTATAAGGCGTCCGGGTGGAAAAAAAAAATATATATAGCTAGAATGATAGGGGTCCAACCATATATTTTCGTCGTAATACCTCCTAAATCCTGTTATTTTCATTATCTTACAGAATTTGGACAATTAGCGTTTAGTATCAACTTAATGGCAACATTTTTTACTGGTTACTTAGCCTGCTCTACCTCTATAGTTGTCGTTCCTATAAATCTTAGCGGAAAAATGTTTTGTGGTGCACTATTAACATTCTATGCTTAAAAATATAGATTTTTTTTTTTTTTTTTTTTTTTTTTTTTTTTTTTCCCGAAAAGTGTTTCGGGTCAAACCAACCCGACCTATCTAGACTACCACAAAAGAATTTCTTATTTTGACCCGTTTTCTAACTAAATCATATTAACTACACTCATAACTCTTTACTAAATATAGAAAGCGAAAAAATAAATGTGAGACATACCAAATGCTCTGTGGAGCACTTTTAACAGTTCTGCGCATAGTGTAGCGTCCACCATTGAACCCACCAACCTTCCTAACGAGCTCGTTTTGCGGCTTCAAAGCCGACTGACCAGCAAATGCTGCTTGTTGGATTGCTGAAGTTGCCATTTGGTTAAGAGGGTTGTGAAGTAAAGATGATGTTGTTTGTTGAAGGTGTTTATTAATGGTTGTGTATACTCAAAGTTATATATGGAAAGTTAAAAGATTGATGGATTAGGATGTCACAAGTCAGCAACATATGATTGGTTAATGGGATTTGGTTTCTGATTTTGTTTGGGTGAGATAGGTTCTTGTTTTGCCATGTGGATCTTAGATTTTTTTGCTGTGTTGATTCTCAGCCACCAATAATATGCAACAATTATATATATATATATATATATTTTTTTTTTTTTTTTTGAACAAAGATTAATTTCATTTCATTTCAAACCTCACAAAGGAGGAAGATACGACATAACAAATTATATCGAAACATAACCTCACAAACGGAGGAAGATAACAACATAACAAGTTACATCACAAGACATACACCATATAGCTGTAACAGCCTATAACATCACCTTTCAAAGGGTGGGGGGAATCACCCGAGTGAGCTTTGACTGAAAACAACCATATAAGGGTGTAGCTTGACAAAAGTACACTAAGTACATAATACATACAAAGATGCTAAAACAAGGCATCCATAAAGGAGCCTAACAAAATCCTAACAGATCTAAACCAAATCCCTACGCAGCAGCAAGCCGACGATGACGGACCACAACAGATCTGAGCAGAAGAGGCCGGAAGCCATCGGATCTGAGCAGAAGCAGTAGTGGCAGCAGCGACAAACCTCAGCAACGAAGAAAATGACAGATCTGTAGGCAAACATTATTTAAAAGAGAGAAAAGTGCAAAAGGGAAAGGTCCGGACGGCCGGCCATAGCCGACCGCCGGAGAAGATGGAGCAGATGGGTGAGTTTTCTAGTGAGAAGGAGGAGCGAATTTTGTTTAGAGAGAGAGAAGAGTTGAAATTGCCTGCAACAATTATATATAAAAAAAGCCAATTTTCATGCCTTTCAAATTTTAGAGTCGGGTGCGTTTATTAAATACTACTTCCGTCTCATTTTAAGTGTCCACTTTTATAATGCACAAAGTTTAGAAGATTTCACTAACTAAACTCTCCACCAATCAAATATTACTTTTACCCACTAAACTCTCATATTATTGGTTGAAAGGTACAAGTGGACATTTAATATAGGACATCCAAAGATTCCATTGTGGACACTTAATATGGGACGGAGAGAGTATCAAACTTTTCTTATATAACAAGGGACTCATCTCTACCATCCATCTAAAAATAAATCAATCATTGAAATTAAAAACATTTTAATATTTCACTCATTTTTTATAATTTAAATATCTCTTAAACCATTAATCATTAAGCGAAAATAATTACACCATCGCGACGAACATTTAATTATCTTTCTATAGACGGGCACTTTGATATACTTTCGAAAAAAAAAAAAAAAAAAAAAATCGGTTTTTTCACGTTTTTTTTCGTGCCGAAAAAATCATATAACGAAAAGAAAATTTTTTGTCGAAAATATATCAAAGTGCCTATCTATATAAAGATAATTAAATGCTCGTCGTAACGGTATATTTTTTTTTCGCTTAACGATTAACGGTTTGAAATATATTAATATTTGAAGAAAAAAAATGATGAAAGTTGGTTTTTTAAATTGTTGGGATTAATCTCATCCATTAGATAAAATAAAGATGAAGGGAAGATGGATGGTAGAGATTAGTCCCTTGGTATGTAAAAAAAGTTTGGTCCTCAAATGATCTTTATATCATAAAGTATAGATTATATCTATCATTCATTACTATAGTGGTGGACCCTCTCATCTTAAACAAACACCTTTAATCACTTTCATAGTTATAGTCTCATTCCCATAGTTGGATACCAAACGCACCCTAAGTTTATAACAGTTAGAGAAATGCTAGATCTACATAAGAATTCTAAAAAAAATCACGCGGTGATGTGTCAGGCAATGATTGGTCTATTTTGCTATAGTTTCTTTATCTTCTTTTTTATTAGACTAATTATTGTATGGTCTGGATTCTTTTTATGGAATTTTTATATGAATCTAGCATTTTCCAATAACAGTTTGACTACTTTGATATCTCTTCTTTATTACACAATGAAGTAAAGATTGTCTGTCGGTCAACAAATCAACAATGAACTGATTCTAATTAGGCTAATTAAGTAGTACTATACATTATCAATAACAACTCAATATTAACAAGGTAACACCACCCTCACGCCATTCCTATGTGGAAGGGAAATTTAGTGAAAGCGTATTTTGATTTGTGTATGTGAAAAGTGAAATGTTGAGTTGGCGGCCGGTGAGATGGCGAAACGGCTCAAGCCAACATACCTTGCATTTGTTAATTAAAATCTTAAAGCAATTAACTAGTTGTCTAAGAATAGATTATAATTGCTAAAATTATGTAAAAAAAACATTTCTCATAAACACTGTGATGAATTAGCAAGGTTATAAATAGTGTGAGACGTGGCGTGGCGGCATGATCAAGCCTCGCGCCTTAGCGGTCAAGACTAAGCTTTTGCGTTTATAAGACGGCACAAAATATGAAAATATTTATATATTTATCTCATATTTAATATGCATCGAGTTTACAAAAAGACGTGGCATAAGACGGCATAAAGCGTGGCGTGATGGCATGACCAAGCCTTACGCCTTTGCGAGGCTTTTACGCGCTTTTTAAAACCATGTGAATTAGTGAGATTATATATGTTACACTATTTTTTTGTTAAATAGAAAATGAAAATTGTTTATCATGGAATGTATCAGACAATTGCTCTCATCGAGCTAACCCTAGTTTTATCTCTCTAGTTGGCGATTTTTTTGAGACCTCCAATTACGATCGTTTCTTTCCTAATATTCGGAATCCTTTGTTCTCTTGCATAAATCTGTTTAAAGGGAAGTGATTTAATTCATTTAATCATTATCCTTCACCAGTTTTAGAAGTTTCATAAAATCGTTTATACCTCTGCTGATTGATATTGATATATATCAGCTTACGTTGGCTTTACTGGTTATTGACTGATTTAAACATACCTATATCGTCTTATACTCTGGTTTTTCAAAGTTTTTGCAAGATTAGGGTTTGGTTGCTTAGGGTTTTGTTTTGTGTCGGTCTACATTCTTTTGTTCGTTTCTGGTTCTGTGAGTGATTATTATTGTTCTTGGTCGTGACATTATACCCTTACGCAACGTGATATACTTCTGATTTGTATCGGTGAAGGGTGTATTGGTCGGTGTGTGGCTAAACCCTATTGCTAGGGTTATTTTCCACTGCAGATTTGATACGCCCCGAATTGGTTGGTATCGATAGTTGGCACCACTTTTAACGGGTGCTTGCTCCCTAAGAATTTGAGAAGAAGAGAAGAGATATTTTTTACTCAATAATACCCTGATTCATTAATGATGTTGCTTAAATAGCATACACGACTCAATAGGTTAATCCTACATAAACATAAAGACGTTTTCCGAGATTAACACTGACTCTCAATGACTCTTATCCTAACATGACTTGACAGATCCTAATAAAACATAAACATAAAGATAGTTATCCTCGTGTAACACAAAGTCTTTATGCCACACCAGTTTCTTCGAGACCCTTGTAGTACGCCTTTGTTCATTAACAGCCCTTGACGTATCATTCCCCCTTTTCTTCAGGAAGGACCTTGTCCCTAAGGTCATAAGCTGGATAAGCACTCTGAAACTCGGACAACCATACCCACGTTGCTTCCTCAGGAGATCGCCCATCCCATTGTACCAAAGCCTGCTGCATGGGATGTCCATTTTGTAATATAAACCACGATCCACAAATAGCCACGGGTTGCTCATTTGGTCGTCCGTCCACCACTTCTTCAGGAAGGGCCGATACTTCTGTAAAATCATCTCCCATAAATGGCTTGAGAATGGAAAGATGAAACACTGGATGAATCTTGCTATAAGCCGATAACGCTAGTCGATAAGCCACCTTTCTCACACGCTCTAAAACCTCATATGGACCATAGTAACGCTTAGCCAATTTATTGGATAAGCGCCTAGCCAAAGTAAGTTGGCGGTAAGGCTGAAGTTTAACAAGCACTTTATCCCCCACAGCGAACTCAACCTCCCGACGTTTACGATTAGCTTTTCCAACCATTCGATTTTTGGCAGCTAACAAATTTTGCCTTAGTCGCCGCATCAACGCATCTCGTTCAATCAACGCATCATCTACAACCACAATCTTAGATGATCTTGGTGGGTATGGAATGATAACTAACGGAACCTTTCCATACAAAGCCTCAAAAGTCGTCATTTTAATACTGCTATGATAAGTTGTATTGTAACAATACTCGGCCCACGGTAAAAAACGAACCCATTGATTAGGATGATCCGCGACCAGGGTCCGCAAATATTGTTCCAACCCACGGTTGACCACCTCTGTTTGTCCATCCGTTTGAGGATGATAAGTTGTGCTATGATTGAGTTGTGTCCCACTAAGTTTAAAAAGATGCGTCCAAAATTTGTTACAAAAATAGGATCACGGTCAGACACGATAGATTTTGGTATTCCATGGAGATTGACAATGGTTTCGACAAAGACCTCCGTCAGAAAAAATATGACTTGTTAAGGTAGTATCGATAGTAGCATCCCTTCAAGTGTGATGCAAGCTCCGTCAGAAAAGAATAAGAAAAGAATGAGAGATATTTTGATCTTTAAACTTGATTGATTTTCATTAATGATACAAAACCTTAAATAGACGCTTATGAGATATCTCATATGTAACACTTATCCTAACATGACTCCAACACATATCTTGGCATGACTCCAACACATATCCTAAACATTACGATAGTTATCCCAATACGATATCCTTGTGCCATCATCCACATGCATAACACTCCCCACTCCTTCAAAAATCACCTTGTCTTCAAGTGTTGTCTTTAAGAAGAAAAAAAAAATATTGCAATATGTCCAGAGGAAAGCAACCTTAAGGCTTGTTCATCCATAGTTATGAACGCTTTCTCAATGAAAGCACCAATTGATACGCCCCGAGTTGGTTGGTATCGATAGTTGGCACCACTTTTAGCGGGTGCTTGCTCCCTAAGAGTTAGTACACAATTTTAAGATGATTTCACACTCATTAATCTTGCAAAAGACAATCAATTAACAACACCAAAATAATAGCTTTCATGAAAAATTCTTAGTCATTAGACTTTAAGACAATATAGCCAAAACAAATAATAATAATAATAATAATAATAATAATAATAATAATAATAATAATAATAATATTACTCTATTCATGGGACGGGGGGCAGGACGTATGTGTCGATTTGACCGGGTCGTCTCCCCTAACGCAAACTGGTATGATTGATTTTGTGCCAGGTCGTGCGGTGATTGATGCCGCAAAACGTAAGCGTGTCAAGTATGGAGCTAAATGTACTGATATTGGATATGGGTTCCTCCCTTTCTCATTCTCCTCTTTGGGGGAACTTGAGGCAGATGCGGTGACCCTACTTAAGCGGATCCGAAAGTACTCTATAACTCAAGATATCGGGGCGCGTGCTGCTATTCATATCTTCAGTAGGATTAGTTTTGCTATTGCTAAAGGTGTGGGGGCCCAGATAGTTTCGAGGCTCCCCACTAATTTCTTGTAATCCTATGATTTTGTTTCTAATAAAAGTGATGTTATAAAAATAATAAAAAATAATAATAATAATAATAATAATAATAATAATAATAATAATAATAATAATAATAATAATAATAATAATAATAGGCGATCCTAAAGGATTCTACGATCCGATCCTACGTGCGATCCTACGATCATGATACGATCTTAATTGAATTACGATCTTGTTAAGATCCTGATGAGGCGAAAAGTGTTACGCTTTTAGGGGGTCATTTAAGCCCTAAGTCGTGATTATTTGATCAAATATTGCCTCAAATCGTTTCTTTTGTCATTTTAGGTACTTTGGAGGTGAAATCTGGAAAAGGAAGCATTTTGGACGTTTTTAGAGCGACAAGTGAAGAAAACGGCAAAGTCTCCAAATCAAGCTGGAAATAGTACCTGACGACGTCAAGACTTGCATGTGACGGCGTCACGTATTGGCAAAGAGGTGGATAAAAAGTTACACGAGACGCGCCAGAATGTTTTTGGGAGTTAAAGAGTGACGGCGTCATGCTTTGAGAAGCCAAGGCTGTCAAGAGCAAAATTACACGTGACGGCCAAGAGATGATTTATACATGACGACATCAGATCTGGATCTAGGCAATCCGTGAAGAGTATTGGCGGCTAGTTGACGGCGTCAGGATTACAACGTGATGCCGTCAAACGTGTATTCTATATATATAGTTTTCTAATTTTCATTCATTAGGGAGAGAACTTTTGGAAGAAATTTACCACAAACCCTAGGTCGAATTTCAACCTTATTGTAGGGGTTTCAAACCCTTCTTTCATCCATGTTTCAATAAAGATAAGTCTTCCAATAATTATTCAATATGTCTATGTGTTGTTTGATTTTATCTTACGCTTGTCTTTACTTTAACATGTTAGGCTAGGTTTGTTTGTGTTTGCTTAGATGTAATGAAACCTAGCTATTGATTGTTGGTTGATTGTTTGTTATTAATTGTATTGGATGAATGATATCGATGTTAGGCTTAAGAAAACTGGCAGACTTCCAATTGGTAGCATGCTTGAACGTCTTAAGAAACATGAATCGGATGTGTACTACGATTTTTATGGTTGTATTTAATGCATGAGTGACTACTAAGGAGGCCATGTTAGGAGCTAGTTGTCGGCTCGACATAGGAAGAGGTAGAAGCTTATAGAGTTGGGGAAGATCGTACACGGCCCCACGAATGGTATTAAGGAATGTAACCCGTCATCCACGCAATTGTAACAAACTATTCAACTAATGAAAGATGGCTAGGGAGTAGTGAAATCTAAGTAAACACGTTTCTCTCATTATTGTTTTTCTCAACATTTTTGTTACACTCCATGCCCGCTTTGACCATTAATCTAAAACTTTTACGCGGAAACGCTTGACTTTAATGGACATTCTATTACTCTTTTGACCATTGAAAAAAATCTATAAATATTCAGACCTTGAAACCATTTTTAAATGAAACTAGACTCAATTACCTTTAAAATGACGGGTGGCATGACTTCTAACGACTTACGGTTCATTTTCTACAAAATAAACAAAACCGGCAAAATCTGAGAAAGTACCATACGGCTGTATGGTAAAATACCATACGGCCGTATGGCCACACAACAGATTCTGATCTTTCTGTGATTTAGACCATACGGCTGCATGGAATAATACCATACGGCCGTATGGTGGACCTGCACTTTTACACCATTTTCTTCATTTGCATATATTTCGAAAAACGACTTCTATAGGTCAAAACAACACCAAAATTTCCAGAACTCATTAACATATTATGATAAATCATTTTCATAATCATCCGACTCGTTTGATCCCAAAATGGGTAGAAATACACCTTAAACCAAACACCCCTTTAACTTTACCCATGAGCACATAAACATACATTGACACATCGTTTGACCACCAATTTATTATACCAATCTTGACATACGTTTTGACACTTGTTTACCCATTACAAAACATTAAATGACTCACGGGGGTACAACTTCGATCTTGAGCTCGGTATCTACCTAAGCTCCTACACGCATACTACCTTTTATCCTTGCATATCCAATCCTTTCATTAATCCAAGCCATAGCATTAATACCTTAGCCTACAAAACATTTAAACATTAAACCGTAAGCACGAATGCTTAGTAAGTAAAACGGATATAACATAACATCATAACTCATTTACACATTACGCATCATTAACCATTAATCCTTAGAACATTAAACATCAACACATACCTTAGCAACTTAAGCATCCTCATTTCCTTATAATTCAACATCAACATACTTCATCCTAAACCTTCCGTTTTCTAACACTTCATTACTAATTATGCCAAACTAGTCATAACCCCATTTCACATAGCCCATACATTCAATCATTCAATTACCTTAAGACAACAAAGCACATAACATATAAAATCATTACAACATCACATTATAACCGGTTTACTTACCTTGAATCCAAGCTAAGTCTAACAATAACATCACCATCCTCCATCATCATCATCATCATCATCATCATCATCATCCTAGGTCATAATCATCACCACATAACACTTAAAACACATAACCAAATAACTATAACAATGGTTAATAAAACCATAACCCACCTCTAATCATAATATAATCATATCTTGATTATATGATGATCAATCCAATAACTAACTACTTAAATGAGATTACTTACTTGTGTAGGATCATAACTAGGGCTCTACCTTCTTGATTAGCACCTTAAACTCTTCATAGATTCATCATCCACTTATGTCTTTCCCTCCCTTTTTCTTCTCCCAAATCCGGACCTCAAACACGCCCTTAATAATGATGGAAATGTGTAGAATGCTCTAGGTTATACTAGTTAGATTGCATCTTTAGCCAAATGACATAACTAGCCCCTTAAGTCTCTTTCTTCCTACTTTAGGCACACTTCACTTATAACACATTTAGTTTATCCCAACTTAAGCCCCTCAAGTCTTCTTTCATTCTAGTTGTGCCACATAATACTTCCTATAACCATATAACACCTTCTTTGACTATCGGGTTTGACTATAACTTAACATTCGTCGACTAGCCAATCACGTTAAACCTTAGTCAAATTCATCTAGGATGGGGCCTATTTGTATCCGGGAAACGGGTGTTACAATTTTACTTCCTTGTTATTTTATTTTTATTGCATTTGTAGTTATTTGGGTTAGTTGACTAGCAACTAATTCCTTCCACTCTTCCAATACCAGAGATTTTTACTTGCTTTTCAGAAAAATATAAAAATACAAAAAGAATAATACCTCACCTCTAGACCTAGTTTAATTAAGTTTTAATCCTAACGACACTATTCCCCGAGAGAACGATCAATCCCCCGGTACTTGCCACTACACTACACTACATCGGTCAGGTACACTGCCTGGTGGGGATTGCAAGCCTCTTGAGATCCCTTGAGAGGTAAAACCTTTTGCGAGGGCGCAATCCCACGCATCAGATCCTGATCGTTTTTTGTGTGTAGGATCGTACGATCCTACGATCAGGATCGCGATTTTGACAACTATGCAGTGCCATAGTGGATTAAATAAAATTGGACATGCTTTATTTTTATACTACATATATTATACTATTGAGGATAGACAAAAGTTTAATACGAAACAATAATTATCTAAAGATCAAATCAAGAGATTTCAACCATCCATTTATTTAAAATCTGAAGGTCTAAATTAATCCTCATTATAATATAACTAATTATTGAAGGGCAGTTTAGCAGCTATTTTTAAATGCTTTTTCAGCGGCGGTGGCGGGTTTAAAGACAGAGGTGCGGCGCCTGTAGTGGTTTGACCGGAGTTGATAGCAACGGCCTTCCTAAAGTGGTGGTGTTTGTGGTGACGATGGTGATGGTTGATCGGAATATATGTGTGTTTTGATATGGTACGGTGATGGTTGATCGGAATATTAGGCATGCGTGTTACAGAATTTTTTAAAAGTATTACTAGTATTACATGAAAGAGAAAATAACTTTGATATAAGTGATGATAGTGACATTTAATATAAAATTAATAAAGGACGATATAAGAGATAATATAAAATTAATAAAGGACGATGTAGATAAAATGGTACAGTAAAAGTCATACGAGTAGATGATGGTGTATATACCATAGCACTCTCATGAAAACCAATCAAGAAGTTATTATTCGAGAAGTTTAATATATCAACTATTTGATCACTAGATTGCTGTCTTGATTAAGTTCAAAAACAAGATTGCTGTCGCGATAGCAAATAACTCGAGGAGGTGATGGAGCCACTTGGAGATGACGAGCTTCTATCTATTTTCGAAAAAATTCACGATGACAGTGACAAAATTTCATTCTATCAATTTTCCAAGCAATCCTTGAAAGTTGCATGCATTCGCCTACGAAGGTTACAGATTCAGTCTCCTCGTTTGCTCAAGGATATTCTACATGCATCCCCGTACATGGTCAAATTTGAATGTTATAATAAACCACTACAGAACACCTACATGGAACTCCTAGCTCGATCATGCCCCAATCTCCGGTACTTGAAGCTCGATTGTAAAACAAAATTTGACTTTGATTTTGATGATGATGGTTTATGTGCTGTGGCGAAAGCTTGTAGCCGTTTGAATGAAGTTGATTTAGATGGCAGGCTACATGTTGGCAACGTTGGAGTTGATTGCCTTGTAAGATCATGTAAAAACTTAAGAACTTTGAATTTGAGTAGATGTGCAAGAGTCACCGACGAGGCGCTAAAATCTATTGGAGAATCAAATAGCTTACTAAGGTTGTATTTGGAAGGTTGTTTAATCAGTGATCTTGGTTTGGAGTATATGGCAAAAGGGGATTTGAAGAATAGTTTGATGTCACTCTCTCTAAAAGAATGTGTTAAGATAAGTGATACTGGCATTTGTCACTTGAAACAAATGGTAAATCTAACTCACTTGAACTTGTCCAATTGTGGTGTTAACATCACTGATTCTGGGATTTTGACTATATCACAAATCCCAAATATTAATGTGTTGAATTTGTCTTGGTTGATCAACGTAACGGATACTTCATTGTCACATATTGCTAGCAATTGTAAGAAACTGAAGCATATGTATTTGGAGGGTTGTGACGGTATAACTAGTGAAGGTGTACGTCGTTTTGCTCATCACCCAACACTTAAGCACCTTATATTGTTCTCGTGTCGTAATATTCTTTTGGAAGATGTAGCAAACAGTTTATTTGGCTTGCAAGACTGTTAATTTTCCGACTCAGTAGGAGAATAAAGACACCCATGCCAAATGCAGGTATCGAAGAGTTCTCCTTTTCTGCTCTATATTTCAAGGCAAAGAAGTCATGTTAGCATCCTGTCATTAGCATTTAAATAGAAATTTTATCAGTTTTTGTTTTAATTTCGTTTTTCTAGCATTCTTTCGACATTTGATACTTCGGAATTGAAATTTAGTAGTTGTTAATATTAATTGAGAAACTTGTTTTGTGCTTAGGTGTGATTCCCCTGTTGTTGGTAACACATTTTAAACCATGATGCATATATGCTGTGGCTTACGTTTATTAGCGATTATATTACTTTCCTATGATATATGGACATGGATATATATTACTACTATGCATATATAGCTACTATATTTCAGAACTCGTCTGAAAGGCCTTTGCGGTGACAACACCACGAACAAGTATGTTTTTGTTTAGTTAAGCGAGTTAAATGAGTAAAAAGAAAATGCATTAGATAACATAAGCTGGTAACAGAACATGATTTTTTTTTTTCCAATCATGACATGAAACTATTGAGTAGCGAAATTGACTTTGTCTTTCAACTTTTTTTTTTTTTTTAGGCAATATATATTACTAGAATAAAAACTAGCAAGGTGCTAAAATTACACGGAAACGACCATAAAAAATCGACCAACTAAATCTAAACTCACTACACCGACTAACTGACCCTACAACCTACATGAGATATCATAAATTGGATATCATACTTACTACGATATAACTTTAACATACCAAACATACCAAAACGCAACAACACTTAAGGGCAAACACTTGACAGAAAGCATCGACAACCGACCACAACAATGACCTCACACACCTCACACATGAAACATAACCCTACACCAATAGCCTCGAAACACACAGTATCGAACACGCAATCTGACCAAGTGGTGGCATTGCGAATAGTGAGGATGGGTTGATCATTGCCAGAAAAATGTATTGTACGTTGAAAACCTCTTCGCTCAATTTGTTCCGTCGGACCTAAACCGAATTTTCAAAATGAAGCCTAAAATTTTTATAACACTATGTTGTGTTCTCAAATTGAGTAAAAGGAGTGAAAGAAAATGAAAGTGGTCTTTGTTGAGTTCTCAAGTTTTTGTTAGAAAGTAAAGTGAAAGTAAAGGAGTGAAAGTTGGAGGATTTTGCATAATAAACTTTCACCCCACTCATCTTTACTTCCTTTTCATTTCTTTACTCACTTTTACCTTACTTTACTTTCATTTGCTCTTTATTTTTTTCTTGAGAACAAATACTAACATATCCATGAAACTTTTTTATAATATCTTTAACGTAAATTTATCTTTTTATCAACGGTGAAAAAAAAAATGTCCTAGCAAGTAGCTACAGCAATTTTTTCTTTTTTTACAAGATTAGAAGTATCAATCAACCAAGTATCCAAACGTTCCAGTTTTGATAAAATCCTTAATCCAAAATAGGGGATAATCAAGAGAAAGACAAAATTTTAATTTCGTCTTCAAGATATCTTTCCAGGAAAGACTCGTGTCAAAACAAAGTTTATTCTTGGCGCCAAATAATCCAAGTTGTTGATTTAATGATTGCATCAAACAAGTCTTTAGCCGATTAAGCTTTTATAGTTGGTTTTTATGTCCGATCTTTAATAAAAGTTTGAGGTCTCGTAACTATTAATGCCTAAAGCCATTCTGGTTCATGATCCTAGCCTTCTTTTACAATATTATCAGTCAATTTTATAAACTTAAAGAAAGTACATCGTTTACTGGTTCACGATCCAAATTTAAGAAAACGATGGGTTGATCACTGACAGACAGCAAAGTAAAATACCATTAATATTCAAAAGGGGCTACCATCAGCATCTCTTGTGGCACTAAAATTTACTGAACTAATTGAGAATCACAGGTGGTAGTGAATATCAAGTCTTGTTAAAAGCAAATATGATTTTACAAACAACAATTTCGTGCAGTGATAACTTGCACTTACTGCAAAATAAGCTGTGTTTCAGTCAGTTAATCACAAATCATTCACATCAATAGCAATGCCAAACCGTGAAGGATGAATCAGTTGCATTTAAAAACAGCAAAAACCACACAGCCCTTAATGACTACAACTTATCGCAACATTTAGAGACCAAATGCTGATTAACCATGTCGCAAAATTTGGTGTTTGTTCACTCCATGGGCTCAGGACCGTCTTCAGGTGCAGTATCGACCACAACACTTCCCAACATAATAGCAGTCACCATCAACTTACCTGCATCTGGAAAACTCCTATGCTGCATCAAGATTCCTTCCACAGAAGAACCCTCTAAACTTTCTTGCCTTAACGGAAGCACTTCTTCAAATCCACCTTCGTAAGTTTCCGATCCGGATCCATAACATCTTCTTGAAGCCTGAAAAAGAGCGGTTTCTTTAAGAACCTCCAAGTTTTCCTCATCACTCAATCCCTTAGAAACTGATGTCTGGTTTATGGTCTCCCAGTCATCTTGATTGGCGGCGTTCTTCCAACACTCTTCTAGAAGACTTGTGTTGCATCTTAAAAAGGAGAGACTAGTCCATGCGAAGATGTCAAATGCATATAGCGCGACTTGCTTGTTTTGAATCTTGAGACATAACTGAATAAGGTCGGCTGGTGGGAGAAGTTTATGTGCAATATCTTGAGTTTCTTCATCGTCGGGGAGGAGATCAGAGATTTCTTGCTGCAATATATAAATATTGATAAACATAAATATAATTTAATGTATAGTTGGTGTGCTCCAGAAAATCGTTGTAATATGGTAGATGGGAGGGTTAGATTGATTCAAAGACACTCTTTGTTGAATTTAAAATCTTTATAAATTATTATAGCGTTGTTTATAATTCTGAAACCGATGCAAGATTATTAGAATAATCGTACATATCAAACATAGACTTCAGGTGACTATCACCCCCAATTTACCATGCTCCCTATGTAGCTCAACTTATTTATTTGACCTATTTGAGATAAGATATCTACTCAATTTGAAATGTCAGACGTTTAAATAGAACTATTATGCTTGGACAGACAGCCAAGCAAGTACTGAGAAACATATAACAGAATGGAGACAACGTACCTGCAATTTTAGAATTTTTAAATCAGCTTCGATGCGCTTTAATTTGATATCATAGTCAGCATTCTTTCCTGCCAATATAGAAGGAACATCAGATCTAATAAGTCATGATAAAATAGAGATATCAGAAATCATAATCAGTCGCCATAAAATCAGCAGAAAGAAGCCCAACTAGCACAAGTAAAAACAAATAGAGAAAATGCTCCACTAATTTACGAGTAGGAGATTCAAACTAAAAGTAGGTTTTTTGCTCCTATTTCTTCGCTATATGCATAAAAAGTTGAGGTGCCAATTTCAACCCATTGACTTATGAGTGGGTCAATCCAGATAGAATCTATCCCTTATCGGTCAAATGGGTAATATAAATTATAAATAAATAAATAAATAATATATATATATATATATATATATATATATATATATATATATATATATATATATATATATATATATATATATATATATATATATAGTGTAACTTTCAAACGAGAACCATTTTAACTGCGAGAACTGAGAGAACCACCAATAACATACATGCACGCCTTCAATAATTGTATTTTTGCACATATGTTTTAAAAAAAACATAGTTGTTCTAAAGAATTTGATAAGAAATTGAAAATACAAAATTTTTTTCTTTGAAGGTGTGCATGTATGTTCTTATAAGACGTGCAACGACAATATTGCGGCCGTGGGTAAGGTTTTTGTGAAAAAAGATGATGAGTTCATAATGATATTGAAGAACATAGGTGGATGCTTACGATTATTGATGATTTGCATGTATTTTTATTTTATTTTAAAAGGCGTGCATGCATGTTTTTGGTGGTTCTCTCAGTTCTCGCAGATAAAATGGTTCTCGTAAGAAAGTCCCCCTATATATATATATATATATATATATATATATATATATATATATATATATATATAAGAGAAGGGATCAAAAAACCGCCAAAAGTGTATTTTAATGTATAAAACCTTAAAGAAATGATCTAGATCGACTCAACTCAACCCATTTTGACAAGCACAAAAAATGCCCCATTTTGACCAATTAACTGACCTGCCTATTTCGCCACCTCTAATTGAAAGTGTTAAATTTATGCCCTGCTTCTATGTGAATGTTAGCATAAATAACCAACAGCGGTAGAAGTCCAAGAAGTTGGATATTAATACTAAGAAGGGGATGTGCTAGTTAACCTAGGATTACCAAAAGTAAAAGTTTAAGAACAGATAACAGACCTGCCACAGCAGCTATCTTCGATAGGTTCAAAAGCCGCCTTCTGTCAGCCAATGTTGGTTCAATTCTAGTGTCGTAAGATGTGGAATCCTCGACTTCTGAAATTGAATTATCACCATCAGAAAGCGCCATGACATGAAGAGTTTCAGAAGCCGGGGAAAACTTATGTAAGAATATCTCATGAAGCCAGAGGAGATCTGGGTGTTCCTTCAAAAATATAGCCAGGTCTTCCGGAAACTCTTCCCCAAGTCTCATAAGTTTGGAGAACTGTTTGCTGTTGTGCATTTGCTTAAACACAAAGTTACTAAATCCTCCTTTAGGACCCATGCTGTCATGCTGCACAAATAAACATTCAAATTCAAGGTCACCAAAACAGAGACAACCATGTTATATAACAACGTAACAAAAATACAAAAGAATAAAGACACATTTCAGCTTATTTCCAGTGTCGTAAGATGTGGGATCCCCAATTTTCCGGCTTATTTCGGCTTGTATCTCAAAATAAGCCGGAAAAATGGGGCTTATGAAATATAAGCCGAAATCAAATAAGGTAAAAAGCCCACATATAAGCTTAAACAAACACCCCCTACATCCATACCATAAGACTTCTGAGTAATTCCAAATCATTGTGATCAAAGCACAAATTCCAAAGAGTTTGGTATCCTTCATGCCGTTTAGCAATAGCCAGCAAATTAGATGAAAGTTTTTGAGTGATTTCTTTGTCGTGCTCTTCCATCACTTCATTTGAACCCTGGAAATACCGGTAGTGACAGCAAACATGTCAATCAAGTGTTCATATATTCAAGCTTCACACCCTCAAAAGCATCATACAAAAGGCATCCGTCTGTTATTACTAAAAGATAGAGTTATAGAAAACAATAGATTCTGAGAAATATTTTACCTGGTATGTAGTTTCGTTAAATCCTTTCACTTGCTGATAAAGTGTATCAAGGAGTATGTCTCTCCTATTCCAATACTCTTCTAATAAAGCACCATGCTCTTCTTCCCGCTCAACTTTTGCAGTGACAGCACCAGAGTATGCCTCAAGTAATACTTTAACCAAAACTTCTAAATGAGAATAGAACTCCAGCTTTGCAGATCTATCAAGGGGGCCCATATCCTTTAACAAATGAAGCATGAAAGATGCAAGAGTCCACATTCCACTCCTTACCACAGTTTGACAATACCATGGTGTCAAGCCTTCCGGTGAGGGGTACCACATTTGATTCTCGTCCTTGTAGGTCATTGATGTATTTAGTAAGGTGACACACATGCTCGATAATTCACATGTTCTTTGGAGTTGAAATGTGAATGGCATGTCTTCACTAACTACAAGACTCAACTTTTTCTCCAAGCAATGAAATACTTCTTCAAGTTCAGAGACTTTACTGTAGAACACTTCTGCATTATCCCTATCCATAAGAAGAACAGTGTTTTGACGGGCTTTCTCACCAACTAACTGAATCAGGTCCCAAACGGAGCCAGAAAGTTCATTTTGTGTGTTGGAGTTAGTAAAGGCTCCATTTGAGCTCTGCTGCCTGATCGCATTCTGGAGCTCCCTGAGTTGAATCATGGCAGCAAGCTTTTCGCCATGTTCCATTACGATCTGCAAGGATTTCCCTGTGCACAATGGGGAAAAAAATGAGACTTCATAATTGCAGGTATGGACTTTGATAATCAGAAGAGACACAAAAATGATTGCACGCATATACTAAATATGATTGAGCAATGGTTGACAAGAATAAGTCGCACAAAACATTATTTACCTAGAGTTACAGTTATGCAAAATTAATACTTTGGGTTCTGACCTAAGAACTCATGCCCCATCAGTTGATTCTGGTAACATTCAGGGGAACCATATACTTGTCTATATACACAAAGTGCATTAGGGGCAGGGTATGCAGAACAGATATTTGTGGCATGTTCCTAATTGCAGCCACATATGTGAATATACGCCAACAGCTTTTTTTTCTCGCTGGATTATGTATTCCTAATACTATGTTGGTCTTATTTTGTAATGTGTCAATAACTGTTCAGTGAAGAGTAAAGTTCCTTATTTTTTTAACGGTTTCGGTAAATGGTCCTACTTCGTGGCAGAGTATTAAATGACAATAAAATACGAGCGGAACAAAATCATAATAATCAGTAATCATACTCTGTCGAGAAGATAGTTCTTCATGGCATTTGGACAGAGCAAGGAACTGGAGAAATTTTTGATGCTTTTGCTGCTTATCTAGGAGCTGTGTGGAAACAACAGATAGAGCCACAATCTCTGCACCCCTAGTAGTCGTCCAATGCTTAGCTAAGGTGTCAACAATTGATTTGCTTACCCTAGCAAAGACATTCGTCTCTCCATCTCTATCAAACGCCCCTGATTTCTTAAGCTTATCAAGTGTCCCAGTGACCACTCCCGATTGAAGAAACTCATGAAAAAACTGAGAAAGCAAAGCCTCAGATTCTTCATCTTGTGCAGACCGAGGTGCGATCCCAGTAAAAACAGGCCTCTGTCTATCTCCAGCATCCCACGCCTCTGAACTAGCCCTTCTGGGAGCAATATTTCCTGTAAACGAAACATTTCTTCTCTCCTCTTGAGTGGATCCTTCATTAGAACTTCCTTTACGTGACAAGCTACGTTCAGGAGGTTCAACTCCACCAAGCAAAACAGCCTTCTCAGGGATGGCCCACACTCCAGCTTTCTCAGTGAGAACAGCCCATGCACCATCTTCTCCATCATCAGAAGGGAAAACTGAAGCATCCAAAACTTTCCCCGCATCATATGGCAAATCAAACTTATAAAGCCGACTGGTGTTTCTCCAGTAACGAGTGACTGTTGCAGTTCCATCACCAGAGAGTACAACTGAAGATCCAGAAGGTTTTCCCCCAACCTTCAACCTCATCGAGAATAAGAAGTCCTCCTCTTCTACTCTGGCTTTTGGAATTATAACTTCAATAGGAGATCTTTTCTCCAATATTTTATCATGTAAACGAAAAGTAGATTCTGAAGTAATGTCCAGCCCAGATTTGTATTGCATGGTGAGAAGAGAGTATTCCGTATAGCTTGAACTAGTGGCCCTGTCCTTGCAAAAGGTAGCAACAAGAACAGTTATTACTTTCCCGTTATTGTCTATTTGCATGTCAAGTGGCCAAATTTTCTTTTGCCCAGCTAAACCCTTCTGTATACCAACATCACCATCATTGCCTACTATTTCATGAGACCACAGTTTTGACATACTGAAATCAGGAAACAGATCAACAGAGAAGCACAGTATTTCATGATCTGTCAACAGCAAGAACCTCCTTTTTGATTCTTTCGCAGAATGATTCGGTGCATGCCAGATTAAAGACCTTGGATACCCCTTTTGACCAGAAAGTTGACTTCCCTGAGAGGATGCATTTACATTCTCTCGACACTGAATGCCAGAAGGAGAGCAAATGAATCTATAAAGTTGACCGTTGGAGCTACATGCAATAGCAATGCAAACATTATGCTTATCAGGAATAGCAGAAACAATTAAAGAGTTATAAGAACTCTTTTGTTGTTGCTTGTTTAAGGCGGTCATATATTCTGGTTGATCGGTGTAAGTGACCGCAGGAGAGGAAGAATAGATGTTGGGCCAATATACAAACGCCTGAGTTTTCTTGTTGCATAAGAGAACACCAGCAGAAGTTCTTTGTTGAAAGACTGTGTTTGTACCCAATGTGGCGTGATCCCAATCAAGAACACAAAGTAACCAAGCACTACCAGAATTCTTGTTAACGTCTCCATCTTCTAGTATGCTTGAAGGAAGTTCAAGAACAGTACACTTTCTTGAAGCTGACGGTGATAGGTAGCTCCAAATGAAAAGCCTATTTCCACATATAATCCATGCCAGAGAGGTTGCCTTGTCCATCCCACCGTATATGCCTGTATCACCTATCAAAACGAGATGAATATTTACATTTTACGAAAGAATATGCTAGCATTTATATTAGAAAAAAAAAATCAGGACTAACCAGAAAGACGTTTCTGCAATATGTTAGCCTGTTCATCACGTACTACTTGGGGAACTTCTCCAACAAATACAGGTTGAATGGGATCTACATCATCCCCTTTATCACTTTTCTTTGTAGCTGGGATTCTAAGCAATATAAATCAAAGGTTATAATGTATTTATATACCTCAAGAACGTTCATCACTATCATGTGACATATTTACAAGATTAAAAGATTGGTTAGTATAAAAATTAGTCCATGTTAGATTTATTGAAACACCTATTGCTTCATCACAAGTGTTCATAACAGCTTAAGGTCATTTTAGTATGGCTTCCAGAACTATCATGTGTAATGAACTAATGCTCACTTAATATGCTTAGATACTCCTATATTTGACCCTAAAAGATAACATGATCAACTTTGCCTTAAGCTGAAGGACTTTTGGCATCAATATAAGCCTTTTATGCAGGAGTCAGCAATTCATCGGATAAACTTACTATTAAATTTCATCTATACAGCACAAACATATAACAGAACTATGCAATCTCCAAGGAGTATAAACGTGTTAACATATCATGTAACACTTAAAATCAATAAATCAAAACTAGCAATAAGTGAACTCAGATGGCATATACATCAACACATTATGTAAATTAACTATATACATACAGAACTTATGTTAATAAAGCAAGTATACACAAATTCTATCAAGTACTCGCTCTATAAGCCCTAGGTTTAAGTAGGATACATAGTTACATACAACTTCATAGGCTCCTATATTTCCCTAAGACATATGACAATGAGTGAGTGATGAATAATGGATGAATGACTTGAGAAGCTCAACCTAGTACTCCGCAAATTCAACATTAACGCCGTCTACTTCACCTTATTCACATCTAGAAAATTTATTTCTATGCATACATATAACTTATCTAGTTCGCTATTTGTAAATTCGAAAAAGTAAACAAAGAGAATACACACAATCAAAGCCTAACAATCCAACAGTATCCGCAAAAACAAACATAAACATTTTAACCGCAAAGTATAATTCACGTCATTGCTCTTCAATTTGATCCAAACATAACTAAAACCTATAGTCGAAATAAGTGCACACAAACAAAGAATACCAATCAGAACCGCAAAACGAACATAAAAGTTTTAACTGCAACATACATTTCATTACCTTACTCGTCAATTTACTTCGACTCATCTAAACATATTCAAACATACTCAAAGCCTAACAAACACCGCACCTAACCTAAACCGAAAAACTAACCAACGCAAACTCAACAAACACATACTCGCAACCAAAAACCGCAAACCGAACATAAACTATGCATCCTATCACATCATCACTCGTCAATCTACTTCTATTAACACATTATACTCTCCATTTCACCTTAATCACAGCAAAATTCTTATTCACTTAGCATACAGTGAGTTTCAGTGTTACTTCGCAGTTGCCTGTCTGACCCTTACAAGTAAATCAATAATACACTATCGTAAATCCGAACGAAATAACAAAGAGGACACACACAATCAAAGCCTAATAGCCTATCATTATCCGCAAAACGAACATCGACATTTCAACCGCAACATACTACTCGTATCATCACTCGTCAATTTACTTCTACTCATCTAAACATTATCCAAACAGACTTAAAACCTAACAAAAACTACACATATCCGATATCAGCACCAGTAACCAAAGCGATAGTAGTTCAACGTTTTCCGCAAAGCGAACATCAACATTTCAACCGCAAGTTATGTTTCGTATCATCACTCGTCAATTTACTTCTGCTCATCTAAACATTATCCAAACAGACTTAAAACTTAACAAAAACTACACATATCCGATATCAGCACCAGTAACCAAAGCGATACCAATTCAACGTTTTCCGAAAAACAAACATCAACATTTCAACCGCAACACGCATCTCACGTCCTTACTTTCAATTTACCTCTACTTATCTAAACATACTCAAAACCTAACCAAAACAAAATACACACAAACACATATTCCCAGCCGAAAACCGCAAATCGTTACATTCACATCAAATCATCACTCGTAAATCTACTTCTATTAACATTACAGATAATTAAGCATTAAACTAAGTTAATTAGTTCAGTAATATACCTAGCGAGAACCGATAACCGAGAAGACGCCCACGGCGCAGGCGTACCGGTACTCGGTCGATCCGGAACGGCATTCTCCGCAAGCGGTTTACGATTCTCCGGCGCCGGAGTGACCGGAGAACCGTAACTTACCGGCGGCGATGGCGGCTGTTGTTTACGAGATGTGTAGTTTGATTTCTTCTTTGTGCCTGGTGAAAACATTGTGTTGAATTTGAGTGTGATGGAAATTGATTTGAAAAAATTGGGGGTTTAGGGTTTTTATAGAAAATGGAGGCAAAATTTGTTTAAAGATTTTTTTTTAGTGAGTGAGAGAATATGAAATGACGGAAGGGGAGCGTATGTTAGACGAAGAATTGTGCGTTTCGCATTCCAAATCAGAATAAATCAATGAGGTAATTCTTTAAATGCTCCAATAGTACACTTCACTCACCCTATCTACCCAAAAATTTCACTTTTCTTCAAATACGACCCTCTCCCAAAAATTCTTAGGCAACTCTCACATAATTGTGACATGTGTCCCTTTAGTTGTCCCCACAATGTACTTTCATAGTACAAGTTACCCTACTATTTTCTTGGGCGACTGGGTCTACATTCTTAGGCGACTTATCTATTTTGTCTTTTAAAAAGTAAATTACTAATATACACTCATATTTATTTCTGTACCTATAGCTTCTAAAATTGTACATTTTGATTATTATGTTCCCTTCTAATAACCACCCACCGCCACCCACTCCGGCCACCACCACCTACTCCAGCCACCACTCAATCGCTTAATAAACAAGTACAAATATGGTGCCTTCATATTAACAAGATTCACATTATTTTTCAACAATAATCAAAATCAAATATATAGATCTACATATATAATTACAAACCAAACAAATCCACGGATCCAAAACAAAATAGACAAATCCACATATCCAAAACAAAATAAAATATACACATCCTAAAACTAAAGAAAGTACAAGTTAAATCAATTATAGCATTGTAGCAAGTACAAATCTTTTCAAGATCTTGGTTACTGTAACCCATAAATCCTAAATTGAAGATAATTTGGAATTAGTGATTTATATACTTATAAAAAGGTTTTTAGTAACGTGAATAGTTGCAAGATGCAACGGAAATCATATATCCCCAGATTCAACCTAAGTTTTGGAGACTTGGTGTGTAGGCATCTATCCCTGCAAGGTTTCTTTATCTATTTCTTCACGCGTAGTGGTGGTGGTGATGGTTTCTTGGGCGCGTATGATGGCGCGTAGTGGTGGTGGTGATGGTTTCTTACACCAAAACGGTGGTTAAACAAGCAAAGGAAAACGGTGGGTCTTCCCTTTTTCTTCACGGATCTAGTCTAAGGAGTGGTGGTGATGGCGCGTAGTGGTGGTGGTGATGGTTTCTTGGGCGCGTATGATGGTTAAACAAGCAAAGGAGGTCACGATGGAGGCTTTGGTGGTGGCTTTGTGGTGTCACAGTAGGCGGTGGTGGTGTTCGGTGGGGCGGCCGGTGATGGTGGTGGTGGTGGTGGCTGCTAGAATGACAAGGAAGAAACCATTTAGGTGTGTAATGAGAGAGAGAGAGTGAGTGAGTGAGTGAGTGAGGGTGTAGTAGTAATTTATTATATACAAAATTAAAAAAGCCACACCTACCAAAGGGACACATGTCACAATTATGTAAGAGTTGCCCAAGAATTTTTTAGAGAGGGTCGCCCCTGGGGTATTTGAAGAAAACTGAAATTTTTGGGGTGGATAGGGTGAGTGGGGTTGTACTTGTGGGGTATTTTTGGAATTAGCTCTAAATCAATTTGGTGTCTATAAAATTTATTTATTTATTTATTTTCACTATAAAACTCAAATATTTCTATAATTTTTCATATTATATTTTGTCATTCAAACATAAACAATCATATTGATACATTTTTTCATATCTATTTTCATTTTATCTCATACCAAATCCGATACTCATTATCATTCCTAGCAACAAACCAAACGGGCCATGGTTTTTAGTTTTATGCTCTCAAAGTTGGAAAGAAAATAGAGATGGAACCAAATTAACAAGGCCGTTTAATACGTGCACGGGAATGACTATGGATATGGGTATGGAATGAATTTCTAAACCCATCACCATAGATGCGTATGAGAAATGCCTATTTTCATGGGTTTTCCACCCATAAGCCAAACAACTATGTTAGTAATGAAAGCATTCCTACTCAAACGGCTTCACTTTTTCAAAATCATTCACTTTTCTCTTCTCTTCTCTCCAAAAACATCTTAAGGGGGCGTTTGGTTCGAAATATTTAAATTGTGCTATTTAAAATTTTAATGAAATGAAAATGCCTCCCATATGGAGGGAATTATAAATGACCCACTTTTACTTTCATTAATACTAAGAAATAAATAAAAATTCCTGCTACATATTTATTGTAAACCAAATAAGACAATTGAAGCAATTTTAACTTCAAATCCCCTCAATTACCTTGAATTTACCACAATCAAAGCCTAGAAACATGATTATTTTTCAATTTATTCCTCACTTCTCTTCTTTTCTTTTGAAATAGAAACTAAGGGGGTGCTTGGTTGGGGGTATTGGGGGTAGGGAATGGGAAATGCAATGAATAAACATGTCTGGTTAGGAGTAGGGAATGCAATCATTGTTTAGTAGTGGGTAATGGGGCATTACTCAGTAAATTAGGATGAATGGTAATGATTACCTTCCATCATCACCACCACCAGCCACCACCACCACCACCACCAGCCACCAGTAGCAGCCAACACCACCAGCCACCAGTAGCAGCCACTACCACCAGCCACCAACATCACCAGCCACTACCAGCAGCCAACACTGCCACCACCACTAGCAGCCATCACCACCACTAGCCACCACCAGCAGCCACCAACACCAACCACCGCCACCACCAACAGCAGCCACCACCACCAGCAACCACCACCACCACCACTTTGGAGGTTAATGTGTTTTTCTTAAACCAAACACTATCAAAGATAATGATAATTTTCATTCCATTCCATTATATTCCTTTACCTTTGCTATTCATATTCCCTTCTTTTAACCAAGCGCACCATAAGAATAAAGTATAATGGTCACACCCTCTCATTTTCCATCTCAACGTCGTCTCATATTTCACTTAATTCACTCCCTCACTTTTCACCCACAATGGTCATCAATCCGTAACTTTTCATTAAAATATCAACTTTTATACAAACATACCTCACACAAACTCACAAATCAAATAATTAATAATAATAATAATAAACCCATGAGACCCACAAAATACACAATGTTTGAATGGTGAGGCGGTCACCATTCTTCTTTGGTTTTGTCTAACCTCAACCATGACAAGTGACTCCTACATTAGGCCTCACACGTGACACACCCCTTCAAACCACCTCACAAACTACCATTGTGCTTAGCCTTAGAATTTTGTTTTAGGGGTGTTTATTTAAGCTTTTACAGGTTTTTGTAGCTTACGTGGTTACGGTTTATGTGTTGTACGTTTAGTGTTTGTTACTTAATTTTTATTTTATTTTATTTTTATTATTATTTTTTATAAGCTTATTATGATATGATGAGCTTATATAAGGGGAGAGTTTTAAAATAAGCTAAAAAATGAGCTAAAATATAAGCCATAAACCAAATAAGTCATAAGCCCGCTACAAAAGCTTCAACAAACACCTCTTAATATTTGTTGCAAACAATCATCAAATGGTTTAGTGGTAAAACATTTGAGTTTCTCTAAAAAAGAAACATACGCTGCGTTCCCGAGTTTTATTTTTGAAAGAAGAGAAAAGAAGTGGAAAGAAATCGAAATAAATTTATGTTCCCGAGTTTTTTCAGGAAAGAAGATAAAAGAGATGGAGGGGAAATTTGATTAATTTTCTCTTCAAAATCTTCTTCCCAAAAGTAGGATGATTTGGAGAGAAAGTAAATAAGGAAACTTTTAATTAATACAAATGACTTAAATGTCCTAAACATATAACATAATTTTATATAAAACAAAGGGTATACTTGTAAAATTATAATTTTTCTTCTTCTTCATCTTTCTTTTCTTTCTAACTCGAGAACACGGACTAAAAAATTAAATTCCATTTCTCTCCTCTTCTTTTTTGTCCATTTTTGTCACTTCTCTTCTTTTCTTCTAATTCAAAACTCGGGAACAGAGTGATAGGGTTTAAATCTTGAGTTAAAGACTTGTCATTATTAAGTAACATGAAAATAGTTACCCTTTACCCCGTCTTTTTTTAGTAATTGTAGCAATTCGACTGACATTGTTACATTAGTGTTACATTAATTTTCTTTGTTAACCGATGATGAGTGTCTAAATACTCATCATTTTATACCAATCTGAACTGCCAAAACATACAAAAACACTCAAAAATGCATCATAATACTTAAAATATCTTAGAAGTGTGTTTTATATGTTTTTATTACAAAATATGCAAAAACAGATAAAAAACGTACAGAGTTTGCATAATTGGCAGATTCAGTCCCTCAAGTTTCAAATATTGTCAAAACTAGTCCCTGAAGGTTTAAAATGAATGAAAAGTCAACTTAAGTCCTTGGGAAACCAAAAATATTCACAAATGATCCCTGGATGAAAGTTTACACAAACTGGCAACTTTTACCCCTCAAGTTACAAAATTGGCAAAAATGGTCCCTAGGTATTCAAAACTTGGAAATTTGCAAATAATACCTTTGTACTATGCATGAATGACAAAATGGAACAATTTTGATAAACTTTTGAGAAATTACAACCACAGTCTCTTAAAAATCCAAATTTATATAAATGGTCCCTGGAGTTTGAAAAATTACAGAAAAGGTCCCTGGATATTTTTAAATGGAAAAATCATAAATTTGGTCCTTGGTTTATCATATTTGGTAAAAATAGCAATTGAAACTACTTTGGGAAAATCACATATTCAGTCCCTCTATTTTACCAAAATTACAAAATTGGTCCTTGATTAATACCAAAACCAAACCGGACCATTTTTATTTAATAAACCCAAACCCAAAATTCCAATCCAATCCAAACCTTAACCCTTTTACCCTTTACCCAGGCCCAACCTTTTTCCAGCCCACCAAGCATAACCCAACGCACCCTTTAAATAATAACGGGGGTTGACCCCAGTCAAACACCCCAATACCGCCAAACCACCTTCACTATTCATCACCCTCACCACCACCTGCAAACACCAATACCATGGTGGTTTTTCCACCATCTGTCCACCCAGCTCACCCTACTCACTACCTTTCCACCTCACACACCAAATCACATTAGCATTAAATGCTTTCTCCACAAAAATTCTCTCCAAACCATACTACCTCCTCTGTTTCTTCCATAAAGCTCCAACTTGTCCTAAAAACCCTCCCCTTTGTCCCCTGACACCTCCACATACTCCCAATTATCCTTAATTGCAGAACGTAGCCTCCAAGTTAACGTGGAGGACTTTGGCGCCAAAAGTTGGTTTAAACGGTGGATATCAATTGGACATAATCAAGGGCTCAGATGAAGTGGGAAAAGTCCCTGAGGACACCTGGATGCTTATTCTCACCTATAAAGACCAAGAGAAGCAGAAGAGTTACCTATCTAGTTTTAATTTAAAAAGTGTATGTCGTATTAGTGTTTTAAAAAGTTCAAGTGTAATTTTAAGCTTTCAAGTTTCAGTTTAAGTGTTCTCAGTGTATTAGTAATCTTTTAAGTTAATAAAAATCAAGTTTGTATTATTATCTTAGTTAATGCCATTTTCAATTTCATATCAATAATCTCAATAAGCTGTGTTGTTGTTACTGTATGGTTTCATGGATTGAGTAAGCTCATATAAGCTCCCATAAGCTCAATAAAGCTTTTAGTAACCTACTAATCAGTTTAATATAAAAAATCTCACAAATTACAAATTGGTCAACTAAAGTCAACTATTGCAATTTGTTCTTGATTTCTGGGATTCAGAGTGATTTGGAAAGGAAGCAGCTTGGAGTATTGGTTTAGATCCTCAGGGGAGGAAATAGGTTGTCCTTGGTTCTTGGTTTTGAGCAGGAAAGCTTATTGTAAGTTATCAAAATTCTCACTTTTACTTTTGTACTATTGCTCTGCTTATTGCTTGCTTTTTCAGTGTTTAATGCTTATTTAGTCTTATATAGTAATAATATAACATAAAAATAGTATCTTGTTTGTTGGAATTAATAGTTACTAAAAAAATAAAAAATCAATCAGTCAACATAGCTTATTTTGTGTTCTTGTATATCTGTGGTTAAAATCTGTTTCTAAGCACTTATTAATACTTAATATAGCATAATAAGTTATGTTGGATCAGTAGGATAAGCTTTGTAAGCCATTTACTTCACAAATCACAAAACAGTCTAGTAAAAAGGGGTGTTTGGATTTACATGTTCTGTGTTACTCAGCTTGATATTGTTGTAATTTCTAGTGTATACAAGTCATATAGTATCACATTAGCCCAGAGAAACAAAAATAAACAAGTCTTAGTTGGTTAAATAGTCAAAATCACAAGGAATACATCACCACAGTTAACTGTGGTGATATTGGAGTCCACAACTCATTAAGTTCACTCATAAGTTAGTAATTCAGTTTATTTTAATCTTAGTATAGCTTAATATAACATAATCAATCAGTAAGATAGTTTAGAAATTCACCAAAGTCAAAGTTTAAGTTTTAAGCAAAATAGTCAAAGTGCACATCTCAGATTTTCTCAAAACTTCCAAGATTTGTTTAGAATTATAGAGTAGGATCTAGGACTTAAAATTTGTTGTAGTAATACTCTACCAGCCCATCTTTAAGTTCCAATAAGTTTTATATTTTTAGGATTTTTACCCTAAGCCCCACAGACCCTCAAACTCACTTGCAGGGCAAAGGTGTGCCCTGCTCATTCAGACCCAGTCCATCACCACCACTTTGGTGGTGATTTCTTATCAACTCAGTGGACACCACATCTTAGGATTCAACTTAATTATAGCTTAATACCTCAGCTTTTCATATCTAGGTTTAGTTTAGCCTTTAGCTTATTGTAGCATAGCTTTTAGGATCCAAATTGTGACCTGTGTAAAACAAGCTATACTGAGCACTCAGTATATGATCACCATTTTAAAGACTCACTCAGAGCTTATTAGTAAGCCAAAAGCTTAGCTTCTTGGTTTAAATTGTAGCTTATCAACCCATATTTGAACCCCTAGGTTTAGTTTGAACCCTAGTTTACTCTTGTGAACCCCACAACTCTTGGAACACAACTGCAGGGAAGAAGTACTCCCCTGCACCAGCTTACCACCACTACACCACCAACTTTAGTGGTGGCTGCAGCCCACACCAGTAGGTCCCACACCTCAAACTTAGCTTTTTACAACCCCCTCCTACCCAGGTTCAAAACTTGACCCTTAGTTTGACCTATAGATCAGTGGACCCTACCTTAACTTGTCCCCAATCTCTGTCCCACTTCTGAGCCAGAAACAAAATAAGCAAGTGCTTATTTTAGCTTCTCAGCTTATTCTAGGAGCTTATCTCACCAAGTTTAGTTTAAAATAGTTCAAGTAACTTAGGTAAACCAGATTTCATCATAGTGGACCCCACATAACCTCAACTTAGCTTATTTCCTAGTTTAGTCAACCTTAGTCAACTGTATAAGCTTATAAGCATTTTCAGTGCTTATTTTAAGGTTCTAAAATAGTTTCCTTTGTTAAAGTTTCATTATTTAAGTATTTAAGTAGTTTTAGAAAAGAAAAACCAGAAAAGGCAAACATAAAAATAGTGATAGCTTCTATTTAATAGAAATTATCTAATTAATTTTCAATTCAGCTTATTAGTAAGCACTTGTCTAATTTTATAATTTTATAAATTACTTAGTACCTTAAAATAGTTAAAATAATTTTCTTAGAATTTTCCTAAGCAGTTTACTATTTATTAGATTTAAAACTAGTTTAAATAATTAAATAGGTAATATTAATAATTTAATAGATTTCTTTAATTTTAATTAACAAAAATAGAATTTTATATTTTTCCTAAGTTTTATAAAGTAGTTAAGACTTTTAAAAAATAGTTTCATAATTTCCACTGTTCATTTTCTAATTTTCTTATTTAATTTAATTGAATTAGATTTAAAATAATTAATAGGTAATTAATTAGTGGAATAACCTTAAATATAATTTTTAGTAGTTTTTATAATTTTATAAGATTCCTGTGATGGTTAATTAGTTTTATAAATTTTATCGTAATTTTCTAAGGTAATTTAGTAATAATAGTAATTTAAAATAGTTTAATTAGATTAATTAAGTTAAATAGTTTATAATTAATAAAAAAAACTCATAAAAAGACAAAAATATTTATTTTCATTTTTTATACTTTCTTCAAGTTCTTATTTAGGTTTAGAAATTATTGTTATAAATTTTTAGGTTTATTTGTAATAGTTATCATTTTTAGTTTATTTAAATTAAGTTTTAAATTAGATTTTAATTAGTTTTATTAATTAAACAATAATTAAATATTATAATAATCATTTTCATAATTTCAATTTCATTTTCTATTTTCTTTAATATTAAATTTTCAAAAGTTTCACTTTTACCCCCTGTAGTTTGTAACTTGTTAAAAACCACTTTTCTCTGTCTGTTATCTGATTATCTGATTTTTTGCTTATATCTGTATTTCTGTTATAATTTCATATTTTCCAAATATCAAGCAATCAGTAGTATAATCAACCCTCAAATCATCTTTGTTACTGTCCTCAGTACCACTCACTTTCCTAATCGTTTACAAATACAATTTCAATCCCGTTGGGACTTAACGACCCGGGGATTTTCCTGTACTTCCACGGTCAATATTAACTTGCACTTTCTCCCAGGTGGGCCTAACAGCTGCACACGGCTGACTGGTTGGTTTGGGAGGAGTCAAAATTTATTGCTAATTTCTTCACTCATCATTCAAACATTTTTTCACTAAGGTATATATCTCACTTACACACACATACTTTTAACAAAGCAATAAGAGAAAGAATAAACATACCCACAAACACATCTCACTCTCGGCATCAAACTGCGAGGCTTCCCATCCCTACCACCCCGAGTAAAGCACAATGGTGACAATAACCACAATTGAAGCTCGCCCTAATTGTGTTCGCTACCATTGCGGATGCCCATAAGAGTATGTAAAACTAGTAAGAAATTGTTCAACGAAATAAAATTGTAGTGAGCGATACTAGGTAAATGAAGTGTAGGATTATGTGCATGATATAACATAATTAAATATTGCCAATAATATATGAGACCTCACGAGACTTCTATTTTATGTATTTATTGTAAATGCATAAATGGTCTATTAAAGGGAAATCAAGATTATGCTTAATGAATTGGACCGATTAACAAGTAATGGGCTTAAACCAAACAACCAAATGAAGGTCCATCTAGGTTGCCCATGTTTGTCCGCCCCTGCAGGGTTGTTACGAGATTTTGGCTTTATCCAGGGAAGGATATAAATATATTATTAGATAAGATAATTTTTTTTCTTTATTATGGTAATTATATCTTATAATATTTAAAGTATATCTTCTATTTAAATACGGTAGATGTCCTTTAACACTCTGTTCTCTAGTGAAAATAAGGAAAGGAATGGAAAGAAAAGTAAAGTGAAGAAAGTGAGTGGGGAGGAGTGGACAAGTAAGGAGAGGAGGAGGTTGCATTCTTGAGTTGGACTGTAAAGGAAGGGACGAAAAGAAATATAAAATAACAATTACTAATATGCTCTAAAAAAATAACGTGAAAGAAAGCCACTAGGGACCTATTTGTAATTTTATAAAAAGGTTGAAAGTTGTACCATGGTTCCTTTTGCTTTCATCCCGTTTTTGGACAGAAGCTTTTTATAACAAATTGTACTATGAGTCCCTTCCTATCCATTCCCATCCTTTGTCCTTCATCCTCAATAAATAACTAAAGAACACAAAAAACATGTGGGTCCCTTCCTATCCCTTACTTTTCTTCTCCTTTCTTTCCTAAAAAAACACAGTGTAAGAGTACTATAAATAACCTAACCATGAATTAGGGTTTTATCTTTGTTTCTTTCACATAAGGTTTTGTAAAGCCCTTCCTCTCAGCCTCTCTTGTTTTCAATCGATATAGAATGGTTTGATTTAACTCACGAATATAAACTGTCATGAGCTTTTTCTCATGTTGTGTTTTTGTCACATTGATGTTGTTAATCTTGAAAATATCACTCGATGAGCGGAACATACAATTGTTGCAATTTCGAGGGCCAAACATTTACAATATTTGATATTCATTGTGTATATATAAAATACATGCATAAATCGTATATAATGATGAGGGTCACTCCCGTTACGGGATTTGATGCATATATATTATAATGTATACTAAAATCTAGCATAGATTTGTTTTAATTTTTAGATTTGTTTTACTTATAAATGGTAATGCCAGTATTAACGCAACTTTCTGCGCAGTCTATGCCAATAGTGATATCCTAATTCGGCTACATCTCCTATTCATCAATGCAGAACATTAGAAAGGTAAAATATTGCCAAGAAAGTAATTTCAGGATTAGAAATCTAAAAAGAAAAGATGTGAGTGCTTTAGTTGGAGAAGTGAAAAAACACAAATAGCATTTATCTATATCTAAAATTTGAGGTATGTTGTATGTGTGTATTATTATTATTATTATTATTATTATTATTATTATTATTATTATTATTATTATTATTATTATTATTATTATTTTATCATATGGTTGTGAGGTAAAAATCATGTCTTATGTTTGTTTGACATCTTATATCTAAATGGGATGACAACAGTACATATACATGGTAAAATCAACTTATACGTTACACGTAAAACTGTAATAGATGTGAATGTCACACAACAATGTCTATACTGAATTTTAGATTTTAATTTAAGCCCTTATTAACGGCTTTTTATAAACCGGGTATTGAAACCAAAAGGGCTCGTATCTCAATGGTACATCATGTTGTGTGAGAAGCTATGTTGTTATCTCGGTCAAAAATCTCGTATCGTTCAAGGTCCGATATTTGAAATAGCGGTTATCGCGGTGAGATATCGGTTTTTATATTATCTAGAATATATATATATATATATATATATATATATATATATATATATATATATATATATATATATATATATATATATATATTGAATTAAAGTCAAGGTACCAAAGCTGGACAAACTAAAGATTGGTTTACTTCTTGTTACTGCCTTAAGATAATGTACAAGGATGACTAAAGTATAAGGACTGAAGTTGTATTTTCTGAGACTATATATACAATGGTTTTAACAGATCTAGGGTTTATAAAAAACACAGGTACTTTACTCTCTCTCACTTCAAAACAAATGTAATCCACTCTCTTTTTTTCTTAAACATCATCTTCTCCATCATTTCAAATCACAGTTAAACATCATCTTCTCCACCATTTCAAATCTCAATCTCTTTTTTCTTTTTGTTCTTGTCACAGTTAAACATCATTTGTTCTTGTTCGAACCAAAAATCAGCCAATGTTCATGGAAGACAAGAAGTTGGTTGCCAATAAAAACCCAGAAAAAGTCAAAAAGTCAATATCTCGCCGATACCAAAATATCGCGATTCCAAAATATCGTCCAAATATCGGCCAATATCGCCGATATTATCGGATCCGATATTTTGGGGCGATATTTTGATTCGATATATTTTTTAGGGGCGATACACGATATATCGCGATATTAACTACATAGGTGAGAAGCTCATCAACCAAATAGTTGTGGATTCAAGTCCTGTTTATAACGGGTATGTTTGGCAAAATTAGCTGTAAGCTGTATGCTGGAAGCTGTTAAATGTAAGTTGTAAGCTGTAAACTGCAAAGCTGTTAACATGAGCTACAAGCTGTATCTTTTTTTCAATAAAAGTGTTTGGTAAGTTAGCTGTTAAATGTAAATGTAAGATGTAAAATGACATAAAAAGACATATCTATAATTGTAAACAAATGTTTGGAGGGTATATCAGTAATTTAAAGTTTTAACAGCTCCAAGATATTTAAAAAGCTTCATGAATCAGCTTTTCATTTAGGAGCTATTTGTTTGAAGTAAAAACTTAAAATTAATGCATCCAAACGAAGCTATTTATTTTAAAGGAGATTATTTTTTAACAAAAAGCTAACAGCTCCCCCAAAAAGCTCCTACCAAACAGGCCCGAACATGTGAGATAGACTTTGGTATAAATGTTGCGAGATAGTTAAAATGTCGTCCTAAAAAAGAAAAAAACATGTATTGAAATGGTTGAATAAATTACTTTTTGTCTTGAAGTGAACAAAAATTGAAGAGTTAAGTAAGTTGTACTTATTGAATGATAAATCACATCAACAATAAATAGTCTTTTGTTACTTAAGCTTTGGTTTTCTCCACGCATTTATTGCCAGTAACCTATCAATCTTTTTTTCTACCAGTGTCTTTTTGCTATAGTTCTTTTTAGAGAAAAAGACAACAACAACTTTTATAGACTTACTCATTCTATCATATCATGGTACGAGTTAAACTAGTCAAACCAAAACATTCCAAAATGGTACTAATTAAATAGTTATTATAAGTATTATTAATTTAGCTCAGGAACTACGTCGTATTGATGCAGGCTTTTCCCGCCAAAAAATGTGGGCTGCTAAGGCCCGCTTCGTTGGCCCGTTTATCTGTAGTGATCCAGTCCGGTTTCTTTGGGATAAAGCGAGGGTTCTAGATTTCTCCGGCACATACACACAACATCCGGAGACTTCCATCTTCTCACCACTTTTTTCTCTCCAAATTCATGCTAAAGGCTGCTGATGTTGGTGTTGAAGTCAGATTTGCTTCAAGATTCAATAACATTTGCTCTATCATTTTTCGGTATTTTTTGGTGTCGGGATGTTTAAAGGTCCGGCGGTGATTAGAGTTTTTTTGTGTAAAAGATTTCCGGAATATTTGTTCAAGATTCAAGATGTGGCTTTGTTGTTCATACCAGAATCAATTGACAAGTGTGTTAATTTCACATGATTGTGAGCAAGATGTAACTTTTCATTTTGTTAAGTGTTTTTTTAGGTAATCTATTATTCATTAAAACACTTGTGGATTTACATTGTGTCTACAGTTACTATTTTTCTGTTATTAGGTGCCTTTGTTGTAGCTAGATAATTGATATATAACTATATATATTGTGAATTGATTGGTGATTTGTGTTGAAGAATTTTATTGTTGACCAGTTGGAGGAACAAACTTTTAACCGGTTGTTGTAGTTTTTTGTTTACTAAAATATGTTAACAATTTTTTACAGGTGGTATGTGTGATATTGGTTTACAAAAAATAGGGTGATTTTGTACAAAGGGATTAACGGCGTTAATAACCCACCAGCTTTCAGGTAACATAAACACCTCAACTCTTTGTTTTAGTGCTAACTCCTTTTTTTTTAGAGTTTTGCCTTCTAAGGCGACTGTTGTTGTTGTCATTAGGATTCAGAAAGATCATACTTGACATAATTAGATTTACGAAATAACAACTCTTAGTTGTTTACAGTTTCCATTACATTGACAACGTCACTTATTTTTATTAGCTAATTCTACATGGGCCTGTTGATAACAGCGAGGTGGATAGTTATAGTACTTACTTGCAATTTTTTTTTGAATGCTTTTATAAGTATGATAACAGCGAGGTGGATAGTTATGGAAAAAAAATCTTTATGTTTATAATACATGCTATTGACTTACTACTTACGATGTTATGAATCTTTGTTAAAATCTAAACAAATTCACTTATTTTGGTTTTTGATGTTTTTATCAAAGGTATTTACTTTTGATTAGCCTCTTACAATCAAAAGATTATTCTACTTTTGTTTAGATTTATAATTAGCCTCTTACAATCAAAAGATTATTCTACTTTTTGATGTTTTTATCAAAGGTATTCACTTAAAAAAGTGAGATTATTCTAATTTTTTAAAGGATTTTGATATTGATTGTAAGAGGCTAATTATAAATCTTTAATTTTTAACTTTGACTTATTTAGGTTTGGGGTTTCTATTATACATAGGTTTGGGGGTTAGATGATTTGAAGATAGTGTTGATATGTTTTGTTTGGCTATTGAATGTAGGATTTTGATGTGATAAGTTTTGACGCCTTCGATTACAGTGGTCTGTAGTGTTTGTGTTTGCTTGGCCAATATCTAATTACTACATGAAATGCATTGGCAACAAAGGTTAGTTGTACTATCTTATATTGACTCACACATGTGTCGACAAGGAACCAACTTTAAAAGCATAATCTAGAGCTCATCAGCATACAAAGTTGGTCAACGTTAATGTTCAAGGTAAACAAATTTTTTCGTGATAAGCCACCGACTTAATTTTAAAATACAATTTTTCTTTGATATACTTCTGTTGAATATTTAATTTCATGTTGAAAAACCTTTGGTTACATGTGTCTATTGTTCTTGCGATAACAGACATCCACGTAAAACGCGTGTTGGCGGCAATCGTTTGAGATAATATGATGTGGTTGATTTAGCAAGGTTGCAATGACCCGGTCAGAATTTCAGACAACAGAAATCCATTGATCTTCTAATGGCATGTATTTCCCAAAAAGAGCAGGTAAACAACCTCGAAGTAAGGGGTTTTTGTTCATAACATTTTTCTGTTTACATTGTATTTATAATTCGAGGTGATTTTTCATGATAAGCCACCGACTTAATTTTAAAATACAATTTTTCTTTGATATACTTCTGTTGAATATTTAATTTCATGTTGAAAAACCTTTGGTTACATGTGTCTATTGTTCTTGCGATAACAAACATCCACGTAAAACGCGTGTTGGCGGCAATCATTTGAGATAATATGACGTGGTTGATTTAGCAAGGTTGCAATGACCCAGTCAGAATTTCAGACAACAGAAATCCATTGATCTTCTAATGACATATATTTCCCAAAAAGAGCAGGTAAACAACCTCGAAGTAAGGGATTTTTGTTCATAACATTTTTCTGTTTACATTGTATTTATAATTCGAGGTGTTTCACAATGTGTTGCAAGAATATATTGTAGCATATAATTTGATTTTTTCATCGCAAAATCTTATGCAGGGGTTTCTTTGTCTTGCAATTTGAGCCGGAACAAAAGACAATTTGATAATGCATTAACAGACGATAAAGAACCATTTCTTACGTTTAATAGGTCTGTTATAAAATGGGACACCAACAATAGCAACATTTCCTTTCTAATCCTTTACTCACCCGTTTTGTTGGCAAGCAATATGGTGGATCATGTTGGGTTACAAATGAAGATGTGGTAACGGGTGCCGCGAAATAACAAGGTGCGACCGCTTTTGTTCATATTTTATTATGGACACATTAACTATTTTTAACCACGTATAAAATGCAATCAAATATTGATATCATTCACTTGGCGTATGTTATTAGTATTAAGGAATTTTTTGCCATGTAGTCCGTGGTAGTTATTCCAACGGTGATTATATCTTCCCTTCATTTTCTCGACTTGAATATTTGTAAGCTTGCAAGGAAAGGACTTACACTGTTCATATTATTATTTAATAACGAGAAGAACATTCCCAAAATTATATTTCTCATGCAATATAGTATTTTGTTTTTGCAGCATAGGTGATGAAGTGAAAATTGTACTGCTTTTAGGGGGTCATTTAAGCCCTAAATCGTGATTATTTGATCAAATATTGCCCTAAATCGTTTCTTTTGTCATTTTAGGTACTTTTGAGAAGAATTTTATAAAAGGAAGCATTTTGGACGTTTTGGAGCGAAAAAGTGAAGAAAATGGTAAAGTCTCCAAAATATGCTGGAAACAGTACCTAATGGCGTCAAGAATTGCTCTTGACGACGTCACGACTTGGAAAAGGGTGGGATAAATAAAATACACGTGACGATCCAGAAGTTTTTTTTGAAGGAGTTCTTGACGGCGTCACGTGTTAATGGAGGTAGGCCATCACGTATCAACTTAAAGAGAGACGGCCCAGAGGACTTAAAGAGTGACGGCGTCAGGGTTGAACCTGACGACGTCAGTTGATTTAGAGTGACGACGTCAAGAAGAAGGCTTACACAAGAAGAAACCTTAGTAAAACCGTCGCATGTTGATCAAGACAATCATAACTTACGCGCGGAGTAGCTGACACTGTTTTGGCCATAACTTTTGCATACGAACTCGGATTTAAGCGATTCAAAAAAGGAAACGATCGGGACGAAAAATTCTTCGATTTGATAAAAAAATGGTCATGACGCCGTCATGTGGACGAGCTGACGTCGTCAAGATGGGCCGACAGAAAATCTGCCTATAAATATAACCTTATTACTTCACTTTTTGTAAGCCCTAAACCCTAAGGTCGATTCCTGGGTTTAGGTAAGTGTTTTTCCAGCAACTTAGAGGGTTTCAATCACTCCATAAACATCATACATTGGTTTGTTGATTCTATCTTAATTATGTTTTCCATTATCATTGTTGCTTGCTCTTATTTGATGATGTTTTGCTAATTCACCTTTTGTCTACTTATGTTTATGTGAAACTTGTATATAATTGATTAGATCTTATTGATGTTTGTGTCTATCTTCATCAATTAAGGCGTGGCACTTTAATAGGTCTAGTTGATTTAGCTTATAATTCTTGTTTCCTATTGTCTCTTGTTTAATTGAATGTTTAATTGAATGATATCGATGTTAAGCTTAAGAAAACTGGCAGACTTCCAATTGGTAACTTGCTTAAACGTCTTAAGAAACATGATCGGAGGTGTACTACGATTTTTGGTTGTATTTAATGCATAAGTGAATTCTAATGATCCTATGTTAGGAGCTTTTAACGGCTCGACATAGGAGTGAAGTAGGATCTTATAGAGTTAGGGAAGATCGTACACGGCCCTACGAATGGTATTAAAGAATACAACCCGTCAATTAAAACAAGGTGTGACAATTCAATAGGTAGAATTGGATAGCTAGCAAGGAGTAACATATCATAGGTAGACATGCTTCACTTACCTTATAGAACCCTAGTTTATTTTCCTACACATTAGTTTAAGTAGTAGCTTTTGGGTTAGTTGATTAACAACTAATTCTGCCCTTTCTTCCAAAACTCGAGATTTTTACTTGCTTTTCATAAAATATAAAAAACAAAAAAAGAATCATCCTTCACCTTTAGACCTAGTTAGATTAATTTCAATCCTAACGACACTATTCCTGAGTTAAATGATCAATCCCCCGGTACTTGTCACTATACTATACTACAACGATCAGGTACACTGCCTGGTGGGGGTTGTAAGCTTCTCAAGATCCCTTGAGAGGTAAAACCTGTTGCGAGGGTGCAATTCCCACGTATTAATAGGTGTTCAACATCTGGTAACAATAGGTTAACCGTTCAGCCCAGTTTCATACGGTGCAGCGGGTGCTAATTTGAAGCATGTAGTGTTCGAGGGATATCAAATTGGTGGTATGGAATTACTGGTACAGACTTGATGGATCGGTAACTTATCTTTTGAAGTAGGGCTGGCTCCTGTGTATATATGTGAACTACGAAATTGTATGAATATGACATATATTAACGACAAAGTAATTGAGAAGAACAATTTGAATGCATTTCCAAATATCATCCCCATTTACTAAAAAAACCTTCCTCGCATCATACCTTTGATAAACAGCATTATAAACCAAATGCAACGAAAAAAAACTCCGCCAGGCCGCAAAGCGGCCGACCGCCGCCATACTAGTTGTTTCTCAAAATTACTCGGAGACAAAAATTATACAATTTAATAAAAGTAGTACCATTATAATTTTCAGTCTCTTAAATGGAATATTTTTTCCACTAAATTATCTTTTTATTGTTTAAAGTAAAAAGTGAACAATTATTTTGAAATATTTAAAAAATGAATTATAGGCTATAGTTTTGAGACGGAGAAGATAATAAACATAAAGGCAGAGCCGTCTTTGAGGGTGTGCAAGGTGAGCGACCGCTCAGGGCCCCAAAATTTGTCCCGTTAATAATTATATGCATGTGTACACATATTTTTCACGAAGAAAAACGTATTTAGATGAGAAAATATTTTAAATGAGTAATATGTTACTAGCAGGGTCCCCGCGCGATGCAGCTGCGGGCACCCTGTAATTTAATTTGTACGGCTAATAATATATTTTATTTATACGTTTTTTGGCAATAACTTTACTGATTAGTTTTTTATAACAAAAGTTTGATGAAATTTTGCTTAGTTTGTATTATTATTATTATTATTATTATTATTATTATTATTATTATTATTATTATTATTATTATTATTATTATTATTATTTTTTAGTACTTTGCTTGGTTTTACAATATGTGAACATATTTTAGTTTATTATGTTCTTTTTGACAATAAATTTACGGATATAAAAAATTTCGTTTAGCTCGTGTCCGTTCGGGCTCGAGCCCGTTTGACCTGTGCCCGTTCGGGCTCGAGCCCATTTGGCCCATTGCCCGTTCGGGCTTGAATATTTGTATAATATGCTTTATTATTTGTATTAGTGACATTTAATGCGGGAATTGTGTTTAAGTTGATGTATAATATGCTTGATAATTTGTATTTCTTATGTAAGTGGTGTTTTAATAAGTGCATTAATTATATTTATTGACCAGTTAATTAATTGTATTTAATGTACATAATGATTTATTTATTGTATTTAATGTTAGTATTAATTTTATGTTAGAATTAAATATAAGGGGAATTTCTATAAGTAGCATTAGTTGTTGTACTTATAGCTTTAGAAGTTGTATTGCTTAATTTTAAGTATTTCTATTAATAGTAGGCCTTATGCTTTATAATATAGTATGATAACGTTTAGATAACTAATTGCATTATATCTTATAAACGGTAACACTTTATATATAATATTCCTTATCGAAAGACCTCATTATTTTATTTCGTCCAGGGCTTTCAAAATTTTTATAAACTCATAGGACGGCCCTGCATAAAGGTGTGAGATTGAGGAGACATGGGGTTGGATTGGGTTCACGGAATTCAAGATGAAAAGTAATGTTTGTTTGAAATACACACCTTTTGGATTTGGTTTTAAATAGGTGTGAGATTGAGGAGGCATGAGGTTGGATTGGGTTCACGGAATTCAAGATGAAAAGTAATGTTTGTTTGAAATACACACCTTTTGGATTTGGTTTTAAATCCAAAAATTTGAGACTGTGTAAAAGCTATGAAATAGTTGGGTTTAGAAAACTTGAGGGCCCAGTTTTTCCTTTGTCTCTATCTCTCTCATTTTAAATGCATCCATGTCAATTTAAAATAATATTTTTAATTAAATATAAATTTTCTTTTAATTAAATATATTTTTAAATATTATTTTTTTTCTCTTACATCAAATCCAATAAATATATTTTTAAATATTATTTTTTTTATCTTACATCAAATTCAAATTATTATGTATACTTAAAAGGAAAACCTCCACTGTAGCAAATCACTGTAGCTACAGTGATGAAATAGTGCTCATGTGCATTTTAGTCCCTGAGGTAAAACTGTCGTTGCAAGATAGGTCCTTTGCGGACTAACGAAGCAACACACTGGGGACTAACGATGCAACACGTCGAGAATTTTAGGGACTTTTTACGTAAAAAAACATATTATTTCCAGAATTATTTTACCTAATGAATTTACAAAAATGGTCCCTCAGGTTAGCTGTAAATAACATCGTTAGTCCCCCGTTAGCGATATTTTGCAAATTTAGTCCTTAATAATTTTTTTCCCGATCGTTTTATTTCGATTTTAGATTAGACACAACATTTTCGCAGCAAAGCGCGGGTGCCCCCACTCGCTTAAATCTAAAAATAGACAATAATCTTATATATATCTACCGAGATACTATATTAATTTCTTTATTTAAGATGTATGTTTTGTAGCACACATTTAATATAAGCTTTTTTATTTATTTATTTTATACCTTAAACAAATATGAGAATTTAGGATCATCAACCCTTAAGTTGGGTTGAAGATTGGTCAAGTTTCTTAGACTAGCAGAAACCCACAACACGAAATTCACCATGTTAATTTCTAGTTCAAATACTAAATATTCACCATGTTAATTTCTAGTTCAAATACTAAATTCAATTTAAATAATCCAAATTCTAATCATAAACCCATTTACAAACCAAACAGCCCTGAATTGTGCCAAAAGATACTCATATTAGTGAACCTGAAATACGCATATCTGTAACCAAAGTAAAACGAACGAGTGTCAAAATAGTAATTTCCTAGTGATGCAAAATACTAGTAGCAGCCAGCAAGTCAGCAACCAAACACTACCTACCATTTAAAAACAAACAAATCCTTCACTACAAAACAACCAACCCAAACACACACACCAAATTCATTTTTCATTTCAACAATTTCACTCACAAATCCCACTCAACAGTCAACAGTTACACATCACATACCTAAACTCACTCAACGGAGTTATTTCACAGTTCCAGTTCTTGCTTATAAATTTAACCGCATCAAAAGGTATGTTAGGGCTTCTTTCTTTTAGAATTTGTGTTTTATTTATTTTTTATTTTTTTTATATAGGTTTGTACAATTTGTGGATACGTCATACACTCATACGTGATTGTGTAAATTGTTCTAGAGTATTTGTGTTTTCAAGTCGTTTTTTAAGTGTCGTTGACTTTTATAAGTTTGACCTAATATTTTATTATTATAAGTGTAGATAGTATCAACTTGAAATGTGAAATTTTTTACTAGTTATAGCATATTAGCATTCGATTTTCGAAAGCGATTTTAGTAATAGGCGATTCTCGGTATGTTTGGTGAAACTAGTTGGAGCCGGAGATGATGCAACTTCTTGTCTACACAAACTAAAATATTGTCAAAATAGACTTGTTTGCCCTAAGGAAACCACAATTGAGTACTTTCCGCTCGGTTACCATCGTAGTAGTCTACGGATAGTTAGCTACAAAGGTTTTATGGAATGCGTGGTGTTTGGGCCTGATACACGTTTGGTTTAATAAGGCTAAGTAACACATTATGTATGTCCACAACATCTATCTTTTGTATTGACGTTTGAGTTGACTCTCTATGATACGCTCACTCTCCTCGCCCTTCAATAGGACTTGGCGTTCTTTTGTTGGTTCACCATACACGATGACCTAGGGTTGCTTGATACCACTTTTAACATCCCACCCATACAGATGCAAGGCATGATGTTACAAGTGGTAATAAAACGATTGGCATCCGACAAATGCTAGGTTGTATGGCGGCACTCAACAAGGACGTTCCTCTCGAGGGGGGTGAGTAGTTAGGGCGTATCTTAAAAAGAACCTATCCACACATTGACGCAAAAGGTAGATGTTGGGGATATGATCAATCTATTGGCCTTACTTAAGACGATGTGTTATTCGGCTAATATGGAATAGATCCCATGAAAGTAACTCTATGGATAAGCATGTTTCACGAGTACCAGTTGAATGGGTGACATTGTGGGAAGTAGTTAAATGGCGACTTTGAACAAAGTCGTGAGCTAGCGGACAAGAAAATATTCCGGGCGGGATGTTTAATCTGAGCTCTTTTTACTCTTTTTTAGTATAAATTGTTTGACAAAATAAATGTCAATGTTGCTCGGAATAAAAAGACACAAAACGAACAAAGATACTTTTTGAACACTTTGTTTGAAGGGTGTTTGTGTAATTTTTTATTTCAAAAGCTCCAACCTCTTTATAAAGCTTTTTCAACTAGCTTTTTGCTTAACAGCTTGACTTCTAAAAAGTAATACCTCCACTCTCTCAAGTCTCAACCAAGCTAAGTTTTTTCTTATATGAGCTTATTCTTTTATAATTAAAAACTAAAAGCTTTCGAAAGATCCGAAAAGCTTCACGCCAAACATACCCTCGGTTGTGCTAACTGTAAAAGTTGGATAGGTAAACCGGGGTTTAATATTCATGAACGAATACAAAGTTGGGTGGTATAAGTGAAATATAAAAGTGACTGATATAGTAAGCAATTTAGTGAAAGATAGGATGGCCTTTATTCCATTAATCCAACTTTGACCATTAAAGTCTATTAAGCAAGGGCTATATGTTGAGAATAAGTGATAACAAAATTTCTTTGCATAGGCATTGGTCTTAGGCCTGAAGTCATAATTTCTCGGGTACACATCCGCCTTGAAGTTTATGTTACTACAATGCACGTTCTTGTGCTACTGTTCTGCTTCTTGTGGCCTGTCATCTTGACCTTTGAATCATATCTAATCTCACTAACGCCTATAGATACTTCTTGTGTTTGGAAGAGCTGGGAACTTGTTATGATTTAACCAATCCCGTCACTTTATGGATCTTATTGATTATGTTGATTTGGTATCACTTAGTCATTAGATTCACTTACCATGTGGATTCATATAGAAATACCACTTCCAGTTTGTCTTACGGCTAGGAACTGTGTACACTCGCACAAAGATGGATACTCGAACGAGATGTCTCTTTTTTGGACGATGGACATACATGTTCATTAATCACTCTTGTTTGTCATTTGGTGTGTTTAAATGATCATTTGTTTTGGTAAGTATCCATGCACTTGGCTCCTATTATTTAGGCTACATCAAGTTTCACAGTAAGTGAACATGTCAGCTGAGATATTAGTGTATATATTGTAGTTAGTACTAGAAAGTTTTGAGGGGTATGTGAAGTATGGTACAGGCAGTTTCAGGCTTCTGGTACTTCATTTTTCAAAAAAAAAAAAAAAGTGTATATTGACATTTAAAATGACCATATTCCCGTAGGCTATAGTAAAAAGATGTGCATATTACTGTTTGGATGAGTGATAGCATATGTCAGCTGCGGATTCTCGAATATGTTCTTAGATTGCAAAAGGTTGATTTTCTCTTTCATGATAAGTTGCAACGCATGTCTCATTATGCTAAACAGTTACCAATTTATTTTGATAGCATTATTATTGTGTTAAGTAGTGCAAACATGGCATTTACACAAGATTTAATAATGGGATGAAAATTTGTTAAGTAGTAAAATATTTTAGGTCCTATCATTAACTATACATATTTCATTAAATACATTTAAGGTTTACCATGCATGATGCTTGTTGATGTTTATGACCTATCATTCTTTTTGTAATAGCCCCCTTACTATAAGAATCATATTGATAGATAAATGAACGCACCTTAAGGGTAAATATTGAGGACATTATTTATTGAAAATTTGTGTGTTTTGATTTCAGCATGAATATTTGTGTCTTCCGTATTTGAGTAAGAAAATTTGGAATCTCTTTTAATTTTTAAAACTTCATGGAAGCACATAATAAGATAATTCGATACATCATTGTAGATCTAAAAAGACTCGGATTAATATTCAGAGCTTTAAGTTACATATTTCTATCCTTGGTGTTCACATGACCATTTATTTGCCGATTCCTGGAAAAGAGTAGATAATTATCCAATTTCTTTTCAAGGGGAGAACTGGAAGCAGTGAGACCCTTGGTTCTGTTATATGTATATAATAAATACTTTTTCCAATAGTCGACCGTGTAATTTATATCTAGTAAACTGTGGCGGTAGTTGTAAATTTCTGCTTTCATTCGGCCCCCAATAGTTTGACTGATGCTGCCTTGTTAATGATGTTTTAGAATCATTCAAAAAGATATCAAGGAAAATCACCTTTGACAATATCTTTTGATAGCCATATAAACCGAGTTTCAATAGCATCCCCATATGTGTTTCAGTAAAGCAACATCCAAAAGGAATTTAAGCGATTTTTGACCCAACCAGTACTACAGAGTCTTGTTACTGAGTGATGGTGGGTTTGAGACTCGCTGCTGCTGATAGGGTGTGTATGTCTGCTTTGTCCGTTTCAGTACGCACCACATATGTATGCATGTGTGTGTATACTCCTTTTCAGTTGTATCTCTTATACGCGTTAATACTAGTTGACATGTTTTTTATTGGGCTGTGTGTATATCTTTCCCCAAATGTGTTTTTTGAGATAAGTTTATGAATTAGGTACTGATAAAGGAATAAGATTTGAGACGGGTGAAGTTCAACAATGAAGGATCAGACATCACCATCCAATCAAGAAAGAAACTTTCCGCCTGTAACGACCAACGAGTCGGATGCCGGTGTTTCCTCTTCACAATCTGATGTAGAAAATTATTTTGTGGCGTCAAGACTTGAGCAAGGATTGGGTAAATTACCACTGAGACGCAAGCTTGACAGTGGGGTCCACACACCAAACTCCGATCAAGGAGTCACTTCCTCATGGGTACCCGAAACACCAGTGGATGGATTTAATTGGAGAAAATATGGTCAGAAGCTTGTTAAAGGAGATGCATTTGCTCGAAGCTATTACAAATGTACACATGCTAATTGCTCAGCTAGAAAGCAAGTTGAACGTTCACTTGACGGGCATATCACAGAGATTAATTACTTATCAAAACATGAACACCCTAAGCCCCTACAGAATCAAGAAAGAGGACCTAATGAACCATCTTTGACATTTGAAGGTAATTAAATCCGATTTTCATTATCAATTCATACAGATGGCAAGATGGGGCTGGTTAGGCTGGTTTGGGTAAGTGGTTAACAAGGATAATAATTCTGTGTGGGTAGGATACGGTTGACTGGAAATACTTATTGCCCAAATTTTTTAGTTTTTTGTATCCATGGTGTCAGAATGCTTCCAAAAAATATGTTATTATATGTAATAACCTCATACTTCAAATAAAATGATTTTAGATGGTTAATTGCATGAAAAATACAACGTGGGCTATTTTTTGACTCATTTAACGTGTCCCCTTTCAACTGTTTTTTCCAGTCTACCGTTTGACTTATAAAAATATGATCCAAATCGACCCATTTATTAGTAAACACGGGGTCAGGCAAAACTTGTCATGCTTTGGTGTGGCTCGGATTGGTTTCTCGAAGCACTTTTCGTCCAATACTTGTTTAGTTTTTTAATAATTAATAAGCGTGTCAACTGTCAAGTAACAAGTATGATCACAAAAGTTATCTTGTTTTAGTAATAGTTTCTGTAAGTAAATGATTTAGTAGGTTTTATCATTTATGCATTAAAAATAAATTTGAGCTGCCGTACGCCAATTCAAGATGTTTCTTGATAAGCTAGTTCTTTTATTTTACCCTTCTAAGGAAAAAACCTAAACTTAATTGACTCGTTTATATGTAAATGAGTCAAATTTGCCACCACAACCATTTCATTTCATATTTGATCTTTTATTGCTTCACTAAACAATTAGTGATTATCGTTGTGCATCCAGCAGCCTCTTCAGATCCTAAGGTGTCAGAGAACTATCTGCCGTCAAGTGTTCCTCCAAGTGAAAGTGTTATGGAAGTTGCAGTCTCACAGTCTAATGAAATAGAAAGTGAGGTTATCAGTAGTCCACCAGACGCAAAGAGACAGTATGTGTAAATACTATTATATACTGGGAAATTTCTTTAAACACGTTTCTCCTATATCATGCTAATTCTCAAGCTTTACACAGGAAGAAAGAGAGTGCTGGTGTCAAAGATAGTGCTGTAACAAAGACAAATTACAAGCCACGTGTAGTTGTTACGACTACTAGTCCAGTTGATATTGTACATGATGGCTACCGTTGGCGCAAATATGGGCAGAAACAAGTTAAAGGCAATCCAAATCCAAGGTATATTTAGTGGCATTCACAGATATAGCAAGCTTCACCAACTTTAATATGCACATATTGAAGCTGACAGTTGCTTAGAAATGGGTTGACTTGAGCAGTGTTTATGTCAATCGGGTCAAATTAGAAAAAGAATGTAGCTAAAAGGGGAATGGGCTAAATGGGTTGGAAACTGAAAGTGCCCAAAAGTCTACTTCAATGCACATAACCTGCTAAATCGTTTTATTCAAAGATTTAAAATTATCATCAATATCGTTTTTGTAATCGGTATAAACTCTAAATATATACTTATTCAAAAATGGAATAAGAAAGCGTTAGATCAGAGAAACAATCTAAATCTGACCCACGTTTAAAGGGGACTTACTGCAACCTGAACAGCTTATGGCCCGCTACCCAACCCGCATGTCTTGCTACCCTTGCAAATATTATGCAACTTTTTGCTCTGATCGTGTTCTTAACGATCCTCTTATTTAATGTTACATATGTGATGGAATTTTAAAATTATCATCAATATCGTTTTTGTAATCGGTATAAACTCTAAATATATACTTATTCAAAAATGGAATAAGAAAGCGTTAGATCAGAGAAACAATCTAAATCTGACCCACGTTTAAAGGGGACTTACTGCAACCTGAACAGCTTATGGCCCGCTACCCAACCCGCATGTCTTGCTACCCTTGCAAATATTATGCAACTTTTTGCTCTGATCGTGTTCTTAACGATCCTCTTATTTAATGTTACATATGTGATGGAATGAGCCCTTTGATACCAAGGTTGCAAAAATCGCTAGGCGGTTGCTGGGCAGCCGGGTACTGCCTAGCGATTAATCGGTTAGGCGGGGATTAATTGGATTGGATTTTTTATATATAAAACTATAAAATTTTGAAACTATATGCCCGCTTTGAAACTATATGCCCGATTTGGTTGATCTAGCTGATTTTTTTTCCTATTTTTCATATTTATGCTTGATTTGGCCGATTTCTATCCGTAACAGAGTTGGCCGATTTATCCGATTTGGCCGATTTATGCCCAATTTGGCCGATTTTTATCTGATTAATCGGTATGTTGACCGATTTTTAATAAGGCCAATTAGTGAAATCGGGGAGGTTAATCCCCGCCTAGCGATTAATCGCCGGCCTAGGCCGATTTTTGCAACACTGTTTGATACTCTTAGATACTTTGTAATGGTTAAATGTACCCCTTCATTTTTTATTATGACGATAGTACATAGTTACATACGTCACTTTTTGAAGTTCGAAACTAAGGTGATGACTCTAAAATGTCAACAGTAAGTTCTAAATTTAGGACAGAGGGAGTATTTAAGTAGAAACTTCTTTAAAACTTTGTGAAAGGGATCAGACACTCCTTTTGTATAATAATCAAAGTTCAGTATTATTAGGGGCCAAATAGGCAGTTAGATACAGTCACCCATTCAGACATCTAAATTAATCTATATTTTGAAAAAATCGTAAATTATTTAGAGGCTTCAGAAACTACCTCTTATGAAAACAAGAGCTGGTTTGGGCCTTTAGGAGTTAAGGGTTTAGACGTTAATCACTTAAAAGAACAGTCCTTAAATCTTGTTTGTGCAGGAGTTACTACCGGTGTACAAATGATGGCTGCCCAGTAAGAAAGCAAGTAGAGAGGGCATCCCATGATGAAAAAGTGGTGGTTACAACTTACGAAGGCAGTCATGACCACGAAATGCCTTCTGGGATCAGAACACTTGCCGTAAACGCACAAGGAAACAACAATGGCGCAGCATCTTCTGATGATGGTGAACCGAGACCTCAAACAGAAGCAGTTGAAGCTACAGGGGGAAGGATTGTTCAAGTTGGTGCTGATTAAGCCATATGACTCTTTATTATCAAAGCATCCAATCCTTACATAAGTCCCCATTTGCGAGATATTATTCAGATGAGCTATAGATGACCCTGTTATTAGTTTTAGCAACCCTAAAGGTTTGTACGCTTAGCAGTGTCAGAATGATCATTCAGTATCTTGCTTGTCTTTATATTTCATGTTGATTTGTTTGTGGTCAATGCTTTAGTGTACTGTGTAGTGTGAGTCATTAGACTTTGTTTCTTGGGCAACAACCATCTTATGGAATTGATTCAATCAATGCAATTTGATATATGATGTAGTTTGATCAATGCTTTGTTAAACTCAGTTTAATAAAAGGTGGTAAAATAGATGGGTCCGTAGGTGGGATCATTTTGGGAACTTTCAAGTCGGGTTAGGATGATCGACTCACTATTTAATATTTATCTATTTTTCGGTTCACAGATGTGCTTCCTAAGAGGCGACAAGGCCCACCTACTCCCTGAAATAAAGTCGCTTTATACGTATACTAATTTCGTGCTTCATGCTGGTAACCTTCGGGTTCCATATTCTTACTTTAACATGCGTCCTCCATATTCTTACTTTTACATGCGTCTCTATTTCACACAATTCTCCCCCCAAATGCATCTTTAATTGGGTGCAACCCACTTGATTGGGCATGAGATCCTTTCTTTTGTTTACCCCTGGGAGTTCTTAGTCTATATATGTTTTGTCACTTCCTCAAACTTGTGTAACATGGGAGTTGATATTTTGCTGAGATAAGAAAGCATGATGGGTTGTTTAACCTGAGGAGTGAGGACTGAGGCTGACATAGTAAGGAGAGACAATCTTTCCCATTTTCACTGCCACGTCAGTTTTCTCTCTTCAGCGACCTACACTACAAAAAACATATCCCACAAAATACCTCTTTTAATGAATTAAATACACACAAAGAAACAAAAAGCCAAGCGATTGTCGATCGTGATCACGACCAGCTTGTCCCAAAATCACCTGGCGATCGATTCCCCACAGTAGGGAGATCGAGTGGGGATCGATCGAGTTTGTCGATCGCCAATCCTTACTGGAACTAGCCTGACAAAGGTTAGACAAGCCGGGTTCGAGGTCACTATTTGTTTAATCAATTTAAACAAGTAATTAGCTATAAAGGATTCAAACTTAATTTGTTTAACTAAAAAAATATAATAGAAGTTATTAGAACTTTAACCTTATAAGGCCAAGGTGGTGAAGGGATCACCATTTCCCCAAGTTCACGCACTATATCCCTTGCTTTCTACCTCAATTCACGCGCGAGGAACAAAAACCAATACAACTTATGGTGGTGGCTTCACCTTGCAGCAATACAAAAGAATTGGGCCCCACTTGTACCATTATATTGTTTAATATTTTGTTTGTGAGTTTGTGTGGGGTATTTATTGGGGTATATTTGTATTAAGTACTATAATACACGCGCACGCGTGAGTTTTTTTTTAATAATATATTTTTATTTATTAAAAAACAAATAATTTAAACTTTGTTTTGTTTTGTCTGATTTATGATTTTTAATTATAATTTTTATTATTAAAGATAATCATTTAAAAAATTAAATCCTATTGTTAGTTTTTTTATATTTTTTGTATTTATCCTCTATTTGTGTAGTATATCAACAAAACAAATTTATAAATTTATAAATTAAAAAATAATAATTTAATTATTACTTAATAACAAAATATTTTTTTTTCCGAAATACGAAATATTATTATATAAAAGATGTATTTTAGTGAAATGTGAGGGTAAAGGTGACTTTGAAAACAAATAGGTGAGTGAGTGTGAGGAGAAGTGAGAGAAGAGAGAAAGTTGAGGTGACGCTGATGTGTAAAATGAAAAAGCACTCTCTTTGCCATCCGGCCTAAAGGGTTCGAGGTCACTATTTGTTTAGGTTTTATTTGTTTAACTAAAAGATATAGTAGAAGTTATTAGCAGCACATCACCTTTTTAACCTTATAAAGGATTCAAACTTTTATTTTTATTTATTTATTTATTTTTTAATCAACATGGGACTAGTTACAAACGTTCAATATAAGCTTTCACAAGCAATGATTAAAGCTTGTTGGCAGTTTGACTTGTTGTCTGCCCTACTATAGCCGAGTATGTACTCGAGGACATTGTTCAGAAAACTTGTCACATTAAAGCTGAACTTGAAAATGCAATGTGGGTTGCCTTATAAGAACGGGGTTTATGGGTGACCTCTGCAAACCCTCCCTATAACCAGGTACTTTTTTTTTTCTTTTTTTTTTTTTTTTTTTCCACAAGTCTTTTAATTAATTTTTGTCTAAATGTGTAGATTCACACAAAAAATAAGTCCAAACAAAGTATTTTTTCGTTTTCTTTTTTTCTTTTTGTCCAAGTCCAACCAAAGTGCAGCAGATTCACACAAGTCCAATCAAAAGTGCAGATTCACACAAGTCCAACCAAAGTGCAGTCACACAAACACCACAAAGTAAACACAAGAAATATTCGTCATCGCCTTATAGGCTCAGATTTTTAGTAAGACTCGGATAATGAAGGTTGCAAAGTGATAAAAATATCACTTTGTCATGCCATTCGGTTTTAAAAACCATTCGTCATCGCCTTAGTTACAAAATAATAGTTCTGTAAAATATCACACAAGCCTGTAAACAACATCACTAGCCTGTATCAGCATCACATGTTACACAACCTCAACTGCATCACAAGTACTAGCCTGTACCAGCATCACATGTTACACTATAAACAGCAAGATTCTTGCTTTTGCAGTAGCTTTCATCCACTATAAACAAAGCAACCCTCAAATCACAAAGAACAGTAGTATCACACAAACACAATTGCCCACAAGGGTTGTGTTATACAAGAACGGGGGCTATTTCGTTATGTACTTAAGGCTCGGATAATGAAGGCTGCAAAGTGATAAAAATATCACTTTGCCATGACATTCGGTTTAAAAACCATTCGTCATCGCCTTTGTTACAAAGTGCAGATTCAAACAAAATTTATCATGTCCAAGTGCAGATAGCCCCCGTTAAGATAAAAATATAGCCCCCGTCCTTATAAAGCACATGTTACATAACCTCAACAACATCCACAAGCCTGTAAAAAAACTCACAAGCCTGTAAACAGCAAGATTCTTGCTTTTGCAGCTTTCCTCAAGCAACCCTCAAATCACAAAGAACAGTAGTATCACAAGCATGTGAAAACTCACAAGCTCAACAGTAACAATCAGCTTTGCTCCACTATAAACAAAGCAACTCTCAATCACAAAGCACAAAAGGCAACAAGTAACAATCAGCTACAAACCACAATCAGTTTCACTACTCTCAACCACACTTAGTTTCACACAAGTGGCAACAAATACTACAACCATTACAACAAACACTACTCAACCACAATAAACAAAGCAACTCTCAATCACAAAGCACAAAAGGCAACAAGTAACAATCAGAAGTAACAATCAGCTACAAAACCACAATCAGTGTCACTACTCTCAACCACACTCAGTTTCACAAAAGTGGCAACAAATACTACAACCATTACAACAAACACTACTCAACCACAATAAACAAAGCAACTCTCAATCACAAAGCACAAAAGGCAACAAGTAACACAACAAGGGTTGGGGCAGAGTATCACAACAAAAGGCAGAGCATCACAACAAGGATTGGGGCAGAGTATCACAACAAAAGGCAGAGCATCACAACAAGGGTTGGGCCAGAGTATCACAACAAAAGGCAGAGTATCACAACAACATTGTAACAAGGCTCCCGAAATGTCTAGGTTACGATTTTCCACAAATGAGGTAACAATAAGTTTTACGCTTTTACATTAGGCTCAGATTATATGGCTGCAACTTCAAATGTTGCAAAATCAAGTTTCTATTGCCATCCATTTGGAAATGCCACGCCAATATCAATTTTTTTAAAAAATCATCATCGCCGTAAATATGCTTAAAACTAGAGCCTGTGGACTGGGGGTAGGCCAGAGCAGGTATTCATACCACTCAAAGGTGGCAGATCAAGGTGTTAACCTACCCACATCCACAGGTTAACCACCACCATATTTTATTTTCCATATAAGCAGTATCATAATAAGCAGTATCATTAACAAAGTAAAAAAAAAGTACACCTAAAAGGCATAACCTCCATATTGGCATGGTTTATAAGGACGGGGGCTTGCATATTTGACTACTAGACCCAGCACCACAAAACCACCACCACAGAACCACCACCACATAAGAACACATAACTAGCACCACAGAACCACCAGCACATAAGAACACAGAACCACCACCACAGAACCACCACCACATAAGAACACAGAACCACCACCACATGTCATATAAGAAGTATCACATATCACATAAGAACACATAACCAGCTTTCAATTAACGTAACAATCTTTCAATTAACACACGGATCTAACAAAACCATCACAGAAACATCACGGATCTATTCACAGATTGAAAACCCCCAAACTACTTTTACGAAACCCTAATTTATAAAATTAGGGTTTCTTTGAAAAAATCAAGATTTTGATAAATTAACGTAACAATCTTTCAATTAACACACGGATCTAACAAAACCATCACATAAAATTTTTATCACAGAACCATCTACCCAACAACATCACCACACAGAACCATCTACCCAACAACATCACCACACACTCACAAACTCTATCACAAATCAATAACAACATCAATAATATTGATTTTAGATCTAAAAATAGTTTTTAAATCTAAAAATAGAGAGAGAAAAGAGAGCACATATGATACAGAGAGAGAGAGAGAGAGAGAGAGAGAGAGAGAGAGAGAGAGAGAGAGAGAGAGAGAGAGAGAGAGAGAGAGAGAGAGAGAGTGTGTGGTGTGTGTGTGAGAGAGGTGTGAGGTGATAAACGTACGAGTGGGAGGTGTGTGGGTGTGAGACAGCTGTCCACACACACACGTTTTTTTTTTTTTTTTTTTTTTTTTTTTTTTTTTTTTTTTTTTTTTTTTTTTTAAGTAATAGCATTAGTAACAAAAAACAAGTTAAATAAAAGTTACAAAAATGTAAAAATGTAAAAATGTAAACGTTAAATAAAAGTTATAAAAATGTAAAAAATAAAAGTTATAAAAATGTAAAAGTATTTTGTTATAAAAATGTAAAAGTTGTAATAAAAACTAAAACAAAAGTATTAGTAAAAAATGTTATGTATTTTCAGGTTTTCGGTTCTCACGAGGAAGTAACTGAGTGGGCGCAAAATATAGCTCGTGAGCTCAGTTTTGTAATTGTTAAAGATAAAACCAAATAAGAAGATGGTCATATGAACGAAATCAATTACAGGTGTACAAAGGGTGGGACGTATGTACCTCAAGGTAGTGGCAGACGGAAAACCAAAACATGTAAAACCGATTGTCCATTCAGATTAGTTGCGAAATATCATCGAACAAAAAATTATTGGGTATTGAGGGTGAAGGATGATACGCATAATCATGATATGCTAGAGTCGTTGCATGGTGTGGCATATGCAATGCGATTAAAGGATGATGAGTTGGGTTTGGTCAAAGAATTGACAGATTATAACGTTCGACCACTTAATATACTTTCGACAATAAAGGGTCATAATCCGGATAACGTGTCTAGCGTTAGAACTATATATAACGCACAAGATAAATTCCGGATAACGTGTTTAAGCCTATTCGGGTCACCGAGTAACCTTAATATTAAATAAGGTCGGCTATCAGGTTAAAAATGTTTAACAAACTTAGGTTCGGATCAACTCGATTGACCCAAATAAATGGCATTTATATTTTTTTATGAGTTATATATGTAAATGTCTACTCTTTTTATTAGAGAGCTCGGTACACTACAATATTCGTCCACCTTTCGCCCTGATAACACATGAACGATGTGCCGTTTTGCACCGTTCGTCCCGCCATTCAGTTGTTAACCATTGCACCCGCATACGCTGTTTGTCTTTTTTTTTTTTTTTTTTCCTGAGTGAGTGGATACTTTTGATGAGGTGTTTCGCAAGATATACAAAATGTTAGTGGTGGGCTTTTTTTTTTTTGTTAGAAAAAATGTACTCCGTGATAAATTAGAAACTCCCCTCTATTAAATTTGAGAATTGATATTTACACCATATCTTTTGATGCATGCACCATAATTTATGCATTACAATTTGTATACAAATTGTGGTGCATGAATATGAGTATCACCCCAATTGTGGTGCATGAATATGAGTATCACCCCAATTTGTATACAAATTGTAATTGGGGTGATACTCATATTCATGCACCACCACCACAATTGTGGTGCATGAATATGAGTATCACCCCTTGTTCAAAAAAAAAAAAAAAAAAATATGAGTATCACCCCCATTAAATGTTTTTCTAAAAAAATCCCTTCCCAAAATATTCCTGCATCGCTACTTCCCTACTCTTTGCCATGCATCCCTTAACACAATATAACTACTACACTTTCAATGGCAAGTACTACCCCTTTAATTCCCAACCACCCCCTTGTTAAAATCCCTAAAAATCACACACCCTTTAACATCGGCAGGCAACAAACCTGTAAGGTTCCTTCGTCTCACTTTTAAGGTTTTAATTATATGCATTTTGTATTCATTTTATGTATATAAGTTGTAACCATAGGGTTATAGATCCACTTTTAACTCAATATGGTGCCTTTGCACTTTTTATATGCTCACTGTTAACATGTTCTATATGTGTTTCTTTTTCCATGTGGGGTGCCTGATCAGTTTGGTTGTTTCATGATTGTGACAGCCTAGTTGTGTTAGGATTTTGTTGGGTATTGTTAGTTTTGTTTGTTTGGTTTTTTGGGTCCCTCTTCTCTTAATTGGCTTGATTAAGTAGGGGGATACCTTGTTTTGTATTTTCTTCTTTGTGTTGTTTTTTATAAAAGTTGCCTTTCAAAAAAATAAAATAAATAAAAAAATTGTCAAGTTTTTTTTTTTTTTTTTTTTTTTTTTTTTACAGTTTGTGGGTTAAAAAAAGTAGTGTTGTTTTATTGATGAATTTGTATTCTTGTTATGTGGTTTGATTATGGTTGTTGGTGAAAAGTTGGATAAGTAATTAGAAACACTTTGAGGTTTGACCTTATAGAAAAAGTTGTGTGGTTTTTAGGGATTTTTAGGCCCTGTTTGGCTAAGCTTATTAAACGTAAGCCCATTTGGGCTTATTTTTTATAAGCTCCAATTTTACGGCTTATTTTGAGTGTTGTCGGCTTATATAAGTTTATTATGATATGATAGACTTATAAAAGCCGACAAGTCTCAAAATAAATAAGCCCTAATTTTATGGCTTCTTTTGAGACTTGTCGGCTTTTGTAAGTTTATCATATCATAATAAACTTATATAAGCCGACAACCCTCAAAATAAGCCACAAAATTGGAGCTTATAAAAAATAAGCCTAAATGGGCTTACGTTTAATAAGCCAAACCAAATACTTATTGATAAATTTATGCAAATGTTATCTTATATTTGATAATCTGATTGTGTGTTTTGGATTATAGTTTTAAAATTTTGATTAGTGTGAATGTAGGATTAAAAGGTGTGATTTGGGGTTTTTGATTGGATGAAGAAAATTGGTTATTTGATCTGATATAAGGTGCAATTAGCTGTTTTTGAGGCTTTTTATTAATCAGTTTAGTTAGAAAAAATCCTCTTGAAATTAAGCAATTTGAGATGCTTATTGCAAACTATTAATTGTTGTTGGTTTTCATGTAATTATGCGTTATGATTTGTGGAATTTGTTTTAGTTTGTTGCTTAAGCACCTGTTTCAACCCGATTAAACCCAAACCCAATAAGGCTTATAGGGTCGGGTTTAAAAAGCTCATCGGGTTAGTTTCAACCGAACTTGTTATTTTGAAATATTTTGTTGTCTAGTGTTACTTTTGGATGTCTACTTGTGCACATGTTATTTCTACTAATCAACTTACCTTTCGTGATTTGAGAATTAACTACTGGAACTTTCACTTAAAAATCCTAATCTTTGTATAAAGTTAACATGCCTTTTACCATTTGCATTGATTTTGTAGGTATAGTTTAAAAATGAGCTCATCAACGGGTGTCAGCGAAATGATAAGCGGACCAGCTGTGTCTTCCTCAACTGTGACTTCCTCATCGCTAGAGGGATTTTATGACGAATTGACACGACAACTCGAAGAGACTGAGTCTGTCGAACAACAACAACGAGAAACAACTCCAGGTGCATGCATCTAATAGTTTTGCTATCAGTTTTTTTTACCAAAATTGATAATATAAATGTGAATTAACCGTGAGACCTAAGCTTATTAATGAATCTATTTTTTAAAGTCTGTTAATTTTATTTGTTAAATAATATAATGTGAATTATCTGTGCTCTAATGATCAACTTGCCCTAAAACTGAACTGATAAATTTGGGACTGTGTTAATAGCTGAATTAAAGGAGTGTTTGGGACTATTTTTACTGCTAAATAATGGGGTGTTTGGGACTGTTTTAATAGCCGAGTTAAAGGGGTGATAGGGACTATGTTTATAGTCAAGTTAATGGGGGTGTTTGGGACTGTTTTTACAGGAGAAAAATGGGGTGTTTGGGACTTTTTTCATATCTAAATTAAGGGGTGTTTTGGGCTTCTTTTAAGTAGCTAAATCAAAGGGGTGTTTGGGGCCGTGTAAATATCAAGCCGCTTTCAGTGCAAGAAAGAGACACAAGTGACTAAAGTCTGACACAAGTCACTATGCAAAAATAGGCGGCCGGTTGGGTAATGGGTCAATACGGGTATTTTTTTGGTACATGTGAAAACATGTTGGGTTGACATGAAACACCTTTTTGTCCAAAAAATTTATTTTTTTAATAAAACAGAGTAATGCACATCATTGCTATTTCTAATTCCCTATCTTATTTCAACAATTTTTGAGATGCTATGACATGGTAATTGAAGTTTGATCGAACAAAGTGTATATACATGAATACCACTTGTACCAACATTACTTTGATATGACATACATGAAACCAACATATATATAGTGCTGATATCTGATAATCTTCCTGCATTGGTAGGTTTGATATGGAGCCTGGGCTTGAAGATTCAGGTGATGATGGTGATGATGACGATGATCCTGACTTTTCTGATTTACAAGTGGAACATTGCTTAATCTTAGTTATTAAGACTTTCTTTTAAATTATCATGTACTTAACTATGTTGTCTGATGTTTCTGCTACTCTAGACTTTCATACCTAGTTTCCTTGTGTGTTGTATTAGGATTTTCGTGTCATGTTTTCGCTCGTTAGCTATCTGTTTGTATATATATGCTGTCGGCCTGTGTTTTTAGTTAAATTCTATATTTTACAAGGGAAAGAATTGAATTCTATATTTTATGAGTGAATTTGAACTATGACCCTTCGTCTTGGGTTTTTCAGTTACCTTTATGTAATGGAGCATATAAAATATGAGTAAAATACAGAAGATGTCTATATAATTCTAAGAATGGACTCATCTTTACAACTTCTAAGGCAGTCATGACCACGGAATGCCTTCTGGGATAAGCACAGCTGTTGACCTAAACGCACAAGGAAACAACAATGGCACAACATCCCGTGATGAAGGTTACCTCTTACGAAGACTGTCATGACCATGGAATTGTCTTCTGGGATCAGAATAGTTACCGGAAACATACAAGGAAACAACAATGGCACAACATCCTTTGTCGATGATGAACCCAGAGCTCAACCAGAAGCAAGTGAATCTACAGCCTACAGGTATGGAAAGGGTTGTTCAAGTTAGTGCTAAATAAGCCATAATGACTCTTTGTTGTAACTACTAATCAAGCATCCAACCCTTACACAAGTGCCTAGTTGCAACGTATTATTCGTATGAGCTATAGAAGTATAGATGATGTGACCCTGTTAATAGTTTTTGTATGCACTAAAGGTATGTATCACACGCTTAGCTGTGTCAGAATGATCATTCAATACCTTGTTTGTTTTTATATTTCATGTTAATCTGTTTGTGGTCAACGCTTTAGTGTATTGTGTAGTGCGAGTTATGTAAGTGATTCAATCAATGGGATTTGATATATGATTATGTGATGTAGTTTAATTGATGAGTGTGTAAATACTCATATTTTTTTACCTTTTCTGAGCTGACAAAACATCTAAAAACACTCATAATTGCATCAAAATAATGAAAATATCCCAGGAATGTGTTTTATATGTTTCAGATGCAAAATAATCAAAAACAGATGAAAAATAAACAAAGTTTGCATAATTGGCAGTTTCAGTCCCTCATCTTTCAAAAGTTGTCAAAACTAGTCCCTGGTTATTCTAAAAACTTGAAAATGTCACCAAAGGTCCTTTTAAATCAAAAAGTTACATAATTAGTCCTTTGGTGCAAAGTTTCACAATATTACAAGTTTAGTCCCTGAACTTTGAAAATTGTCAAAAATGGTCCCTGGGATATTAAAACTTTGAGAAAGACAAATTTTGTCCTTGTACTTCTCATCTATGGCAGGAATGGTCCTTGGTTGCAAAGTTTGGTGAAATTACAAAACAGGTCCCTGAAGTTTCAAAGATTGGCAGAATTAGTCCCTGGGGTTTCATATGTGAAAAATTCAAAACAGGTCCTCATAATATTCTCATATGGCAAAATACACCTCATGATATACTTTGGAAAGATGCCAAGTCTAGTCCATAAACTTTCGGAATATTACAAAAATGGTCCTTGTGATAATATAAACCAAACCGGACCCTTAATAAATCCCAACACCAAATCCAAGTCCAATCCAAATCACACCCCAGCCCACTCCCTTTATTTTGGCCCAACTCCACACCAGCCCACACACCCCATATACTATAATCAGGGTCAACGTTTGACCCTGAGTCAAACCGGTCAAACAAACACCCCTTCACCCTTCCCTCTCCTTCCCTCCTCCACACCACTTGCATATCACATCAACCCCATCACCTCAACCCACCTTCACAATCCACCGCCCAAAACCACTATCACCTAATAATACAACCACAATTAATGCCACCTCCTGTTGGAATATTTTTATATTTCACTCACCCCATTTTTTCCCGCCAAAATTACGTGGAAGGCCAGGATCAATTCAGAAGGATTCAAGGGTCAGGATTGGTTGGGATTTGCTCAGAAGGCTTTGAGAAACCCTAATCCACAGCTATAAATTGAGGAGAAGCAAGAAGAAAAGTCCTAGTCCATGTTTTAGTTTTATTGTAATCGTAGAAGTTGTAGTATGTTTTTTTAGTTAAGTCAAAAGCTTTTAAGCATTGTGTTAGTTAATTCAGTTGTAATCTTAACCTTTTTAAGTAATATAATCAAGTTTCAATATCTCTTTTAGTGTATGCAATTTTCATCTTTATTTCAAAATTTCAAATTAAGCTCTGTGGTTGTCTATGTTAATGTTAAGGACTTTTAGGATCACTTAAGCTCCCATAAGCTTACTGAAGCTTTTAGAAACTCTTAAAAGGCAATAGAATCATAAAACAAGAAAAAAAAAATAAGAAAAATAAAGAAAAAATAAAAAATTGCAGGTTTATGATGAAGAAAGCTGGAGCAGGGTGAATTTTGGATGGCCCTGGGTTAGAGGCTTTGTGGAAAGCCATTAGGAATGTTCTGTGGTCCTTGGTTCATGTGAAGTGTTGCTGGGATGGCATGAAGTAAGCACAATTTCTATTTCTCTTCTGTTTTGAATCTTACCTAGTATTGTGTGCTTGTTTATGTATTTTAGATCTTATTAGAATAGTTTTAATCTGTTTCTAGGTCTAAATCATTGTGTTGCTTTGAAAAATCTAAAATAGTCTTTATAAAAGTAGTGTTTGGATTTGCTGATCTCTGTGGTACACAGAGAGTTTTGGTTGTTATTGATTGTCAATCTAACTCACTTTAGGTCCTGATATATCAGTTGTGTAATAAAATTTAGATAGTTGCTCATTAAAAAGTCAAAGATAGCCTTAATCAATCCTTACTTTGTAACTGTGTAATTTTAGGAGGCCAAATCTTTCATTTAGGTTTAGAACTTGTTCAAATTGCTTAAAACAGTTTCATTTTAGTTTAACATAACGTTAGAAATGATCTAGGATCAGTAGAAACTCACCAAAGTCAAACCTTAGTGATTTTTTTTCAAAAGTCAAAATCTCTTGTCTGTAAAAAATGGTCAGACTTTCTTAAGCTTCCACAGTGTTTAATTTAGATTGGAAATAAAAAGTTTTTGTTTATCTAAGTTATTTTGTTGCTTGTTTCCCTTTTTCAAAAAGAAAATGGGAGTTTGGAAGTTTTCTGCTTATAAATAAGCACTCTCAAAGTTGACTAGTTGATCTGTAACCTCCCCTGCTCCAGGGGTGTGACCCTGATTTCATAAGCTCACCAAGAGCTCCTCTGTGAGCTTTAGCCTTCAAACTTTGGCCTTTTTGGAAGCTTGTCAACCCATCTCACTATTCCAGTTGTTATTTTGAACCCTAGAAGCCTTGCCCCTAGCCTGCTTGTCCCTACAAGTCACCCACACCATACTGAGTACACTGAGTACTCAGTATTGGCATCAAAGTTCATAAGCTTGCCAAAAGCTCAATAGTGAGCCTTAAGCTCTGCTTGTTGGCTTATTTGGTAGCTTACCAGACCAGCTTTTAGGAACCATTTTCATTTTGGACCCTTGTGCTTATTTGTGGGTCCCACATAGGCCTGCAGTTGCCCTTTTGGGACTGCAAGTAACATAGGTTGTTGATTTTGGCTTATTTGCTTGTTACAGCTTATTGTTCAGATCTTTTGCTTGTTCTAGCTTATTTTTAGTTCATTTAAGTTGGTTATAGCTTATTGTGCCTTTTGTGATCAGTGTTTAGCTTATTTCACTTGAAAAATCCAAAATTAAGCTAATAAGCCAACTGTTTGCTAAAAGGGGGTGCACACAGCTTATTTTTAAGCTATAACAAAAGTTGTTTTGTAAAAGTTTATTATTTTCAACTTATTTTTGTCTGTCAAAAAGAAAATCCAACAAAAACCAAATTTAAAATTAGTGATAGCTTCTATTTAATAGATTCTATCTTTTTAATTTTTCTTTTTAGCTTATTAATAAGCACTTTATCATTTTTATAATTTTCTTAATTTCCTGTCACCTTTAAGTATTTGTAATAATTTTCTTAGATTTTTCTCTTATAGTTTGATAATTATTAGAATTAAAAATAATTTGATTAATTAATTAAGTAATATTAGTAATTAAATAGTTTTCTTAAATTTTAATTAACAACAGTAGGATTTTATATTTTTCCTAGGTTTTATAAATTAGTTAAGACTTTTATAAAATAGTTTCTTAAATTATACTGTTCATTTTCTAATTTTCTTATTTAAATTAGTTAAATTAGATTTTAATTAATTAATAAGTAAATAATTAGTAAAATAGTCTAAAAATAATTTTTAGAAGCTTTTTATATTTTTCTAGGATTCCTGTGATGGTTAATTAGTTTTATAAATTTTTCTAAAATTTTCTAAGTCATTTTAGTATTTTTAGTAATTTAAAATATTTTAATTAGTATAATTAATATAATTAGTAATTAATTAATAGAAAACCCACAAAACGACAAAAATATTTCTTTTTAATTTTTATACTTTCTTTAAGTTCATTTTAAGGTTTAGAAAATATTTTTGCAAGTTTTTAGTTTAATTTGTAGTCTTTATCATTTTTAGTTTAATTTAAATTAGATTTAAAATACTTTTTAAATAGTTTTTATTAATTAATTAGTATTTAAATATTAAAATAATCAATTTAATAATTTCATTTTCATTTTAAATTTTCTCTTTATTTTAAGTTTGAAAAAGTTTCACTTGCACCCCCTGTAGTTTGTAATTTATTAAATCCCACTTTTCTGTCTGTAATCTGATTCCCAAGTTGTATATTTGCAATTATATCTGTATATCTGTGATTGTTAATAAATTGTCCAAATACCAAATATCAGTAGCATAATCATTTCTCAAATCATCTTGGCTACTGTCCTCAGTGCCATTTATTCCTGAAACATTTTCCAAAAGCACCATTGCAATCTCGCTGGGACATAACAACCCGGGAAAACACTATACTATCCACGGAGAATTGGAACTGAGCTGTCTTTGACTTATTGACATTGGTCAATAATATCTGACTGCTTCGGAACCAATCATTAATCAATGCCATTAAAAAGTGTCGAAAATTATGGTTTGTTAAATTCGTTTTTTTAATCAAAAGCGTTAAAAAAAGGCGTGTGGGGGTCTGTTTGGGATCTGTTTAAAATGGGTTCAAGTCGGGTTTGGATGATCGACTTACAATTTGTTTGGTTTTCATTTCTCACATGTGCTTCCTAAGAGGCTACAAGGCTCACCTTCCTCCCCAAAATAAAATCGCTTTATACATATACTAACTTCGTGCTTCATGCTGGTAACCTTCGGTGTTATATATTAGTCTTGATATTAACTTAAAATGTAGGGGTCTTAGTGTAAATTAGCTCTTGTATTTAGTCAATTAGGATGCATGGGTCGGTTTTTGTTTTGCTTTGCATGACAAGTTGGTCCAACAAATAACCGACTATGTTCTCTTTTGTTTTCTGTCGACTATGAGTTGTTTTCTTCCCCCTCATCCTCTATAAATAGAGATGAGGGGGAGGGTTAGTGTACCGTTTTCTTTTCCTTTGTTCTTAATATATAATCGTTTGGAACAATATTACGTGTCGTGTGTGCTTAACTTATTAGTCGAGGTTAAGGTTATTGCAAGGGCTATTCGTATTCTTGCTTGGAGTATTCTGTGATTGTGTTTTCCGCTTCTAGTCAACCAGGTTTGTTAGTTCTTGACTAACAAGTGGTATCAAGAGCCTTCGTTCGAAGGTTGTGGTTGATAGGTTCGATCAAGAAGCTTGGGCAGCAAGGGTTATTGTACGACAGCAGGTTAAAGAAACAAGCATAAGGTTTCATTCTTGGAGGTTACATCCAAAACAGGTTGCGATACAAGGTTTCTTTGAAGGTTCGGCTTAAGAGCTTCAAAAAGTATCGAGTTTTCTACATGTTGCTTGCAAAGGTTCTCGACTTTTAAGGGTTTTCTTGAGGTTTACTTGTTGTTTCGTTCTTCATAAAGGAGGGCTGTTTGGTTTCTTGTTGATCGGATTTTGACAACAAGGTGCTTGTTGTTCGGATTATTCAACAACAAGGTATAACAGCAGGTTAATTAGTCGACAAGTATAAGAAGATACTTCAAAAGGTTTTTGATGTTTAGGGATCAAAAAGGGTTGTCAATTTTTTGAGGGTTAATTCACAAAGGTTATTGATATTTGTTGGTACGGGGTTATTAAGAAAGTTCAAGGGTTGTTGGTTTTTTAGTAATTGAAGATCGACAAAGGTCTTTGGCGTCGCTTCGGATTTTTGTCAGGTTATTGACGAAAAAGAAGACAACATCAGTTCTTGTTTTTCGGTTTTGAGAAACAAGGTTATACTTCAAAGCAAGGTTGTAGTTTTTCGATTGTTTATAAAACTCCAAGGTTACTCGATTATGCGAAGGTTTTGTTCGCGGTTAAATCGTTTTATTGGAAGGTGATCGAAAAATATGTTTTGAAGGGTTCTTGTCGATCAGATTTGTGGTCGACAAGGTATTGGTCAGGGCCTTCTTTGAGGGTGTGCAAGTTGAGCGACCGCTCAGGGCCCCAAAATTTTTAGGGGCCCCAAAATTTGACCCGTAAATAAATATATACATGTGTTGACATATTTTTGACAAAGAAAAGAGTATTTAGATGGAAAAATATCTAAAAATGGGTAATATGTTAGAACATTTTGATAACTAATTTCATTATATCTTATAAATGGTGACACTTTATATATAACATTGCTTATCGAAAGGCCTCATTATATAATTTCGTACAGGGCCCTCAAAAATTTCAACAATTCATGGGACGGCCCTGGTATTGGTGTTCCGTTTTATTGAACGTCAAGGATAAGTTTTTCAATCCAAAGATAGATTTTTCTTGTTTCTTCGTTTTGACAGGTTCTTTCAAAAATTGAATATGACAAAAAGAAGAAAAAAAAGGGTTAAGGTTGCATGCATATGAATGTTTTTTGAGGTTGCATGCATGTGTGTAAACTTTGTATTTGCATGCATATAAAGTTTTACTAAAGAAGAGTTACTTTCTTTTTCTTGTTTTGATCGATTCTAAGAGGGTTTATCTTAGGGTTATATCGATAAAGCAAGGGGTTTTTTACACACACGCACTTTGTTTAGTTCGGTGTTGTGAGGTTTATATCACAAGGTTATCAGAATAAACAAAGGGTTTGGAAAAAGATAATGGGACCAAGTTTGACATCGAGAAATTCGATGGGAAGAATGACTTCGCGCTATGGCTGGTAAGGATGAAAGCTTTGCTGGAACAACAAGGATTAGCTGCAGTTGCAGCTATGATAGCGGCATACGATAACGTCATTAAGAAAAAAGCTTACAGCGCATTGATCTTGTGTTTGAGTGATCAGGTCCTACGGGAGATCACCAAGGAGACGACTGCAACGGGGATTTGGAAAAAGTTGGAGACTTTATACATGAAAAAGTCTTTAGCTAATCGTTTGTACTTGAATAAAAAGTTATATACTTTTCACATGCATCCGGGTAAGAGTCAATCTGAACATATTGATGAGTTTCATAAGCTGGTAGGTGACTTAGCGGCTATAGATACTGCTATATCGGATGAAGATCAGGCATTATTATTACTCACATCTTTACCATCGTCTTACGGTAATTTCGTGGATACTTTTCTATATGGTTGGAATTCTTTGAACCTAGAAGACGTGGTCGCGACACTTCATTCTAGGGAACTTTAGAAGATAACGGAAGCAAAGGTTGATGGTGGTGAAGGGTTGTTCGTGAGGGGGAAATTTGATCAAACTGATATGCAATAGGGTAAAGGTAGCTCATGGTCAAAGTCACAAGGAAGAAGCAGCAGACTCAAGTGTTATATATGTCAGTCTGGGGAGCATTTGAAGAGGGATTGTCCGAGGTATAATCAGAAGAAATCTCAAGGTTTTGTCAGGAATAAAGATCAAGTATCCGGTTATGGAGTTGGTGGGTATGACAATGCTGATGTTATGATGGCTATGAGTGTTGAAAATTTATTAGACTGGATCATGAATTCAGGGTGCTCATACCATATGACATACAAGAGAGATTAATTGTTTGATTTTAAGGAGTATGACGGTGGCAATGTACTGATGGGTGATGGCAGGGAATGCCGTGTACGTGGGACGGGTAAGGTTCAAATACAAATGAGGGATGGGTCAAGTTTCTTCTTAGAAAACATCAGGTATGTTTCGGAATTAAGGCAAAACTTGATATCGTTGGGTACTCTTGAAAAAGAGGGTTTTACCGTGAAAATGCAGTCAGGCAGGATCAAGGTTATAAAGGGTTCACTGGTGGCTTTATCAGGAACAAGGAAGGCTAATTGTGTATATACCTTTGACGGTTGGGCAGTGACTGGGAAGACATTGAAGGGTAGGAAGCAGTTAGGAGAATCTCAGGCTGGGAAGAAGATCAAGACAGGTAATGTTCTTGATTCTTGTAATCAGAGGTCTACACAACAATATATGAAGAGTGGGGTCCCCAAACATTTGGGTGTTGCAAGGATACAACAACATAATGGGTTGGTTAAGAAGACGAATGTGACACTCTTGGCTAAGGTACGTTGTTTTCTGATCCAGTCTGGTCTGTCCAAGGTTTTTTGGGCAGAGGATACAACCGGGTCTACATATCTAGTGAATAGGCAACCATCATCAGCGATTGGATTCAAGACACCTATAGATATGTTAGGGTTTTTCGGTTAGCTTGCTAGTAATAAGCAAGGGATGCTTGAACCGGTTAAGGTCAAGTGCATATTCCTGGGATACCGTGAAGGTATGGTGTGTTATTAGCTTTGGAGGTTAGATGACGTTACTTCAAAGGTAGTGCTTTATAGGAATATGGGTTTCAATGAGAGTGGGGAATATAATAAAACTTTCATTGGTTCTAGTGTATATGCGGGTTCAGTGCAAGTGTTGCGGGGAATTAAGTTTGAGGTGGAAAAGCTTGGGGATCATACATTTGAGGTGGAACCTCAGGGGAATGTCGGTCAGGTAGCTAGTTCACAGGAAGTACAAACTCATGATTTAATAGACTATTTTTATCATCCATTTTTTGCTAATTATTTTTTGCCCAGAGCCCCGCCACCTTCCCCGGGCCATGGGTTAGGTGCCTCGCGTTTACCCTAGGAGTAGGCAATTTTTAGTTGCCCTGGAACGATCTTGGGAGATAGTGTATGCCCACTCACCTCGAGTCGGGTTTGGTAGTTATGTCGCCATCTGTTGGAAGGCGGCGTCAATTTGTTAAAGGGAGTGGACCCTGCATTTCTGATGCAGGACAAGCCTGCCCATTTAGATTTTTTCACTCTTGTAAATTTGGTATATCAAGCAGCTCCCGGCTGCTTGCTCACCTTAAACGGGACCATTTAGGGTGGGATGATGGGAAAGAAGCCTTGCGGAATGCCATTTCCGAGGATTTGGGCCTCTTTGGGGATGTTGTGGAGGCCTTGCAAAATATTAATAAGTGGTTATGTGGCCGATGCATGGCCTTGCATGCCCTCAGTAGGGGGTGTCATCATGAAGATGGTGTCGCCAAATTCTTGCGGAATGTTGATGGTAAGGGTGAATTTATTATAGGGATCCCTAAGCCCTGCCAGCCAATAGTCGAACCCGCTACTGAGCAGGATATTGGTAGCAAGTTGGTTGTGGATATTAGTCTTCTGGAAAGACTTTTTGCTATGCCGATAACTACGGTTAAAAGCATCCCCCCGTCTTGTCGATTAGCATTTGCACAGGCTTTGTCAAACACATTGAGCAAGGTGGTGGCTGCCCCTGGATCTGTTGAGGCCTGGATTAAATTGTTGTTGTTGCCTCGTTGCACGTTACGTACTATCCGACCGACTTCCAGGCAGGAACAGAGGTCTGGGAATCGTAAATCATTGCAATGCAGTAGCATCATGCGCTCCTTAGACATTTGGAAAGATGGCGCGGGTATTGAGGAGCTCGTTGTCCCCTTTCTTTCCCAATCGGGTGAAGAGCTGACTAGAGGGCCAGTCAGCCAAAATGAATCAGAGAATGGGGCTAATATCAAACAATGTTTGAGGAAAGTTGCTGATGGTCACTTCACGGCTGCGGTTAAGGTTTTGTGCTCTTCTGGGGTTGCACCTTGTGGGGATTCCACCTTAAAAGCTTTGGTTGATAAGCACCCGGTCCGGGATCCCCCCCACTTGCCTCGTGTCTTGCCCAACAAAGATGCTCTTCAGGTTAACGCTGAATGTGTGTTGGAGAATATCAGCTCTTTCCCTAAAGGAACTTCGTGCGGGAGGGACGGTTTGAGAGCACAACATATTATGGACGCGTTGTGTGGACAGGGGTCCTCTCCACCATCTGCTCTTCTAGTGGTCATCACGGAGGTGGTTAACATTTGGCTGCAGGGGTTGTGCCCGAAAATTCTGGCGGAATTCATTGCCTCTGCCCCCTAACCCCCTTATTAAAACTTGATAATGGAATCCGGCCCATTGCAGTCGGGGGTATATGGCGGAGGTTGGTTTCTACAGTTGCAATGCGTAAAATCGGGAAAGAGATGTCAGCTTACTTAGGGGACTTTCAATATGGGGTCGGGGTCCCCAATGGAGCAGAGGCTATCCTCCATAGTGCGAATAGATTCTTGAATGCGTTCCGTGACGACGGATCACTGGCCATGCTCACTGTGGATTTTTCGAACGCTTTCAACATGGTTGACCGCACAATCCTTCTACGCGAAGTAAGTATCCACTGCCCATCTATCTACCAATGGGTTCAGTTCTTATACGCCCAGCCTGCCAGGCTCTACGTTGGAGACACATGTATCGGGGCCTACACAGGGGTCCAGCAAGGGGATCCTTTAGGACCACTTCTTTTTGCACTTGTCTTGCATCCGTTGGTGCTACAGGTGGAAGAAAACTGCTCTGTACCCTTTCATGCGTGTTATTTGGATGATGGCACGATTATAGGCAGGGCCGAAGAAGTAGCAAAGGCCCTTGACATAATTCGAGCGGAAGGCCCCCAATTTGGGCTTATGTTAAATATTAAGAAGTCGGAGATCTTTTGGCCAACATGCAATGGTATGAAAGTGAAGCCTGGCATTTTTCCTGATGAGATTGGAAGACCACAGACAGGGGTAAAACTTCTAGGGGGGGCTGTTAGCCGTGATGGGGATTACTTTAGCTCTATGGCAGTCAAGAGGGCTCAGCGCGCGGTTGACCTGATGGGCATTTTGCAGAAGTTACGGGACCCCCAAAGTGAGCTCTTATTGCTTCGCTCATGTATGGGTGTGGCCAAATTGTTGTTTGGGCTTCGAACATGCCAACCGACCTTTGTCGGGGAAGTAGTATCCGTTTTTGACAAGGGTCTCCGAGGTGCAGTTGAGGATATTGTTGTTCATGGGGGGCCTTTTTTTGGGGATCTTCAATGGCGACTGGCTTCCCTACCGATTAGCTTAGGAGGGTTGGGCCTGTGCTCAGCGGAAGATGTGTCCGCATATGCTTATGTGGCTTCTAGGGCGCAGTCCTGGAAGCTACAAGAACACATTCTAAGGAACAGCGGTATGGTTGGGATGGACGGTGATTACAAGCTCGCACTGGACAACATTTGTAGCTCTCTCCCCAATGTAGAGCTGGGCGGTTTTATGGATAAAGACACCGCCCCAAAAAAACCTAAAAAAATCTTGGCGAGTGCGTTTAACTATAAAGCCATGCAGACTATGGAGGAGTTTAACATGTCTTCGCGCCAGAAAGCGGTGTTTGAATGCCTCAAAGGGGCCCATGCTCAAGATTTCCTCGGTGCCCTCCCAATTGACGGACTCGGGCAACACGCCCTACATTGTAAGCAGCTGCCAGGCTTTAAATACAGACATGACCTGGTTAGAGATGTTCTATGGGATGTGTTACGAAGGGCAGGGATTTCAGCTAAGAAAGAGGCTCCTGTGAATTTCTTGACGGACCCATTGGACGGGCGGTCCACCTTGAGGCCAGCAGACATTCTTTTGTTTGGATGGGCGCAAGGTAAGCATGCGTGCATTGACCTTACTGGGGTATCCCCGTTGGTGGGACTCCGGGATTCTGTTTTTGTGGTGGGGCAGGCACTTTTGAAAGCTGAGAGCAAAAAAGTGGATAAACATGAAGCGGCTTGTCTAGAGAACCAACATGTGTTTATGCCCTTCGCTTTTGATACCTTTGGGGCGATAGCCCCCCAAGCAATCAAGCTCCTCGATCGCGTGAAGAAAGTTGTGCAAAGTAACTCTCCGGCTGCTAAGGGCCAATGTTTTATTTTTAATAGAGTAGGCTTTGCAATACAAAAGGGGGGTAGCGGCGCAGCTTGTGGCCCGTTTACCTGCATGCCACTTGTAATTGGATTTCCTTATCAAAGAATTAACATATCTTAACGTAAAAAAAAAAAAAAAAAAAAAAAAGACTATCATTCAACACGTGATAGGGAGCAACAATTAACACAGGAACTATACATGTATAGAGAAAACAGTAACGAGTCTGCTTTTGTAGTTGCTGCAGTGGAGAATATATACGCACACGAGTCATTGACTTTCAATAATACAATTTCTTTGAGGTAATTTCCAAGTGGAAAACTAGATTGAAAGAACAAATAGATACTCGGTCAAATGTGTATGTGCTCAGCAACGGTTGCAGGAAAAGCAGTGACGACAACCACAACTATTACTGGGAGTATACACCAGGTATGTTCATAAATCTACTTCCGTATATAGATGGTATGGTTTTTTCTTGCGGATGCAAGGCTGAGATCTGGGTTACCAAGGGTTTGCTGGATAAAGAAAAATGAAATATACTTGGTATGGAGATAATCAGGGATCAGAGTGGTAATACTCTGAGGGGGTCATAGTCCAGGTTTCACAATGGGAAGTTGGTACAAACTTTGTTAGAGGGACACTCCATACTGTCGTTGGAGGGTAGTCTATCAAGGGACTATGATGTGGAAAAGAATGGTAAGTGGTCATATACATATGCAGTTGGAAGCCGGGAGTATCAGATGGTCTGCATGATACCTGACATAGCATCTGTAGATGTAGGTATGTTGGATAGGTCCGAATGTCCGATCATGGATTACAGACAGACGTACAAGTTTTTGTGGATTTTGACTACGCTATGGGTAGATCGATCACTGTCATGGGTAGACCAATCACAAGGTACGAGTTTATGATATAAGGATGTGCAGGAAGCTTGGAATCTATGATGCTGCACATGGAGGCTTTTTCAATAACTGGAGTGGTGTATATGACACTTACGGAGGCTGCAAAGGAGGCTATTTGGCTAAAGGGACTCTCGATATAGTTAGGAGCTAAGCTAAGGTTAGTAGCGGTTACTGCTACTGGTGCCTAGATGAAGGCAAACCACAGTTCGAGGTTCCAGCAGTGTTCAAATGTGCTAGTATCGATATAAGTTAATATTAAGCCTAAGGTGGAAATTGTTATATATTAGTCTTGATATTAACTTAAAGTGTAGGGGTCTTAGTGTAAAATAGCTCTTGTATTTAGTCAATTAGGATGCATGGGTCGGTTTTTGTTTTGCCTTGCATGGCAAGTTGGTCCAAAAAATAACCGACTATGTTCTCTTTTGTTTTGTGCCGACTATGAGTTGTTTTCTTCCCCCTCATCCTCTATAAATAGAGATGAGGGGGAGGGTTAGTGTACCGTTTTCTTTTCCTTTGTTCTTAATATATAATCGTTTGGAACAAGATTACGTGTCGTGTGTGCTTTACTTATTAGTCGAGGTTAAGGTCATTGCAAGGGCTGTTCGTATTCTTGCTTGGAGTATTCTGTGATTGTGTTTTCCGCTTCTAGTCAACCAGGTTTGTTAGTTCTTGACTAACATTCGGGTTCCATATTCTTACTTTTAAATTTGTCCTCTATTTGGCGTAATTCTCTCCCAAATGCATCTTTAATTGTGTTCAACTCACTTGATTGGGCATGAGAAAGCATGATGGGTTGCTTAAACTGAGGAGTGAGGGCTGACAAAGGTTAGACAGGTTTCAAGGTCACTAAATGTTTAGATTAATGTAAACAAAGATGTGTTCTTCAAGGTAGAGTTGTAGTGGGCCTCTTGCAGAGAGAATCACCTTTAAGTGAGACCAAAAAGGCCCTGCAAGTGCCTCACCATGCCCTTGATCTTTACATCGCGCTAGCTCCTCTTACCTTTCAGCTCGTTGTTTTTCATGAGGGTGCCCAAGCTTTGGCAGGTCTAAGCAATGAATTGCTACATCCACAAAGAGTTTACAAAATTATACCTATAAAATAACTTGCGTAACATGATTAGACCACTAGACATGCCAAGTCATTTTGCATCATAATCTCTTTTTCTTTTTTCTTTACCCTTCACAATTAGTTAAGTTATTACGTGGATATAATTTTGAAAACTTTTTGTGAATGTATCATTTGTTGAAGATTTTTTTCTTACAAAATATTACTTTATATATAGGTGGTAGATTTAAAATTTTTTTTTGTAAAGATATCCAAAATAAGAAAGATAAATAAGAAGATCACAACATATAAAAATCCGTAGATAAAATCTAAACTAAATTTAATCCATCTCAAAACTACGTAAGTAGGTGCACGTACGTAACTAATAAATTGGTGAATAAAATGCTGTAACTTTTTCTATTGATGACAAAAATCGAAAATTATCTGGTTAGCCAATATATTACTTAATTTTACCATTGGTCACGTGAGTTTAAATGGTCGTTTAATTTCATAGCCTGATTTCTTTCCTCATCCTTTCAACACATGAACATCTTTTACCTTGCAAAAGAAGAAAAAATATAAGTTTATTAGGGTCTATATATAAAGTTATATTCCTGCGGTAAAAGTAAAACACCATGGAAGACGAACAAAACCAACCTAAAATCAATTCAGAATTTTCGACAGCAGAAGTAGAAGATGATCAAATAAAACAAGATCGAATAAGTTCGTTACCAGATTGCTTACTTGTTGAAATCATCACTCGTTTACCTGAGACAAAAGAAGCTTTTAGAACAGGTACACTCTCGAAACGATGGCAACATCTTTGGCGTCAACTTCCTAATCTTAGTTTCAGGTTTTGTGAATGTTTGTTCTGTTTGGAGTCGGTTTTGGATTTCTGTTTGTTCATCGACAAAACCTTAAATCAATGTAGTCGCCAATTGAATCTCAACAAATTCATACTGATGTATATCCCTCTCGTTACTCATCTAGATCATTCCAAAATCAATGATTGGATTCGTTATGCTACTAATCGTAATGTTCAAGAGCTTGAATTATCCTTACGGAATGACTTTTTGTTTGATGAGTCTTTTTTCATGAATTCATGTTTTACTTATTTGTATTTGGGACACTGCAACATATATCCAACAGGTGCCATCAGTTGGACAAAACTTACGAGTTTAGCTATATTTCTTATGACAATAGACGAGAATCTGATTCAAAATATATTATCCGGTAGTCCTCTATTGGAAACCCTGAGCTTGGAGAGTTGCCAAGGTGTCAGCTGGCTTGATGTTACTTCAAAGAGTGTCAAGAATTTGATACTCTCTGAAGGCCTTTTCGCTCAACATATCCACCAAATTAATGCTCCTCATATCCTGTCACTAACAATCAAAGGTACTTTGTATTTGTGGGAGCTTGTGTTCCTAAATTTGTCATCTTTAGTCAAAGTTGACTTAGAATATACACACAGCATCTTCTATTATACACCATCGCCTAAACACGAGTTAGTGGAAGAAGAGATGCTTAAATGGTATTTATCAACCTTTAGCCACGTCAAAGAGCTTAAGCTTAATTACTGCTGTACTAAGGTAAAATTTTATTTCTTTTTCCGAAATTGACCACTTGCGTTTTTGTAAAGATTAGCAATCATTTCTTTTGATTTAGCAGTACTTAAATGATTGTTTACTAACAATTTTTATGTCTCGTATAGTAACTTAGTCAAAGATTTGTGCCTAGGATATATATGTTTGGAAGTGCAATTTGAAACTTACAATTGCAATAGGTAGATTTTATTAGACTTGTCTCTTTAATGGGTAATTTTTTTGTTTGGACTTGTCACATGTTCCTTGTATCTCATTCTTTTAACACTAAATGATTACAAAGTCGAAATTAGAATAACTTTACCGGAAGATTTAAACTGACAAGTCACATTTAATAAAAGTATCAGCAGCACGAACTCTAGCTACATTGAAGAACATCAAAACATAAATTCCTTGTCACGACCATTGTGTGTATGTTCTTCATCTTTATTTTAGGTGCTTCTTTTATCGTCTGCTTAGAACTCACCACGGAGTAGATGGCCACATCTAAACTTGTACTTATATGAATTTGGGGATTTCTATATTGCACAAGAATCTATGAACCGCCCCAATGTACCTTGTCAGAAACACGTGTGTGCTTTCTTGTTGATGGCCTTATTAGCTGCATAGAACTAATTCATGGAGTATGAATGTCTTTCTTACTTCCTCTTGAAAGTGTATATTTTATTATTCTCGGGTGTGATTGCAAGTTCCATTCTCAGTGTGCCTTCTAAACAGTTAATTCGTACATGGATTGCACCATTCTCATTTTTGTTCTCTTCTCATTGTTGTTCTTTGTTGGCAGATTTGTACTCGTTTGATAGCTAAAGGTTTCCTTTTTCCATCAAGCGTAAAGTATCTCTTTGAAGACATGGTCAATTATTGGGTTTGAATGACAATTGATTGTCATCAAATATACTAATGGGGTTTTAGAGCAAGATTAATGTATGGAGCAATTTAATTCTATGTTCATGAGCCATTAGTAGGATTGATTGTAATAATTATTTGACCGTTTTCTTTCATTTCCTTTCCGTTAGTCCCTGTTAAGTTTGCGTTGTTAGTCATTTGATTTTTTTTCTTACATAATTAGTCCCAAAAAATATATAAAATTGGTGCGTTATTTTATTTAAATTATGTAATGCTTATATTTTAATGGGTTGTTTTATTTAAATTATGTAAATGTTTATATTTCAAGGTATATATGTCGATACATACAAATTTGTCTTCTTTTTGCATAGATAAGTTTGTTGGGCCATATTTGGAACAAGAAGATGACAAGCTAGTACAAGCTACGGGGGTGTCTTCACTGGATGAGTCAGTTGTAAATCCAACAATTGAAGTGGTCGTGAACCCTTATGATGAAGCAGGGGGGCATTGGGGTTAATAGTCCAACTGAGGAACAGTTTTCAAGGGTTATGTAAGATACCAATGCTAGGAAAATGATGGCTGATGATGAGGAGGAGAAACTAAGCTCTGAGATATCACGGGTAAAAGCTGAGGCTTTAAAATATAAGGATGAGATAAAGAAGCAAGAAGGACTAGTCATGGCAAAAGGAGCAAGAGTTGCAAAAGATGAAAAGCGAGCTTGCCTCACTTCTCCAAAAGCAAGAACAATGGGTTGTTGAGAAGAAAGAGTTGGAGGAAAAGGTTGATAAGTTGGACAAGGGCACTCTAGAAGAGGTGGAGAATCTTGAATCTGAGAAAATTAAGCTTTCAAGTAGAACTCATGAGATATGCTACAACTGCTACGAGCTGCTTGTTTCCCCTGATCTGTTGGTCCCAGTTGGAAAGTTTCAGGATCAAGCAATTTGCCTAGGAGGACATTAAGCTCCCGCAAGTTGAACAAGAACTTTCATGATGTTTGGGTTCTTTTTGATACGTTAAGTGTTTTGAGTCGTTTTGAACTGGGAATGTAGTAGCACCTCCCTAAAACCGATAACAAGGAACTAGCTAATACTATTGCCTTATTGGTAGCCCATCACCTTTAAACCTTATAAAGGATTCAAACTTAATTCTATCTATCTACATGGGACTAGTTACAAACGTTTAATACGGAGTATGAGCTTTCACAAGCAATGGTTAAAGCTTGTTGGCAGGTGGACTTCGTGTGTGGCCTACAGCCGACTCGGGGATACTGTTTAAAAAACTTGTCACAATAAAGATAACATTGTGTCTGGAAACACTGTTAGGTCAAACATAACATTCTCTTAGATTAGTTGCATGAGAGAGTATCCTTAAAAGAGTTAAAAAATGTAACCATTAGACTTCTTCATTGCAAAGCTGTCACAATTAGTGTTGCTCCAAAGCGAATGAACAGACATGCAAAAGTGGTTACAAATTCTTCAGATTGCATCTCATATGTGACAAAAGTTGTGATCATAAACCGGAAATGAAGAGCTATTGTGTCAACTGTTTGTTCGTTAATAATCTGCAAGTACACAACCGATCGACCTAGTTTTAAGGTTAAACACGTCATTTTTTAGGAGTTTTAGAAAATTGGTGTAGACGAGAAACATGAAATGTTCCATAGTATTTGATGTTTATACATGGAATACGTACGCTCCAATACTTCACAAACTAATCGGTTTCCAAATGCTGATAAGAATTTTAGCAAGCTTCTTTTTCATGATACTTGCGAAAATGACTGCTTCGATAGTAAGGGGAACAGCGTCTCTTCAAACTCACCTGTCAAACATGTTTCTACAACAATCTCAACCAAAACGTTTTCATTAACTGTTCTTAAGAATTTAATTAACTGCTATTCATAGTTTCATACGTTGCATGACAATTATTTGCAGGTTTAGAATAAGGGAAAATTCCAATTGAGTGCCTAAAATCGAATTTTACATCACAATTGAGTCAATTTTCATACAAGTTCCAATTTTGGTCATGTGCGACGTGTGCTACTGTGCGACTCCATACATTGTGCGACACGTGGCATGACCCCACTATCATATCAACTATTTGCTGACCCCACTGCTATTTTGTTTTATTCGAATATGGTGTGCGACTGACGGCTGTGCTACTTGTACTAGTGTGCGACTGGCGGCACGCAATCTTTCTTAGATTGCATGGGGAAGGAACACAAATCCACTTGTTTATTTTTTTTAATAATTTTTTTTATTTTTTCAAACTCTCTTTTTTTGCAGTTCTTCTTCCTGAACAAGAAGTGTGTGTGTTATGCTCCCATTTTACTGTTCATTTGTAATTCATAATTAAGATTAATAATAATGATTGATAATAAGGTATGTTTTACTGTTTATATGTGAATATGTGCTTGTTTTTGTTGATTATTACTATGATTTGATAGGCATTTATGTTATGGATGTATTAATCCTCTTAGGTATTAAGATACCTTGATTTCCCATTATAAATAGTTCCACAACCTAACACAATGTTATCACTACTTTTCCGATCATCACCTACTACTACTTTTCCGATCATCAATTCCTTTCATAGTATCTCTCTAACTAAATCTGATAATGGCTTCAACAAATTTCCCATTTCATGACCGCCTAGCAGTAGAAGCTCGATCCTTGAGCAGGGCTCGACAATTATTTGTCTACTTTGAGAGGCTACGTGCAGCCAACCTCGCCGAGGAGGAAGAGTTGCGAGCGTATGTGGAAGAGGCCCGGCATAGAATAACAGAGATAGATCTGTATTTGTTCGAACTCGGCCAGGTATTTGGCTCGACTGTGGCTGCCCATGGCCGTCGTATGCTCAAGCTTGCTCGCTATCAGGATGTGTCAAGAATACTCTTGTACACACGTGCAGCAGATGAGGCCCGATACAATGCCGATCTACTCAGGGAGTTTATTAGCAGTGTGTTGCGTCTATAGGTGTTGGTGGTGGTGGGTAGGTCTAGGGTATGAATGTTTGGTAGTTAGGTCTAGGCTACTTTGGCGTTTATGTATGGTTACTTAACGCTGTTTTCTAATGTACGCGTTAAGTTTTTATGTAAATATTCGTTTTTAATGGAAATCAAGTATTATCTATATATTGTTGGTTTTTGTACACTTAAATGATGATACATTCATAATTAAATGTGATACGTTGCGATAAATTGTGTTGTTCTTTGCCTTCTGAAATTGTTATAACTCAGTAAAGGAAAAAGCTTATTTGATGGCAATACAAAGGAAAAAGGTTATGAAATTGTTATAACTCAGTAAGGAATGAGGTTATTTGATTGTTGCTTCTGCTTTGATTTTGAGCTTGTGGAATGGTTTTTAGATGTTGCGTGTGGGTGTTCAAAGTTGTCTCTGGTTCTATTTACCCCATTAGCCATATTCTATTTACCCAAGGAGGAACCCTAATCCTAGTTTTAGTATAAAAAGCTTCATTGTAAGCCATGGTTTGGCAATTAGGAAATTAGGTTTTAGTAGGTAGTTTTTTTAGGAGTAGTTTAGTCCTAAGCTTATTTGATATTTATCTGTTAAATTTACTCCTTATCTTCAAGTTTGTTGTGATCTCTGACCCATGCTAGTTTAGCTTAGATTTAACAGTAAAAATACCAAATCTGACCCATGATGGGGTGTTTGGCACGGTGCAAAATCTTGGGATAAAATCAACTTTGGTAACATAGATACTTCGAATCAGTTGTAACTTAATCCAATCAGTAGTTAAAGGTCAATTTTTAGCAATTCCTAGTAGTTTCATAGCCTATCATTTAGTTATCTAAATATCTTGGTTCATAACTGTTTTGAAAATCATGCATCAGGAAGATTTAGTTTAAGTTTCTTTTAGTCGTTATTTGTGATTCAAGTAGGACTAAGGTAACATGTTCAAAATTATGGTTCAAAAAGTTGCATACTAGTTTCCACCCATTTTCAAAGTCGCAGGCACTTTTTTTGCCCATTGTGAGGTTACTGCACAACAGTTAGGAATAGCCCCAAACTCACATTGACCTTCATTTTTAATTTGCTCATTATTAGGACTTTAGCTCTGAAATTTGATTTATTGTTTCTTTGTCAGCTTGTTGACAACCTTATATTTTTTTTTATTGTTAGTGCGTCTTATGTTTGCTTCTATTTACCCCATTAGAGCTGCCTTGTAGTTGTTCTAAGTTGCAGCCTTAGGTTAGTTTTTAGATTGTTAGTGCTTCTACTTTATTTTGAGCTTGTGGAATGCTGTTTAGATGTTGCGTGTGGTTTTTCAAAGTTGTCTTTGCTTCTATTTACCCCATTATAAGTTACTATATTAGTGAATTCCCATCACGGTTGTGTTTGTGTATATCTTTGGTCCGCGCATCCTGCACTATTTTTTATTGGTGAATGGTTACTTTCATTTGTTGACATTTCTTTCAGTGTAATTAATTTAGGGATAGTAACAGAAATTGTGGTTTATGGCAATTTGTATATCTGTTTTCTTTGTCAGCATTTTGTTTTTCTTCCACTTACCGGCTGTGTTTGTTTATTAATGTAGGGATACCTACAGAATTCGAAGGTCCATGTCAGAAGCAAAGTTCGATACTTTCCGTTAATCAAGGCAAGGTTAGATGAAAAGAGGCGTACTTTATTCAGGTCAACATGTTTTGGACCATGGTTAGATATAACTTATGTTGATAACGACGAGATGATTGTTCATCACATGTTGGAAAAGCAACTGAATTCCGATGATAAGCACTATGATCTCTCACTTGTTTATCATGTCAACGGACATCTTTTGCATTTTGGCCGTCGCGAGTTCCAGCTCATTACTGGTTTCAAATTTGGAACTCCTACTTTACGTGGGTTTAGGACAGGTCCTTTGAATTTCCGTGATCGTGTTTTTCCGGACAAGATTGGTGAGCATTTAAAAAACATTGACCTACTTGCGTTAATTGAGGATGACGAGGCTTTTTCCAAAATATCTGATGAAGACGCAATTCGTGCGTGCCTGTTGTTAGCCTTGGAGGTGATTTTTATGGGTCGTGAATTGATATATGTAGTGGCTGATCCTTTAATTAGAATGGTTGATAGTTTACAAACATGGAACGATTTTCCTTGGGGGGAACACATTTGGCGTATGTTGTATGATGTTATTTTGAATGTCAACTCATTTAAAAGGGATGCGTTTCATAAGGCAGTTAATATGAACCGTAAGTTTCAACCTTCTTATTCATTGGGAGGGTTTATTTTGCCATTCAAGGTTAGTAATTTCCCGTACCATTTTCCTACTTACATTATTTTGCACAAGTAACAAGTTACAACTACATAAATTTGCTATTATTTCAGATTTGGATTTTAGAAGCATCTGTCCAGAGTGGCCGGTGGTGGAGAAAGGCGCCTGATATTTTACCTAGAGCTGTAGCATGGACTAAGAAGGTTCCTTTTCAAGCAAATGTGAATTTGGGGGACCTTTTTCTAGAGGTATGTTGTATACGTAATATTCTGGTATTTTTATTCGATAATTGTCAACGACGTGTTAGTGTTTTTAGTATTCAATGAAGTATTGACGTAAAACTTATTGGTTTGTTAGGGTGAAAAAAGTAACTGTGAATTGTATCCATCAAGGGCCGAGGGAGCGTCTGAATCGTTTAGGCGTAGTGTTAAGTTTTTTAATTGGTATGTGCCTAGACCACCGCCTGTTGCTGAAGTTGGGCTTGTTGAGGAGTATTTTCGTAAAAGAAGTGAAGCACGGAAAAAAATGCTAGCTGAAGATGCTGAGGAAGATATGGAAAACCGTACGAATCTGCGTACTGTTTCTATCATGGAACGTGTTGAGATTATACAAGAAATGTGCGGAAGTTTGCTGAAGCTACCGGCTGAGGTTCAGAGTCTGAAAGGACGTGTCCACAAACTTGAATCTGTTATTCATGTATAATTTGTAATATAACATTATGTTTTGATTCAGGTTGTTTATATTAAAAAATTATTGATGTCCAAATTCTTTATTTTGTAGATTATGACTCGGAAAAGAAGGGCTGGAGATACAGTTCATGACTTGAAGAAGGTCGAGCTTAATTTTGCGCAGGACAGCAAAAAAGTAAGTTCCCATTTTTTTTAATTCTGATTTCGTTGTTGGTAAAAGATTTTTGCGCTTACTTTGTGTTCCTTATCCTGTACTTGCATATCTTATAGGGTAGACTGGAATTTGGAAGTAACATTGAGACAGATCTTGCTAACGAGTATTGCACAAACTTAAATGACGACTTTCTGGAGTTGTTTGACGGGCCGATTCAACAAACACAGAAATATGATGTGCGTGAGCATCATGAGGCATGGCAGAAAGCATTTGGCACCGGTTTACAGGTTTGTACAACCTGAACTTGTAAAAAACTATATTTGCGACATAACGGTTTTTCTTATAAGTTAAAACACATGTTAAATGTTTCAGGATGTAAAAGTTGAGGAGCTAGCTGACGGAGATGTTGAACAGGTTTGTTTTTACATTCGCAGCAATAATGTAGTGCATTGTATACTTTAGCATCGTGTGGTCATTTATAAGTTGTATTATGTTTTATCTTGTGAATTGTTGAAGGATGAATGGGTAATTTTGGATGATTGTGAGAAAGTTGATAAGCATGAGGCTGAGTTACGTAGGTTGGCTTCGGTTAGAGATGAAACTGTACGACTTAGACAGGAAGAGGCTAAAAGATTTGTTGATGATGGGGTCATGAAACTGCCTCACATGAAACTTTGTTTAAATCGTCCTGGACCAAAGAAGAGGGAGTACAAATTTGTTTTGAGGCCGCCTTTCACGGGAGAGCTTTCGAAACATGTTATTCCTACTTTGGAAACACTTAAAAGTCAAAAGACTATTCGTGATCCTTTTATGCGTGAACTGTGTAGAGATGTCAAACCTTGGACAGAGGTACCACCTAACGCCTTATACATTATGTTAGTCTATTATGTTTTATTCAGTTCCACAATATAATATGATAACTTAATGTAGATATTATTCTTGATATATGTAGGAACTCAAAAGTACTCACAATAGTATCGACAATGTAATACTTGATCGTGAATTTCAGGACTTTTTAGATAATTCTTGGTTGCCTCGTTGCAAGTTTCCTTGGTGTAGTGATATTGTTGTCGATCGTCTTTTCTGGGAAAGTCTAGCTTGTGTTGACGAGAAACGATCTGGTTGGTTACGTGACGAGGTAAACTCGCATTTTAAATTTCCAAACCTGATAGATAACATAACCTGATTGTGCTTGATTGTGCTTAGTTGGTATTAAAACTTGCTTAAAATTGGTGGCTTGTTTATTGAAATTCGTTGTTGCTTAATATTTAATTTTCACTGTCAAATAGCATTAGTAGTGATGTTGGTAATTAGTGGTTTAAGTTTGTTGTTCTGAGTTAATTTAGGTCTATTAAACCATATTAAGGTCCTGCAAATCATTATCACTTCATAACAGTTTCTTTAGTGTGGCTTAGAACATTTGAACCATAAAAAACAGGTCCCATTTGTAAAAAAGTCAAAATGCCTTTTGGATTGATCTCACTTGTTAACGGTTGAAGGTTTTAAGCCCAGTATACCATAATCAGTGCTTAAATCAAGTTAGAGTTTCACAAAAGTCAAGTTAGCTCATCAATTTAAAAGTCAAAATTTCATAAGTTTTCAGAAAACCCATTTTTTGAGTGATTTATCTAGAATTTTGTGGAGTGATTCAGGTATTAACATTATTATAGGTTAAAGTCTATCACCTAAGCTTCAATAATATGTGTGAAATTTACTTTTGGGATATTTATTGTAGCTTATGCATATTGTTTGACATTTTTTTATAATGACATGCAGCACATTGATATTTGGGTGATGTATATGTGGCACTTTAGACCTAATAATGCCGATTGGTGCATGGTTAGTTGTTACTTCTTGACAATTCTCCTTCAAGGTTCGATGCCACTGTTTTATGCGACTAACGAAGTATACGACTGTGCATGGTCTGATGTTGAGCGGGTACGTGTATGGATTGAACCTTTAAACATTTAAATCAGTATACTACTCGTTATACTCATTTTGCTTAATAAAATATTCAGGTGTTCATCCCTATAAATGAACCTTTCACCCATTGGTCACTTGTTGTGTTTTACATACAAACCGGGGAGGTGGTATTTTATGACAGCGGTGAAACATATGAAGTTGAATATCGTGAGTGGTATTTCAAGATGAGGAGGTGTCTAAGGGAAAAGCTTCCCTTTATACTTAAGGAGACAGGTGTATTTGCAAAGAAAGGAATCGACCCAACTAGCTACCGTATAAATTTTCGCCACGTAACTCACATCCCCAAGCAGGGTGGTGTTTTCGGTGACTGTGGCATCTTTCTATGCATTTTCCTATACAGGTAATTAACATATTTTTCTACCATGTATCACACTTATTGGTATGACTTTTCTATAATGTCAAATGTAACTGGTTGGTTATTACTATACAGGTTGGCTTACGGGATCCCTCTGGTTATGGATGACTCTTTTCAAACAGCACTGGCATACATAGAGGCGTTGATTCGTTTCTACTTCAAGCACAAGATCTCCGAAATTGAATGTGTCCACTAAGTTGTAATGCCATGACACTGTTGTTTAAGTTCCCTTTATATGTGTTTGTGTTTTAGTGACGATGGTACTTTAAGCGTTATGTGTTGGTATCTAATGTAACCATGACTAAAGATTGGTTTACTCCAATCATTTTGCTACTTAATGTATGATGTGGTTACATTCCCTATTATTTAAGTTGTTCACCGTTTATACAGGAAAACCGAAACATTGTATTCTGAAAACATTAAGATGAACTGTTCTTTCATAACATATTATGTTAAAACCAACAACATAATATAACTTGGACATTATTTTTGCCCATTCTTAACCTAAGGGTCTGCCAAATTAACCGGGTCATTGTCAAACGACATTGATCGTTGTGACCCTTGTGAGCTAACACGTCGGTTTTGGGACCTTCCATTTTGTGTTTGTGAGCTCCCACTACTTCTTTGTGTACCTCCGCTTGATGCCTTGCCACCCTCTTCTGCACAAGTAACATTTGATTAAGCGCATTACTTATTTGTATTTTAGCAATAAATTACTATAAATAAATAACAAATTACCTTTTTTCGCATTAACGGTTGTTTGCACGTAGCTCGGTTGTGGCCAACTACACCACACCTCCCACACGAAATTTGCCTTGGCTCCTCTCCTCGGGACCTGATTCTGTCTTTGTTTTTTGGTCTTCCGGCTGGTCTCTTATCCATAATTGGTGGTTCTACTACCTGAATATTGTCTGGTGTTTCCCATGTAGAAACGTCACCAGTCGGAAATATCAAAGGTTCGTATGTAGCCTTTAAAGTTGTTTTCATAAACCAGTTTTTTGCCAATTGACTAGAATCAGTTAACCCAAGTACCCTACCCGCGGCTATAGCATGGCCACATGGCAAACCTGAAAGTTGCCATTTGCGACAACTGCAACTATGTTCCGTTATCCGGACTACGTGAGTCCTTACTCGATCATAAACTTGGTATACTTCTCCATGCTCAATGCCATTGACAACCCAGCTCGCACTCTTCAACATCCTGTCCTGAACTTTTGCAGCTGCCCATTCACTCAGTTCCCCTTGCACAGCATCTAACAAAAAAAATTAATAATAAAATAAAAACAATAGTAAAATAATAAAATTCACTAATTAAAATATGTGCTTAATTTATAATAAAATATATATAAAAAATTAACCTTCATAAAGTTGACGTCGTTCGAAATACCAGTTTTGTATAAGCGCTCGATACCATTCCATTAGCATCGTAATTGGGACTCTTCGTACTTGTCTCGTGAGGGCATTTATTGACTCAGCACTATTGGTAGTCATGTAATTATATCGATTTCCAGGACAATATGCCCTAGACCAGTTGCTAACACCCGCTTCGATTAGCTTGTTGTAAGCTTCAATCCTAAAACCGGCTAGGTTGTTCAGCTCTCTATGAAACTCTTGAGTCGTGTAAACTTTACATAACTTCCAATACAGCTTCCTAACTTTTTTCCCTTTTAAGTTGCAATTCATCATCAAATGCCTACAGCAACAACCATGAAATGCGTTTGGGAAAACAGTACGACATGCTAACTGTATGGCCGGGTGTCTATCTGAAATTATTGCCAAACCCGGGACGTCACCGATGCATTCGCGCAAATTTTCCAAAAACCAAGTCCACGACCTACCTGTCTCACCTTGGGACACCCGGGTTGCAAGAGGTATAATTTGGTTATTCCCATCCATTCCAACAGCCAGCAAATTTGTTCCAAGATAATGACCTTTTAGATGAGTTGCGTCTATGATAATCAATGGGCGGATATGCTCTTGCAACAAACTTTGTATCTGTAAAGAAAATTAAAGTTTACTATGTATATGTATATAAGATATCAAATTAAATGTACGTGTCAAAAAAATATGATTACCGAAACACCAATGCCCATAAAAAAACATTTCAAATTGGTCTTCAGCGTCAGTCAGAAGATTTGTTGCCCACCCCTCGTTTGTCAAATGTAAATTGTGACAAAAATAGGGTAATTGTGCAAAAGAATTTTTCGGGCAGCCATTCAGAGTCTCGAATGCTATATTTCTTCCTCTCCAAGCCTTCTTGTAAGTAATATCGCAATTGTAATCAACTTTCATGTCTTGCACAATGTCCTTTGCCTTGTACACCCGATTACTATCACGTATTTTCGGTACAAGCAAATGCCCCAACAATTTTGATGTTGCATTACGATGATTTCGAATTAATTTCGTTCTTGAACATGTGTGATTCTCTCTAACCGTTCGTATTTCCCATTCGGAACTGCCATCAACTTTAGACGTAATTATTACCCAATCACATCCTTCATGTACACACTTCACATCATACCTATATTTATCTGATTTTCTAGGCTTATATTCAAATCCATGTACTAGTGATTGTTCACCTATTTCATGCATGCACTCTTCTTTAGAATAAAATTTTCTCCCGGGAATTAAACCAAATGAGTTGTTGTCAGTGACGGTTTTGGGTGGTTTGACTTGAAGTTTAGGTGGGTCAGGTGGTGTCGGCATATATGTAAACGTATTACGTTTCCATTTTGGCTCGGAATAGTCATTCGGAATATGGTGAATGTTATTTGGAAAATATTCTTTTTTTGCTTTTTTGGGTGTGTTTTCAAAATCATTGCCAACACCATGGTAAACTTCAGGAGAGAAATTTAGATCAAAATCTAATGGCGTTGTCAAAGAAGGAGTTACCTTTCGTGGTTTGAGAGTCTTTGTCACAAACAAAGATTGCAAAACAGACTGATTCTTTCATATCTCGTGAAAAAAAAATTCCACGTCATCATCATCAATTATGTGGACATACTTTTTCCGAATATTATACGTTAGACGAACATCGAATTCACGACTGATGTTGAGTTTTCGTTTCACATTAGATAATAGGTTTTGGTAGGTTGTATTTTGAGAAAGTGACACACCATATGTTAATTCTTCCTCTAACATAACTAGCAAAAAACTAATCTTGGGCTGAGATGTACTAGCCATCAGTGTGTTTTTTAGTTTTTTCATTATTATATTATGTAAAACAATATATGTAGGAAAAAATTTATATAAGTCGCACACTAGTCAGTGAAGTCGCACAGTCGAACAATATAGTAATAATGTTACAATTTAAGTTTAAACCTGCCAAAATTGAAGTCTAGTCACGTCATTCAACCTAACATGCATTAACCCTCATTAAATGTCCACAGTCAGTTCAAGTAGCACAGTCGCACACTTCAATTGTTAATTTGTAATAGGTGTGCAAATCTAGGAAATATATTGTATTAAAGTCATGTCTTATGTCAATCATGTCAATTAGTTCACCAACAACCAAAATTTAATGCATACAACTATTTAATGCTTATAAAGTAGTAGCGCAGTCGCACACTAGTCGAAGTCAGTTCAAGTAGCACAGTCGCACATTCCATGTTGCACACTTCAATTGTTAATTTGTAATAGGTGTGCAAATCTAGGAAATATATAAATTTAAAGTCATGTCTTATGTCAATCATGTCAATCAATTACTTCACCAACAACCAAAATTTAATGCATACAACTATTTAATCCTTATAAACTATTAGCACAGTCGCACACTAGTGGAATCGTGTATATATATGTATATGTAGTCTTGTTACTAATTATAAACAAAATAATATCCAAAATTGACTATGAGTTCACTGACAAACGATGACACGCCAACTAGTAATGACCTTGGGGGAGTTACTCTACAAGAGGACATTTTATGGAAATTAGAAGAGGAACGGTTAAGGCAAGCCTTCGAAGAAAATAATAAAATACAAATGGAATGGGAAGAAAGCTTTAGGAAAAAGGTAGAGGACGAAGAACATCAAACACGACTAGACAAAGAAGCTGCAACATCAATTTTAGCAGAAGAAGCAACGAATGAACGGGAATGGCTGGCAAATATAAAGAAAGAACAAGATGAAGAAAATGAGTTTTTTTTTGGAATTTGGTTGTTATCCATATCAGGTATTTGAAACGGATTCTGAATATGAAACCGACTAGTTTGTTTGTATTACATTTGATTTCATGAAATTAAAAAGGTTGTTGCATTTTCCGCACTTTCTAGTAGCACGGTAGCACGGTAGCACACTTATAAACAGTCGCACATTGGTTACCATCTACCTTCAACACTATTTACCTTTTTGGGTACTATAAATAGTGTGTACATAGTGTATGGCAACTACATCAACTTAAAAATCACACACACATGCTAAATTTCCTTGTTCATCATGAATAATGCTTGCAACCATTGCGGAGGTGCGACAACGATTACCACGTCATGGACAGATCGTAATTCGGGTCGTCGTTTTCGGCTATGTCCTAACTGTGTTTTTAGCCGTTGGTACGACCCGCCGATGTGCGCCCGATCCGTTGTTATCATACCCGGGTTGTTGAGAAGGATAAATAACCTTCAAGAAACTTCAATGCAGAATGCAAGCAGTGCACAAAGAATGAAAGTTCTTTTGTATTTTTCATGGTTCTTCTTTATTATGTATTTTGTTTTGAATTAGTCATAAGTGTCTTTGTAGAAGTATTCAAGTTATGTTAGAAGTATTCAAGTTATGTTTAAGCTTTCTAATGTACTAATGTTTGCTTGATTTCTACTGTACTCATTTTGACTACCTAATGGTGTAATGAATTACTAACATCTTCTTTGCTGCATGTGGTTGGTATTGGTATATTACCAATGTTAAAGTTAAGCATGTCTAAATAAATACCCAGGAATACACAATAACAACGAATTGATGAAATTGAAGTTCAAACACAAATAGTTTCAAAGTCAATAACATAAAATACTGAAAATGGAATACAAAGAAACTGAGTTTTCTTGTTTAATAGTTAATAACATAAACCTACACGCATGGTTTCAAAGTAAATGACATAAAGCACTGGAAACATAAAGGGATTGTTTTTTGTAATTCAAGTCTAACACTCACAGTTACTTTAGATAAGGATTAGGCACGATCATCTTGTACTTCCAATAGAAATATGTGAGTTGCTCACGATACGCTAAAGCTACCTCAACGGGATCACTTGCAGCCAGCGATAAGTGATGTGTTAACCTGTATAGGAATATGCAAACCCACACGCCACAGTCACCGTATGTAGGACCTTGTATCGGCAGATTCTGCGCCCACCTAAAGGTTATACAATACGTCGAGTGGTCAATGTTCTTCCTCTCTAGGACCTCACTTTCATACAGGTACAATGGGAGATGCTCAGCAAGAACATTCATCCAGTTCTCCCACCACGGTCGTGCCTCTTCATCTGGATTATCTGGTCCACCAAGGCTGTCATATAAGGTTATGACACCGGAACGAATATCAAGTTCTACTAAAACCCAATGAACTTCTGTTTCGTTCACAGGGAAATAAACCTACAATTACATGAAACAAAAGTAAAAGTCATTTTCCAAATGAATTCTATCTTAACAAATCGTATCATAGAACACAGTCGCGTTCCTACTGAACCGCACAGTGAATTCACCCTAATCTAAGCTACTGCCAAATGAATTCAAACTGAACGCGGCCTATGCATCTAGCATGATACACCAAATAGACTGGAATAGGAATTGTTACCTTCTGCACAGATTCTGCAAACCAAGGTACACCGTTAGTAACCCCGTCAGCATAATACAAAGGCATTTCACGATTCAAGATGACGGTGCTGAAGAATGGGCTAACGGCAACCCAATCGGCATCGTGCGGTCTGAAGTGCATCATATAAAAGACCCACAGTTCTATGTGCTATAAAATAGAAAATTGAAAAATTAATGTACAAGATTTGTAATATAAAAGATTTAGGCCAAATAACCCGATAATGGCTCAAGCAGTTTAAAAAGAGCTTATTTATAAGCAATAGTTGACCAAGTTGACACAAACTTTGACCAATTGATAACTAAATAACACAGATAATGGCTCAAACAATTGGAATAAGCACTTAGTGAATAAGCAATACCATAATCAGATGAAGAAAATAGCAAATGCTCAATGGAAACAGTAACTATAGGTATACTGGAACTAAAATGAACAACTAAGCAGGCTAAATAAGCAGTCCCAAAAAGCTCATAAGTAAAAGCTAATGGGAGCAAAAATCTTAGTAACCAACTGAGTCTACAAATAAACCAATAGAAGTGATGCTAGATCCAATTTACCTATCTAAAAGCCACCTAGATATACACTAAAAACAGATGGATCAGGGGATATAGCAGCTTAAAGAAGCAAGTCACAAGATATTTTCATATAAGCAAATGAGACTCAATTTGAAATTTTCTTATTGATTATAACTCACAAGCTGAAAAGGTAAATTGAATTTTAATGTTATATCATACTGTTTTTAAGTTCAACTAAGCCTAAATTCAACCTAAGTGACTTAACTAATCCAAACACAACCTCTGTAATACAGCCTATATCAGCAAACCTCACTTATCCAAACACCCCTTAAGTAACTGATGCAACTAAACCAAAACAGCAAACCAATGTAATATCAATCCAAACCACAACTACTGTACTATTAGTGGAATCGTGTAACCATACATGAACCAAATCTCACAGATCTCATATTTCAAGCATTTACAAACTATAATATGAATATCAAAATGACATACCGCATCCGACAACCAACCTTTCCTATTTCCATCTTTGCACAACAAAGCTGCCCAAAACGTCCAGTCCACCACATTATCTGACCAAGGAAATGAGTAGAAAAGGTCCTTCTGTGTACGCAACACCAAGTTTATATCTCTAAAAGCGTTCACTCGGTTTGGTGGCGAGAATTTAGGACGAGTCAGATCCTGAAAGTTTTTGTATAAAGTATTATTGAATAACAATTATGGAAAAACAATTTGAATCTTTAATTAAATCACAATGTTTGTACCTCATTCCATGGTTGTAGTTCAATCTCCTTTCCGTCAGCGCCCAGCAAAGTCTTCAATGTGTTTTTATACACCTTTTGCTTGCGCTTCCTTCGGACTCTGGGTGTAGTTGGTGGTGGTTCGGTAAAAGGATGTTGTAGGTACACACTCTTCTTCCTTTGACGAGCAAATGGAACCTGAACAGTTTTAACCTTCTGATGGTCTTTAACAGCGTTAACAATTTCGACAACTGGCATGTCATCGTCAACTTTCAACATGTCCACCTGATTATCCCTTTCCATATCACCTACCCCCTGACTAGTTTCCTGAAAACAAAGTATGCCAATGCAAAGGAGATATAGTAAAGAATTTTAACCGATCAGTTGATATAAAAAGGACTAAATTATCGATAACCTAAAACTATTTAACGTATAATTACCAGAGGAGGGGTGAAACTAATCATGTCCATCAAATCTTCTACTGCTACCAACCCTTCACTAGGCGATGAACATATATGTTGAACTTCTTCATCCACATGCATCATTTCATCAGCGTTATTATCCTTGACATAAATACCAAAAAATAATCGTTAATTAAATAATAAGAAAATATATAATATAAAAGTAAATAAAAACAATTATGTTAGTTAGTGTCACACCTGTGAAGCATGAAGTCCGGGAACACCATCGGTAGTAACATTTGTTACAAACTTATCAACACATACCGTCTTGCTTTCCAAGCCATTATCACCATCAACTTGGTTGATCACACAATTGTTCACCCCATTCGTCCCAGTTTCGAATACTCTCCCTGCATTACATTCGTCAACCAAATCAGGCTTGTGTTTGTTAAGACTCTCGTCGACCAAATCATGCTTGTGTTTCTTAAGAATGTCGTCGACCAAATCATTCTTGTCTTTTTTAAGACTCTCATAAGCATCTTTAAAAGTATTGCTAACACTAACAGAAACATCAACCAAGTTATGCTTGTTCACAGAATCTGAAAAATCCACCGGTGCGTCCGACTTTTTCCTAACCCCACCACCATTATGTTTGTTTAAAACATACTCAGCACCCACAGGTACATCAACCAAATTGTTACATCCGGTTTCACAACTCTTGACACCATTACTAGCAATTACCGAATTTTGACCACCCGTTACAACTTCACCAATCTTAAGCCCTATGCTTTCAGCTTTCTGAACCACTGTAGGAACAATCTGAGGTTTCAGGAGTTCTTCAATTGCAGTCAATCGAGTACTGATAGCTTTGTAGTTTGTCAATTCGCGTTCCATATCTGCCAACTTCTTTACAAGTTCTGATTTGCTCATACCATTCAACCCTTGATCACCAACCTCCGCATTCACCTCTTCTTCCTCCTCAGTATCTTCCTCAACAGGTTTACGAGTTCTGGCATGCACTTCATGCTTAACCTCTTTGATAACTTCATGTTTAACACGTTTGGTAACAAATCTATGGCAAATCCTTGGGGCAAATTTTCGGCGTGCCATTGGTTTTGGAGTTTGGATGTTTGATGTCTCAAGTTGTTGGAAAAACTCAATACTGGATCGCCACCAAAGTGATTGGTTTTCGATAGATGTCGGCATGAGTTTGTTAAGAGGTTTGGTTGAATAAAATAAACGGTTGTAGTCAGATTTGGTAAACTTTGCATTATCACTCCAAGCTACACTGCGGGGAATAACATTATCTTCTTTTTTCCACCATAACCTTGAGTTAGGAAAGCTTTCCAATACAAAAATCTGCAAACATAACAACAAAGGAGTGAAAGACAATTATTAAAAACCAAATAAAAACTATAAAAAATTTAAACTTAAAACTATATAAATTGCTCTTATGCTATGTAGGGACAATATAAGCATTTGGCCAAATTAGGTAAAAAAAATACATTAATACACCCTAAAAAGTAGACCCTAATAACCAGATTTGAAAATTAGCAGTTTGAATAACAACACTTTCAAGCAATTTTATTCAACCAAAAAATCACATTTAAAAAAAAAAAAAAAAAAACTAAACTACACTAATCTAAAAACATAAAAAACAAAATGGTTATTTAATCTAAACTAATATTCTTATAACAAACACCCCCTTAACTTGATAATTTGCCGTTTTAATCTACCCAACACTGATTTGGTTTAAAGTTTTTGAATACAAGTACATCATCGCTAAACTAGGTAAAAGGCTAATACAACATAAATTGAACAACAGTCAACCTGAATACACAAATCTAAACTATGTTTCTATATTATGTAAACTTTAGCTACAATTGAAAGGATCAAAACATTTGCATGTCACTTAAATAGTATATATACTAACCTTCAAAGCAAACACAAATCCATACAGCGAATATGTAGCGGTGTATGAGGGACCCACTTTCATGTATTCTTCCAAATGCGTCTTTCTCTTCTTTGAAACAACATTGTAAACCCTGTCGTGAAATTCCCTCCACATATATTCCCCCCAAGGAAATGCATCCCACACATAAAAATCATCAACTAGGCAAAGTATCTCGTTTGACATTACATGTCTAAGCTCTTGACCCATCAACACATATTCTAGTACTAACAGCAGACATAGACGCACGACATCCTCATTTGACATTTTATTAAAAGTTTCACTTTGCAGAACCTTGATAAGATCAAAACCCTTTATTCTTTCAATACCCGGAAAAACACGCTCACAAAAACCAGACACTGATTCTTCCAAATGTTTTAAACAGATCTTGCCGAATCTTAAACCAGTCATTAAACAAAACTCTCTCCTACCAAACTCTAGTCTATGTTTATCTATCTCAAAATACATGGGGGTTTCGAAGCTAGGGTTATCAATATGTTTTTGATGTTGAAGCATAAAATTCAGAACATGGTTATCATGGTCTTCTGATCTTAAATCCAACCATGGGCCCAAAACAGTGTTTCTAAACATGGCATATCGATCCTCATTAAATGCCAACTTACCCTTAATGGTTGTAATTAAGTACAACCTACATCGGACAGTAACTTTCGCATTATAGACCTACATAAACAAAAAAATACAAAATTAAAAACCAATTAACATTAAAAATTAATTTTAACAATAACAAACAATAATTTACGTTTAAGTTTCAAAATAATCACCAGTAACGAAGCCTACAATTGCAACCCAAAATCATATCACGCTTCTAAACTTTAACTACCCGATGAATAGTAACGAATCTAAATTCTACTAACTACAAAAACAATACCCGATCCCACTAGTCTCGGCCGTGAGATATGATGTACACAGAAAGACCCGGCTTTGAAATTCTATTAACTAAATATGCATTAAATGTTAGCTAATCAAGAATCTATAAACAAACACATAACTTAGAATACTACAACTACAACAAACATCCTAATCATGCTTAAACTATAAATACCCCATTAATATTCACTAATCGCAATTTAAACATCTTAAGATGGCCAGGGGAAAGTTTAGAAACGTCCACATGAATACTTATTAAGGCGTGCACATCATACTCACAAAAGCTCGACTTTCTATATACTAAATACAATCAACATCATCAATTAAAAAGATACCCTTATTCAAAAGCTAAACACTCATTGCCAAACAAACATTATATTCTAAAACGCTAAAAGCTACTAATCGCTCCAAATGTTTCACAAAACACATCTAAAATTAATTTTAACAATAACAAACAACAATTTACGAATTTTTAAAAACAAATTAACATTAAAAAACACCAAAATTAAAAATAAGAGGAACGATTAACCTAAAAAATTATTTCAACACTAACAAAAAAAAATAATTACGAATTTTATAAACCAATTAACATTAAAAATGCATTTTTAAACAAAAAACAACAAAATTAAGAATCATACAAACGATTAACCTAAAAAATAATTTCAACAGTAACAAAAAAAATAATTACGAATTTTATAAACCAATTAACATTAAAAATGCATTTTTAAACAAAAAAACAACAAAATTAAGAATCATACCAACGATTAACCTAAAAAATAATTTCAAACACTAAAAAAAAAAAAAAAAAAAAAAAAAAAATTACGAATACCAATTAACATTAACAATGCCTTTTTAAATTAACATTAACAACCAAAATTAGGAATCATAGAAACGTACGCTTTACCGTCTCCACGTCTCTTGTACCAGTTCTTGTTCTTCTTCATGTTCAGGATTCGCCTAAATCAAATAAATACACAAAATTATATTAAAATATAAACACAAAAATCGTAACAACAACCGGGTAAAAATCATAAAATGTTAACTTACGGTTTGACGTCTCTTCTTCTCCATGTAAAAATCATTAAATCGTAACACCAACCGGGTATAGATCTGCCAATGTGTGTGTTTTTGTGTGTGTTTTTTTAGATCTAGGTTTGAAAACTATGAATAGTATTAGCGCGATAATCGAGAAGTAAAATTATTAAAAAACTTAGAATAGTAAAAATATTATTATTAAACGGTTTGTGTTCCTTCCCCATGCAATTTAAGAAAGATTGCGTGCCGCCAGTCGCACACTAGTACAAGTAGCACAGCCGTCAGTCGCACACCATATTCGAATAAAACAAAATAGCAGTGGGGTCAGCAAATAGTTGATATGATAGTGGGGTCATGCCACGTGTCGCACAATGTATGGAGTCGCACAGTAGCACACGTCGCACATGACCAAAATTGGAACTTGTATAAAAATTGACTCAATTGTGATGTAAAATTCGATTTTAAGCACTCAATTGAAATTTTCCCTTAGAATAATTTACACGACTACACATACTCTAGAATAATATAAACATGCAAACCAACAAACTAACTTAAAATTCACAAACAAACCCTAACATACCTTTTTCTTTGTAGTTTAATTAACAACGGGAGCTCTAAATAAAACAACCCCGGTTAAAAAGATGAAGAGATCGAGAATGTCGATATTAAAATTTTTGCTAATAAAATGAATATATTAAGCAACTATTTTTCACACTATATGTGAAACTTAAAGTGTTGAAAAGAATTTGATATAGGTAAAAAAAAAAAAAAAAAAAAAAAAAAAAAAAAAAAAAAAAAAAAAATCGAGCGGCAAACCAAAAACATGTCCTCCAACATATTTAAACACGTAGTTGAGATCCATGAATAACCCATACATGCCATAGAGCCTATCAACCAATCATAGCAACCCATTTATATTTTCCACATTTTTTTTTCAAAACAACATATCTTGCAAACGGTAAATCTTCAAGCTACAAAAAAAATACCATCGCAACGAGAATTAAATGATCTTTCTATAGATATGCATTGTTATATACTTTTGACCATTTTTTTTTTAATTTCCGCCCAGAAAGAACCATATATGATTCGTAAAAATCATATGTGATTCGTAAAAAATCATATATGATTCTTACGAATCATATATGATTTTTCTGGGCGAAAAAAAAGTTCGTCGAAAGTATATAACAATGCATGTCTATAGAAAGATAATTTAATTCTCGTCGCGATGGTATTTTTTTTGTACCTTGACGATTTACGGTTTGCGAAATATTTAAGTTTTAAAAAAAGGGTGGAAGTTTATTTTTTTATTTTGATAAAAAAAAAATGAGTGGATAAAATTGCTTGATGGGTTCTATGGTAAAAGTTGGATCTATAAATAACTTTTGGCATCAAACTACTACATAAAAATAGCTTTTGGTATGGTTTTTAAGGGCTTTTGATATACAAAGCATTTTTATTTTATTTTATTTTATTATTATTTTTTTTTTTGGTATGGTTCAAAACCGTAACAAAAAAAAAATGAGTTTTTGGTATGGTTTCTTATGCAACCGTACCTAAAAACTCCGGTCAAAATCAACGATAATTTGTTTTTTAGTACAGTTTCTTAATAAACCGCACCATAATTTGTTGCTTAAAAAAATATATTTGTGGTTTTTTTCCCCTAGAACATTTATATCCGACCATTCAAAAAACAAACAACAACATTTACCACATACACAAACAATATTTAAGAAGCTTAACACTTTATATACAGGGGCGCAGCTTCTAAGGGGCGCGGGGGGGGGGGGGGGGGGGGGGGCGGGGGGGGGGGGGGCTGACCCTCCGAAATTTTTTTTGCGATGTAGGGGTATATAGTTTTCGTGTAGAAAAATTTCGGTATTTTCGGTTTCGCCCCCCCCCCCCCCCCCCCCCAATTTAATTCGGTTTCGACCCCCCATAGTGTTAGGGGGAAAAAAAAATTAGATCCCAACCCCCCACTCGAAATTTCCAAGCTTCGCCCCTGTTTATATATACACATCAACAAACACAACAATCTAAAGGGAAATGGTGTGTGTATATGCACAACATTGTTAGATAAAATGTTATACATTACAACTATATAAACAACATCGCTATGAAAATTAAGGGGCCAGTGTATCTAGAGAAACAACCACAACCCAAAAACACTCGCTTACTGTCGTATGCGCCACTTGGTCATCTCGAATCCTTGATAAACACTCAAGACCAATCTCATCTTCTCTAACTTGCTCAAAAAGGTTTTCATCGTGTCATTTGCTTGGTCGAGCTCCTCCATGGACTTTTTCAACTACAAAACACCATATTTACCTATTCATTACAATACATATATGCTAAAAAATAATAACTCATAACAATCTATTTCTACTTGATACAACCTCGTAATATCAAAATTTATGAAGTTGTATGGATGTAGTTTACACTAGTAGGTCAGCCAATAAGATGTAGTCCATTAAACTTGGGGATAATTCTATATATACCAAAATGTCATATATATATATCCAAAATACAAGTTTGAATGCACGATGTATAATGTAGTTAATGCATTTTTGGGTACATATGATATTATGGTTTTTAAATTGGGTAAATATAGTATCTAAGCTGCAATCATCGTATTATAAGATTACTCTCCAGATGAACATCCTCACCAGTGTCTCGTTCTTCAAGGTTTTGCTCAGGCATCTAGTGGAAAATATGGATAAAGTTGACAGATATTTGATATTAAATGAAATGAAGTATACCCTTTTATTTTATTTTTATTTATTTATTTATTTTATTTTTTTATGAATCTATTTTTGTAGAATCTTGGAAATATTTTTTTAAGGATGTAAAATTGTATAAGGAAGAAGAATGATATAAAATTGTTTATGGTATCAAAATTGTACAAGGAAGCCGAAGGATATAAAATTGTTTATGGTCATATTTTTTGAAAAGTCAACTATGTATTGTACTTAAAAGTTTGGCAATTTTTGGAAAACAAAATTGTGTGTGAGCTTATTAGTGTTTTATAATTAAATTTACCGATAGTAAATAGGCTAAAAGCGTTGTTTTTATATACTAAAAAGAGAATTTGCTCAAAAAAATAGAAAATACGTATTTTTCGGTCAACGTTTTTAAATTTGGGTAATTACAAGGTTGACTATTACAAGGTTTGACTTAATATATTTTAGTTGTTATATCATGGCATAGACATGTCCTAAGTTCGGAGAGGATCTAAGCAAAATGACCCAAGCAGCATTTGCGAACCATTTTGTTCAATGCTTGGATGAAAAGAAGGAAAAACACGAGGAAACTGCAGAAAAACTTCTAGAGATACGGAGGAAACAGATGGCTTACGGCATTGCAATTGGCTCGTCTGTTGCATTAACGGTTGGTGGAGTTTCCACATCATAATCTGGTGATTTCTCGAACAACCCACTTCGTCCGTCTAGCATTTAACTTTCCCAACCATGACCGAACATGACTTTGTTTTAGTGGTTATGGTGGTATTTGTGACTATATTTTTGTTTTAGTGTTTGTGACTATATTTTTGTTTTAGCCATGAATTTTGTTTGTTTGTTTGTTGTTATTGCTTAATATTAAAAGTATATGCAACTAGAGACACTTGTATATGTGATCTGTTTTATTTGTGTGTATCTATGTTTTTTTAGAATGAAAAGAATAAGTTCACTACCAAACTTAAAACATAATAATCAAAAAAAAAAAAAAAAAAAATGTATGCATTTCGTCTGGTGGTCTATATGCATTTCGTTATGGTGACAAAAAATAAAATAAAAATAAAAATAAAAAAATAAAAATTGTAATGTATGCACCACCATAAATTAAGAGATTGATATATAACACTATTAAGATGATGGACTAAAACTATTAAGACTTTTTGTTTTTCTTTTCTTCCTAATTTAATGTATGGTATTATGATTTATGTTATGAAATCAGGCTATCACTACTTTTAATGTTATAAATTTATATAAATTGAGTACAAATATTGAAAATATCTAAATAAATTTTTTAAGAAACATAATAGTTGGGTAACAATTCGTTATCCAAATAGATTCAATTTTTTATTCTTTTTTTCCATTCTGTTTGCTTAGTATGCAAAGATTTTTTACATGTAGATGAGCGAGTTAGGATCAAATAAAAAATAAAACTAAAACGATAAGAATGAGAAAAAGCCACGATCACACGTTTTAGATACACCTACAAAAATAAATACTTCTTCTCTTAAATTTCTTCTTTCTTATTAAAAATAAAATAAAATAAAATAAGGTGTTGAATAAGAAGCTGGATGTGGAATGTAATACCCAGCCCAAAACAAAGGAGACAATAAGCCCACGAACATGTGAATAAAAAGCCCATAGAAAGTAGAAGACAAAATAGCTATTTTGACCTATGTTTGACTGTTGACCAATTTTGCTACAGTATAAAGCAAATGACATAAGTACTGTACTTGACAAGTCAGGAAAATAGGAGTTGAACAGGGCATTTAATCAAAGGTATGTCTTCCATGACCACACAAGAAGGTTCTTTTAGTTTTGTTTTTAAGTCATATGAATTTGTTTTGAGGTGTAGAATAAATTGATGGGTTTGAAACATGATATGAAATCTGTAAAAAAAAAATGGCATACCACCTGTTTTAAATAAGAATGTTGCTAGTTTAAACATGTATTTTCTATGTTGAAGAGTTTACAAATTTAGTTTGAGCAAGCTTTTAACTACTTATATGTTTTAGTAGTAGGAAAGAATGGAGACAATAATAGCACTTAGGAATTGTTATTTATTTATCAAAATAGATTGGTGTAGGAGATCTTTTGGCGTGGGCATCATTACGCGTCATTCCTTTGATTGTTCTTACTTTCGTATCGTTCTTCATGTTCTCTTTCAGTGTTATATTTTCAAAATTCGTTTTGTCATCCTTATGCTATGATTCCCTTTATGTCGCACTTGATTATGTAATCTGAAAGATTTGGAGCTTGTATGATTGATCAAGCGTTTCTCAAGTAAGTAAACACGGAGAGTTTCCATCTATAGATTAGAAAATTCATTTGCGGATATTCAGCTAAGCATCATACGTATGGAGTGATTGAGTTATGATTTCATTAAGTTTCTAGGGAATGTGCGGTGTTTGGCCCTAAAATGTGCGAATCTGATAAAGCTAAAACATAATTTATGTCCTCAATATCTCTCTTATGTCTCACTGATGTGTGAATGAATTTTCTCCTCTATACACCCACTCTCCTCGCTTCTTCACTTGGATTCCACCCCAACATCTGTTGAGTATTGGTTAACATGTTGTCACATTACAAGTGGTGTCAGAGTGACCCACATCGGTCGGGTGGTGTGACTCAACGAGGACATTGAGTCCTCTCGAAGGGGGTGAAGAGAGCGGGTGTATCTTACAGAGAATTCATCCACATACTTTGACACAAATTGTAGATGTTGTGTACGCGAGTAAAGTCTTGGCCTTATAAGAGATGACACGTCTTGGGCTGATCCCATAAAATGTTGTAGATAAGCGTGCTCGGATAGGAGTACTACTAGGATGGGTTATTAAGTGGGAAGTACTTAATTGGCCTCTAAGAGCAAAGCCGTGAGCGCGTGAATAGTATCTGTCTGCGTGGGCGGATGTTAAAGATGAGATGGAGCTTTTGTTTGTATAAAGCATATGGCAGAATGACTGTTGGTGTAGCTTGGAAATGTATGCATAAAAAGACACAATTAAAAATAAGTGTGGAAACACAATTATATGTAAATGAGTCGCGATTGATTGGTATATGTAAACAAGTCGAAATTGCCACCTCAAGCATTTCACGTTCCATATTGATCTTTTATTGCTTTATTCTAAACAGTTAGTGATTAGCGTTGTGCATCCTGCAGCCTCTTCAGATCCTGAGGCGTTAGAGACCCGTCTGTGGTCCATGGTTGCTCCAAGTGAAAGTTCTGAGGAAGTTGCAGTCTCACAGTCTAATGAAATCAAAAGTGAGGTTATCAGTATTCCACCAGACTCAAAGAGGCAGTATGTGAAAACACTACTCTATACTGGCAAATTTCTTTAAGTATGTTTCTTTTATATCCTGCTAATTCTCAAGCTTTACACAGGAAGAAAGAGGGTGCTTGTGTAAACGATACTGTTACAACAAAGACAAATTATGAGCCACGTGTAGTTGTTGCGACTACTAGTCCAGCTAATTATGTAAATGATGGCTACCGTTGGCGCAAATATGGGCAGAAACTAGTTAAAGGCAATCCAAATCCAAGGTATGTTAAGTGGCATTTACAGATACAAAAAGCTTCACCAACTTTGATATACACGTATTAAAGGTGGCAATTTCAACCCAGGTACTTAAAAATGGGTTAATTTGAGCTGTCTTTTTTGGGAATGGGCCAAATGGGTTGGAATTTGGAAGTTCCCCAAACGCTGTTTTAAAGCATATAACCTGCTAAATGGTTTTACTGAAAGAATTAGGTTATCATCAATATTGTTTTTGTAATTATAAAAATAGGATAAAGTGTTAGAACATAAAAACAATTTAAATTTGACCCGTGTGTAGAGGGGACCTACTGAAAGCTGCTTTTGGCTACTTACCGAACCTGCATGTCTTGCTACCTCGAGCAAATATGTTCGTGAAATGAGCACCTTCCATACTCTTAGATCCCTAAAACTATGTGCTTGCTTCAACATCCATATGTACATAATGGAAGTATGTTCTTTGTGTCCAACCATTGAGATCGATTCTTGGCTTTCCTATTGTTAGTTTAATATAAAATCCGCACTTGCATTCGTTAGTAAATAACTCAGACTGTCTTCTATGTGTTGCTCCTTATATAGATTTAACAAATATATCACATTTTGAAGTTAGAAGACTAATGTATTTGACTGTTACATGTCAAAAGCAAGCTCTAATTTTGGGACAGAGGGGGGATATAAGTAGAAACTTCATTTAAACTTTGTAAAGGGATATTTAGATTCTTTTTCGTATAAGCTGAACAATTCAGCTACTTTTGAAATAGATATAATGATTTTTCGTTACATGTCAGACACTACCTGTGAAAATCAGAGCTAATTTCAGGGACTTTAGACATTAATCACTTACAAGAACAGTCCCTGAATATTGTTTATGCAGGAGTTACTACAAGTGTACATATGCTCACTGCCAAGTAAGAAAACATGTAGAGAGGGCTTCTCATGATGAAAAAGTGGTCGTTACCACTTACGAAGCCGTCATGACCACGAAATGCCTTCTGGGGTCAGAACAGTTGCGGTAAACACACAAGGGAACAACAATGGCACAACATCCCATGATGAAAAAGTGGTGGTTACCACTTACGAAGGCCGTCATGTCCACGAAATGCCTTCTGGGATCATAACAGGTACCATAAACACACAAGGAAACAACACTGGCCAGAGGCAGACCTACAGCTATACAAGGTAGTTCCCGGGAACCACCTTAGACACCGAATCTGTTAAGAGGCTGTATATGAGTTTTTTTTTGGGACCTACCTTAAAAATATGGAGGGAACCACCTTGAGTCGAAATAGAACAAGAAAGAAAGAAAAAGAGAGAAATATTTTTTATTCTAAGTCACTGGAAAATATCCCCAAATGTATATTTCTTGTTAAAAGAAAAGTATACTATTTCTCATACGGTTCATTGTCCGTGTGTTTGTTATTTTCTTGTTTAAAAAAGAACTGTTATTTTATAAAAGTTTTGTTTAGAAATCAACCGTAAAAAACATGATATTACGTTAGATTTGATCCGACCCGATATCCACCGATTAATCATATTTGTCTCTTTTCTAATTATTTAGTCTTCGCCAAACAGGAACCACCTTGTGTTTCTCGCTGCTGGCACATCATCCTCTGATTATGATGAACCGAGACCTCAACCTATAGTGAATAAATCTACAGGTATGGAAAGGGTTCAAGTTATTGTTAATTAACCCATGATGATTCTTTGTTGTAACTAGTTATCTAAGTGCCCAACATCTACATATATCCCCATTTACGAAGTATTATTCCAATGAGCGATAGATGGCGTGACCCTGTTATACGTTTTATCTGGACTAAGTTTGTACCACACGCCAGTAGTGTCGAAACGGCCATTCAGTATATATTTGTCTTTATTTTTCATGTTGGTCTGATTGTGGCCAACACTTGAGTCATTAGACTTTGTTTCTTGGGTAACAACCGTCTTATGGAAGTGATTATAGGATTTGATCTATGATCAAATACGATTGGAAGTGATTCGATCAATGTCATTGGAGGAATTTCGGTTGATTAGAACTCAACTTTTAACTAAAGGTGGTAAAATATGTTTTGGGAACTCTTTAAAATGGGTTCAAGTCGTTGCGGTTGATCAACCTACTATTTGCCAGTGATTTATTTTGATATCAGTACAAAATTTATATTTAGATAATAATGTCCTTTTTCTAAACTAAACGGGTGGTATCATACCCGGTGACAAATTACTGTAGTACCTATTCAACTCATTTTGAGCTATTTTATTCCAAGTCCAGTTTGTATATTATCCAATTTTGTACATACAAAGTTACTTAAAATGGTAAACAGAGAGTGATCCCTGTTCTGGCTATCCGGGAAAGTCGGAGCCTTTTTTTGGCTCTGATGTACCTTTGGGCAGCCTTACCACTAGGCCACCTTGGAGATGGCTACATACAAATTTACTTATGTGCTTGTTTTCTTTTTTTTCCAGGGATGAGTCGGTATTTTCCCCCACGAAATGAGAAGCTAGTACTACAAGTTGAGGGAGTGAACCCGCCGGATGAGAAGAAAGAGTTGGGGGAGAAGGTTGATAACCTGGAGCATCGTCTCCAGGAGGTCCCAATGGACAAGGCCCAGACTCTGAATCTGGAAGAGGTGAAGTGTCTTGAAGCGGAAAAAATCAATCTTGCAGATAAAACTCCTGAGATATGTTACGAGTGCTACAAGCTGCTTGTTTCCCCTGACCTGTTGGTCCCACATGGAAAGTTTCAGAATCAAGCAATTTGCCTAGGAGGACATTAAGCTTCCCGCAAGTTGAACGAGATTGATCCAGATCCTGTATGATTGCTTGCCCTTCTTAGATTCTCTTTTGCTCGAGGACAATTTTGTTTATGCAGCTCCTTGTCCTTGAGCGTAGCAGTAGTGTCCCTCCCGGTCACCGAGTTTAAGTTTGAATAGTACTTGTAGGACTTAATCCCAAGTAAGGGTGAGCAAACGGACCGGATGGACCGGACCGACCGACAAAACCGACCGGACCGGACCGGACCGGACCGGACCGACCACATTCGGTCCGGTCCTCGGTCTAGTCTTTTTGGCTTGGTCGGTCCTCGGTCCGGTCGGTCCGGTCCGGTCCGGTCCGGACCGACCAAAAAACCGAAAAAATGTGCCAAAATATGTCTAATTGGACCGGACCGACCGAAGACCGGACCGGACCGAGACCGGACCGACCACATTCGGTCCGGTCTCGGTCTATGGTTTTTCCGGTTCTCGGTCGGTCGGTCCGGTCCGGTCCGGTCCGGTTTTCGGACCATGCTCACCCTTAATCCCAAGTGTAGGAATGCCTGGTTTTGTACAGCCTAATTTTAAAAATGTTGTCTGTTGTTAATCCTGTCTTAGTTGGCGGTTGATCAACGATAGTTAATCCTTGTTATTAATCATGTCTTATTCAGTGGCATTGTTTTGTATGCATGTCAAATTAACAAAAATGCAAAATATAGGAGTCATTTTCACTAAAGCCATACATAGTATTACATGGTGCTCAGTGCTCGAAGACATTGTTAGTTCAAGTATTACATTTCGTATACTAGTTGCATGCCGGCCTAAGGTTTTTTTTTTTTTTTTTTTTTTCTCTCTTCTGTGGAAAGAAGTGGGCCCATTCAATAAGGTCATCTATTTAATATCTTTTTCTTTGATAAGAAGATTGACATAACTCATCTTAAAGGAAACTATTGAGAAACGTAATAGTATGACTAATTTTGTGCTTAAATCCACGAGCTAGTGGTTGATTTGTTTGTGAACATTTATCTCAATCATTTCTCTAAGGATTATGGTTTTAGTTATATGGTATGGGATCTACTATTAGTACCCTTTACCTCTCACACATTCTCTGGCACTCGTTTTATTCTTCAAAAGGTGAAGAACAGTGGGATCACCCTGGTCCCATGCATCCTAAGAATGCCAACCGGATCCTCCCACATTGACAAGACTATTTTTTTAATCATTTTTTGTTTTGTATCTTTTTTCTTTTACGGCTTTTAACTTGTCAAATTTTATATTTTATGTTTCGTATATTTTTTTTTGGCAATTTTAACCATTTTATTAACAGTGCAAGACAACTTTTTATGGTTTTCTGCTTGGTATTTTTTTGCATTTTACTACTTTTAACTTGTCAAACTTTATATTTTTTGTTTGGTAAATTTTATTTTACAGTTTTATAATAGAAACAAATTATATAACAAAAAGAATAATAAAAAAATTAAGAAGGGGTATTACTTGTAAATGTGAGGTACCAATAAAGAAAGCCTAATGGGCTAATGATATTTCATGAAAAAAAACATAAAAGGGATCAAGGGGTTTGTTACCTTTATAAAATTTTGACACCATGTATATTTTATATCCTTTTATTACTAGTTTTTGTCATTATTAATAAAAATGTTTCAGCATAATGTATATCCCTCCTTCAAAAATAAATACTTTACAAATTGGCCTCATAAATAATACTCACTCCGTCTCAAAATTATTGTCATTAGAGAGAAATCACAAAGTTTAATAAAAGTGAGAGCACTTTAATTTTTCAACCACTAAAATGGAATATTCCTCTACAAGATTCTTTAGTTTTTACTTAATAAGAAAAGTAAACAATTATTTTGATATATCCTAAAAAGAAAATATGGACAATAATTTTGAGACGGAAAGAGTAAGGTTCAAGTTCCGTTCCCTCCTCTAGGTATTCGAACATTAATCCTCCAATATGAGACAATCAGAACAAGAATTCCCAAAAAGTTGATTGTGAAAGGCTGAAAGCTACCCAAAGGGACCATTTCACATCATAATTCCAAGTGTTTGCTAGAAATTTAATTAGTGGCCAATTCTGGGACCCACAAATCTTGATGTAGATTTGCAAAGCCCACCATCAACCTAATAATGACATTGACTCCTTAAAAAACTTGGAAATAAATACAATACTCATATCAAGGCATCAGATAAACAAAAGGAATTATTCAGTCCACTTATCCAAAAGTCAATCATCTTATTGGCTCCCAACATTCCCTTTTTTTTAAGCTGAAGTAGACAGGTAATGAGATAATATGGCTATGGTTTGAAAGAAGTAACTTTTAAGTTCAAGCTAATTTGAGATGAGTCAAGTTGTATTGACTTGTAAAAACTTCTATATAATTTGATTGCGTTGGCAAAATCATCGGACCAACATCACTGAAATGTAAGAGGTTTTAAGTCGTGACCGGTGTGTACAAAGGTGAAGTAACCCTTTGCCATAGCTACCGCAAAATATGTACTAGTAAGGTTTGAACCTAAAACATCGTATTACAGTATTACAGTATTATTTAATATTTTTAAAGTTAATTAAACAGCTCTAGCCCAAGCTTTTCAAGTCTCGTAAGAGGCACACCTATGTAACAAAAACCGAGTCAATAGTTTGTGTTCAAAGGCTAATTTAATGCAAAAACTATAACAAAGAAGATAATCATAATCAAGACAATGATGACATAAACCCCACAAATAAAGATTGTAGATTGGGTTCCACAAGTAAAGTAGAATGAATACTTTGAATATAGTTTTCAAGTTTCAACTAAAGAGTTTCATTCAATGACCCCACAAAAATTTGGTACAAACAAGCCATAATTATGTTTAGATTAATCATTGGTGCTTCATGCTCAACAGCTAATGACTTGTGATTAAGATCTTAAACCATTGGTGCTTCATGTTACCTTTATTAAAGTCTCAAATGGTGGCAACACTTGGATATCATATCCAATATTGACAAGCAGCAACCAGATAAGATTGCACCTAATTTATTCTCATTGTCGTGTCGATTCAGGGTACGACTATACATATTTAAGGCAACCTTTATTCGAGTACTTGCCACCCGGCTTGACCAAAACAAGTAAAACTCCAAAAGAAGCAACATACCTTATTTGTGGAAAATTAATGGAATAATAAAGTAAACAAGAACGATGAAACCGCAAACTTTGTATAGTTTAAGCTTTTTTATATGTAATATATATATATATATATATCGATGCAGGAACTTTTTGTTACAACTGAGCCAGACTCGCTGCACTTGCACCATTTCTTCCTAAAACTAGTAATTTAGCACACAAATAAGCTATATTTCTTGCTCATATGCATTCGACTATTTGAGACCCTTTGTAGAAACTAAATATGTCAAGGGTAACTAGTAAGATATTGCAATTTTTCTATACCTTATATTCATTGCAACCTGCATTGTCGCCTTAAAACTGCTAAAAACTGAACCTTTTTGTTATCAACTTTGTTCTTGTTGTGTTTAACTGTATGCATACTGAAATGGACTTTGATGTCCATTTGTGTTCTCTATAAGTCTGCCCCTGTTATTTGTGGAGAGCTTATGTGGCTGTCGATATCCCATTAGCTAGCGGAGACGCAAATGGACTGTCGGGAAGAGTCAGTCCCTCGTTACTGCCAATTCGACCAGATAAAATGTTTAGAGAAAGAATTTGCCAATAAATAACGAAATTGCAGTAATACTGAGTATTTCATAATTTACATGTAAAAAAGGATTGATGGTATAACTTACTCCTGATTGGTACTTATCTGCCTAAATCTTTTGTCGCTAGCTGAACCATTGTTCAAAGCATCAAAAAGATGACCAAATCGCTCAGTAGACGAGTAATCCATCTGCCCTGTATTGCCTACACATAGAAACAAACTCTGTGGATAAAAAGACATTCTAACTTTAAATTTGACAATTTATAGTTCCTTACCTTCTGATAGCTGCAACTCTTCAAGTGAGTACCTGCAACATGCTAACTGTTCTTCAATGAGCAGCTTCTTCTTTGGTGATGTCGAATTATCACAAATTCTCGACACTATAAATATTGAAAAAAAAGTCAAATGACCTCAAAATACAAGCATTATCTATGGAAAAAGGGCATAACTTTTGTATGTCTCACTTGATTGAAGCTCAGATTCACTATCTAGACTGTGAGCACCATAGTACATAGTATGCCGAAATTTGTCTACAATTTTCCTGCAGAAAACGTGTATATATTAAAGTCGGTGTATGACATAAAGTCTAAGAAATATTAATAACACATGTCACTTATTGGAGCAATTCGAAGTGGGTGTATGGGAAATTGGGAATGCTTAATCTAGACTGTGTATCTGCTTAAAAAATAAGGTGCCACATAAGCAGTTCTACCCACACACTCAAAACTGCTTAGCTGCTTAAAAATACACAGATAAGCACTTAAATAAGCAATCATGAACACCTTCTGACTATTTTCTTACCTATCGTCCCTAAACTTTTCGCGGTATGGTTTGACCAAAACTCTTGCACTGCATATGAAATGTGGGTTGCCTTTGTTTAGAATGTTTCTAACGGTTTCTGCAAAAGCAAATGTTACAAAACCAAACATTCTCTTCTGCTGACATGGAATCCTCACATCATGAACTGGCCCGAATTTCCTACATGAATATATGACAGCATAAATCATGTCTATTCATACGCTATGTAAATAAATATATAGCAATTATATTGCTGCAACATTCTTACTTGAAATAGTTGGAAACATCTTGTTCAGTGAAAGTACTCTCAGCTGGGAATGTTAAATATATCTGCCTAGATCCCGCCACTATGCCACCTTGTTCGTTTCTACCTCCATTGTAGTCCATATATTTTGCTATTTCATCGGCTAATATGACTGAATGTTGTCCATGAGGCCTATTAATACAATCAACTTCACAATAAGGAATAACAAAATATAAACTTATTTGCTAAGCAGGTGTCAGCCACCCTATTTTTAGGCCCTTATTCAAAATAAGCAGATAAGCAATCTCATTCGAACACTGAAGAGTCAAAATAAGCAATCCCAAACACCAAAAAAAATATTAAAGGATTAAAGGATATGACCTGTCTATGAGAGTTATTCGCTTAAGCCGTGCAAGAAGCTTAGTCAAACTATAACCAGCTTTCCCCTGTCTTTGACTTTCAGTTAGATACCCTTCAGCTTGTAGCGTTTTACCAAACTTTTCATAATACAACATTGGTAATGAAGCTATAGATACCGGGAACCCTCGTCTTGAATTCAAGAGTTCAACGAGTTCCTTCTCTAGATTCTCGAGAGACCCTAGTAAAAAGACGTTTTCACCCTCATATGAATTCGGACTAAAGGGGCTAAAGATCTCTGGAATTGGATTACCATGAGAATACCTACAACTGTTTCCATGCCTACAACATCCTTTCAAGAAGTAATGACAAATTTTTACAGGGAATTCAGGTAAACTAGGAGACCTTCTGCTAATTCTAGGACTCAACGTCGGTTCGCAGTAATAGTTAGGAAAATTTGACTCGTTTGCATGCTCTATTTGATCATCTAATGACAAGAAACTCAGCTGGTTTTGAAACTGATAGTTTTCAGGGAACGAAGACGGATAAACCATTAGAGACTGACCATGAGGATCTCTAGGAGAAAAAGGTGTAAACTTTATGGGCAGGCTCGACACAGAATTGAGCCTAGGAGGCGAAATTGGGGCCATATTAGCTAAACTTGAGGGTAGACTAAGATGGTTTTTAGCCTTTGTGATTAAAGAGTGGATTAGATTATCAGGACCAAATGCTAGCCTTATCATCTCTCTTTCACCATGATCTTGCAACAAGAGATAACCGATTATCTTGGACACTTTTTCGGGTTCTAGTTTCTGGATCCTATTGTATACAACTTTCGTAGATTCTGAGAAGTCCATTATTAAGTTTTAACCTACACATGAATCTAAAGTTAGATGCACCTCATGGTGAAAAACCGAAAGACAAAATAAATATGAACAAAAGGGGGTGTTTGGTATTGCTTGTTAGAACTGTTTATATGTTTAGTGCCTTTCGAGTCTTGAAAAATGATTGTTTTGGAATTTGAATAAACACTGCTTGTTCAGAACAGCTTATTTAACTCACTATTAACCAGATAAACAGTTTGAATAAGCACTTTAACATAGTAAACAGAGTAAGCAAATATACAGTTTTAATAAGCAATCCCAAACACTTTACCATCATTAGAATAATAGTTAACAATATCATAAACTAAACTCTATACTGTATGTTTTCCACCTGAATTTGAGCTTATAAAATTTCTCATATCCAGAAAAGTGGGTTCAACTTTCAGAGCATACTTTACAAGTTTTTGTTGCACATTTTTTCTTGTTTTGAGAATTCCATCCAAGAAAAGACAAATGACCTTAACTGGAACAAGAAAGAACACATATTCTATATCCATATATATAACCAAGTATAAAAACAAAATTTTAACATGTCAAAGTACTTGAAGCATTTCTGACATATACCATAAGCAGTCAACTTCTTATTTGACAATTATTTAAGTGAAGCATATTATTCAAAACTGCTTTTAAACAGTCCCAACATGGCTTGGCTAGTCTATGGGAGGTGATTTGCACACTCCATATTTTGATTGGGACACTCACTGTACAAGTTTACAAAGCACACTGTCAACACTGTACAACTATGTTATGCATACAATAGAGTGTCCCAATCAAAATCATGAGTGTGCAAATCAATTCCCCTAGTCTATGTTCTTACTCTTTTGTGCTTTTCAACCACAGCTGGTATGAGAATTTATGTTCAAGCATGAAAATTTTACACACACACAAAAAAAAATAATAATAATAACATAAGTAGGGCCGAGCATCGGGCCGGATCCCGACCCGTCCCGACCCGAACCGACAAGTCCCGATACCGACATAAGCAAAAAACCCATCCCGATACCGATACCGACAGAAGTCGGGTCGGTTCGGTTTTAGTCGGGCATAGTCGGGCGGTTTGTCGGTATTGCATTTTGTCCCGAATTCCAGTTTTGCAATTTGTCCAACTGGCCCATTATAAAAACAGGCCCATGAAATGTCCAAATGTCCAAATGATAACACCTAGTCCTAGTGCAAATTATAAAAAGCTTACTGAGCTTCCAAATCTAACAGTAGCTGAGTTTCAAATCTAGCAGTAGCTGAGTTATAAAAAGCTTACTGAAAGTATCCGCCTACCACTATAATACTTTTCTCTCCCTCCAAAACTCAGATCTCAACAAAAACTATCAAACGAGGCATCAAGAAGACGGGCTGTCAAGAAGACGAGGCATCAAGAAGACGGGTAGGTATTGGTTTTGGTTTTGTCTAATCGTTCTTTAATTTCAGAGTTGGGAAGTGATGGTGAAGGTATTGGTTTTGTCTAATATATATTAGGATTGATTTTTGTCGGGCTGTCGGGTTAATTCGGGCTTATGTCGGTTTTATCCCGATCCCGACCCGATACCGATATATGGTATTTTGTAAAACCGACTACCGACCCGATACTAGTCGGATCGGTTTCGGGACGAAACGGTTCGGTCGGTTTGTCGGGACTAATCGGTTTCGGTCGGTTTTGCTCAGCCCTAAACATAAGTATGACTATAACTTTCACACATATAACATCTTTATTATGCACATAAAAATTAACACACAACATGAAATTCAATACAACAAAAAAATAAGAATAACATAAAAGTAGATGATATAAAAAAACATTTTAAGTACAAAAAGAATAACAATAACATGAAAGTTACATACATAACTTTTAAATGATATAAAAAAAACTTTTTAATTACCAACCAAATTTAACAATCTTCTGAGAACAATCAACTCACGGCCTTGAAAACTCTTCCATGATTGATTATCTAACTCTATATCTATATATATTTATATCATATTTTTTTCTTGCTTCTTGTGTGTATAGTATATATGTTGTTGTTGCTAAATTTTTTATAATCAATCTTTATATATAAAGAAAACTATGCACTCTAGCTATTCTCCGCACAAACGACATAATTCTTAAAGTAATAACGATAATGACAGCAAAAGGGGCCCTTCTGTTTTTAGTTAATTTTTATGAGTTAATAAATTTTCACTAAAAAAAAGTCTTTTTGGAAAAAGATTAGTGATTTGAGATGGGTTTTCATTAAAATCAAAAGGGCTTTGGCCGATTAGCAGTGGCAAGAGGCGATAGCATTTATATTTTTACCATTTATTTAAGTTTAATCGGTTGAAAATATATTATACTTAGCAATTTTTGTTACTAATTATAATACCCTTGCATGCACGGGGTTTTTTCAGAAAAAATTTAATTATATAGTATTATCGTTTAAAAACAGAAAATCTTATTTATATTTTAAAAAGTTAGAGCATCAACATGTGCGAAAGTAAGAAAAACAGTTAGCAGAAATTGTAAATATAACCGTGACATCGACCTTGTATTGGATTTTTGAGTGTGTCTTCTAAGAATGTTATTGAGTCAAAGGTTCTTTGATCACATGGGTTTACACATGAATCAAATTTATTTAATTTTTTTTGCTTACTATATGTATATGTAAGAATTTAATCGTGAAAATTGTGATATAAGTACAACTAATAAGTATGCATGAGTTTTTCATAATGTATTAATATCAATTAATATTTTGTAAAAATTTTATCGGATGAAAGATTTAATTTTGTTTAGCTGACAATCTAACATAGATGTTAATGTTGAGGTTGATGTTAATGTTGTTGTTTAACTTTAACTATTGATATCATGTTGTACAAAATGTGCGAGTTTAATAGCACATAATGAGCGTTGATGAAGTTAAAATATACTCCGTAAAAATTTTAAAAAATGTTTTGCCGGATATACGTATATAAACTTTAAATAATACTCCGGCAAAACATTTTTTGATCATTTTACCCTTATTTTTTTTTTTTTCAGAACACTTACAATGGTAACACGAGTTAAAGTTAAACACAGTGCTACGTCAGCGCCACATCAGCTTTAATACTTTAACCTTAACTCACAAAAAAACACCCTCATTCATAACTCAGCTTTAACTAGCCCCGCTTTTATCATTTTTTCCAGTTATTTAAACAAAATACAAATTAAAACAAATTACATTTTATTCAAACAAACCAAAAAAAAAAATGCCAATTTGTATAAACCCATAAGGACCAAACTGTAAATACACAAAACTTTAAGGACTAAAAGAAAAAAAAAATATACCCCATCTTCAACCTCTCGACACACACACACACCTGCACGCGCACACACACTTAAATCACACACATACACCACAAACCACACACCAAACCAAATACTGATTAATTACTTTTGTTCGGTTTCAAGCCAAACCATACAACAATTAAAAAGTTCGGTTCGGTCTTATTTGATTTTGGCCCAGTTAGGTGTCAGACCAAACACTGAACACCCCTGCTCTCTTTTTCTTTCAACTTTTCCATAGTTAGGGTTTGTGTATTAATACTTCAGTGTCTAAACTTGTTCTTGCTTTAAGTCTTGAAAACCACTACATCTGTTATATGAGATAGGTGATGTAGTTTATAAAAGACGCACAATTAAATATAATTTTGTTTTTCTTTTAATTTTTACAAAATGACATTTTCATCATTAACGAATTCATTATTATATTTTTTAAGTTTTTAATAATAACGTTAAATAGGCGTAATATATTAAACAGAATCTAACGTGCCTTGGTGAAACTGTCGTAAATTTAAAAAATGTATTTTAAGGTTATTATTACAAACAAACAAACTTTTAAAGTTTACAAAATGATTGTTTCAATCTTAACTAATTAACTATCAGATAACAAAATAAACAATCTTACTAAAAAAAGTTGTGATCACTAAAAAACGAGTTTTTTTTAGCAAAACTCTTAGCATCAACGGTTTATAGTACCGTTAATTTGTGTGTGCAATTTATTTTTATGTATATGGGCGTGTTAAATTGTAATTAAGTATTTAAATATTTACAATAATAAATTGCATTGCCTTTTATAAGTAACTAGCAGGGTACCCGCGCGATGCGGCGGCGGGTACCCTGGGATTAAATTTCCGGCGAATAAATGCTATTTTGTTTTGGGCTGCTGGTTTCAGTTTTATGTTTTGAAAGCTTAATTAGATTGTACATTGTGATTAAATAGTTGTATATTTTGGTGAATAGGTGAATTAAATTGTGTATTAATTGTATGTGTTAAATAGTGTTTTTTAGTTTTATTTGTGCATCAACTACCTGTAAATTATGCTTTTTCACTTGTATTTTTGAATGAATTGATATTTTTTAATAGTGTATTAATTGTAATATATGGATACCGTGTTTTTAGTTTTATATGTGCTTTAAATACTTGTAAATAATGCTTTCAATGTTGTATTTGCTTAAAATTGTATTAATGGTGGTCTTAAAATATTAAAGAGGAGGGAAGTGCCTTCTTCTATTATAAGTAGTATAGATATAGATATTTTATTACTCATTTTTTAAGTTTTAAACAAATGCATTTTTTCTCTTTATTAATGAACTCATTATTTCTATATTTATACATATTTAATGATTATAATTAAGAAAGTGTTGTTAAATATAAAATGTTTGATATCAATTAATTGTTGATTTCTATTTAATGTAAGCTTAATCACAATAAATAAATACCGAGTAGAGAAAAAAGGTTTTGACTCAGTTGGTACCCACTTTCGAAAAATCCATGGGCTCACTGGAGAGATTTTTTTTTGGATAAACGGCAAAAGGTTCGAGTATGAGCTCTTGCTCACTCTAATTGGTGTTTCACTGGGTTAGGAGAGTTATCGGAGCTATAATTTATGAGGTAGATAATGACTAGGGCTAAAAGGCAATCGGGGTCAAGGTGTTCCGTCAATTCACATATTTTTTTATTTTTTATTTTGGAATAAATACCGAGTAAATAAATAAGAACAAGCACAAAGAGTAAAATAGTACGTACGTAGTTTATATTGGAGCGAAAAGGATACATTACATATTTAGTTAGCGTTTGAGGGTTTTGACATTCGCTTCTACTTCTCCTGTACGTAATGGCCGAAGAAAAAGACCAAGGTATGATTTAATATACTTTTTCATTATTCGTAAGCACGTTTACTTATTTATTTATGAGCTTTTTGTTTAGGGTAAAATGCAAAAATAGTCCCTAAACTATCACGAAATCGCAAAAATGGGACCGAGACAAAAAGTCACGCAAAACAGCCACTAACGTTACGCAAATTTGCAAAAAAGCCACCGAAAGGCATTTTCCGTTAAGTTTCCAGTTAAGTGTCATGTCACTGAAGGCAAAATCATCATTTTATGGATCTTCTTATCTCTCGCCAACCTTTCGAGGACTATTTTTGCAAACAACGTAAACTATTTAGTTAAAGCAACTAGATTACTAGATTTGCTTTTTCAGAGTACATTAACTCCCAAAACCAACCCAGAAATTCATATCCATTGTAAAGGAAATCAACCGTCAAACCCTAACATTTAAAAAAAAAAAAAAAAAAAAAAAAAAAAAAAAAAAAAAAATGGGAACGTAACCCAGCTATGGCGAATAATGATAAGAATGATAAGGGAAAGTCTTTGTTGATGGGGGGAGGATTCATCCGAAAAGTCGTGGGGCAAGGTTTTATTAAATGATGAAGTCTTTGAGGATGTTTTGGATGAATTTGGTGATAAAGTTATTGCCAAGTATGGTTCGTATGCAAACATAGGGAAGGAGATGATAGAAGAAATTCTTCAATGGATGTGGAACAGAACCTTCAACAAACCAAATGTGGGTGCTAGCGGTGCCATATCTATTCCTACCATTGGAAGTGGTAGCCGTTGCTCCAATGAGGTAGTTGCAGAGAAAAAATAAAGAGGGGAAGGCCGGTTGGGAGTGGCACCCCTAAGATATTCATGTCGGTCTCGGGTCATGTTTCGTTTCGTGTTGGCACCCCTAAGATATATATCACTTTCATGCTATTGTATTATATGGATAGTTTGTAATTGTGAAGTATTGTTTAAAACTGTAACTATAATGGGAAACTGATACATTATTGTCAATAGATGGTGAAGGAAATTCTCGAGAAAGAAAAACTGCAGAAGAAACTGATCATACGCTTTATGTTAAACATTTTTCAGATGCAGCGACCATGCAAGAGGTAGTTGTTGATATGATGTTTAAATTTCTTACTCGAGACATTTTGGATTATTTGATAACTATAGGGTAGGGTTGTAGGTTTAAGTTCTTTTCTTTTTTCGTTTTCTGTATTACATGTTGCAATGTGTAACTTTTTTTGTTCTTCATATGCAACATATGTTTGTCAAGCATATTGATTCAAATGTGTTAGACCTGTTCTTAGATCATAGATGCTTTCGGAAAATATGGAAATATTGTTGGAATCCTGATGACCCCAGAAGATGGATCTTGTCTTGTAAACTATGCTCGTCCGGAAGAGGCTTATGAGGCAATGCAAGCATTACATTGTGTGCACACATTGCCCGGGGTCAGTATTGATACGTGATACTTCTACAAAAGCTGATTTTCTTATTGATCATTTCTTTCATGTGTAAAAATTACATCATCTATTATTTTGGTTACAGGGGCAGCATCCCATCCGTGTCGTACGTGAAGTGGCGAGGTCTGCTGAATTAAGCATACATGATTTATTGTAGTTTTTTAATGACATGATACTTGTATAAACGACGAGGTTGGCTGAACTAGGCATACGTGATAATTATATGCACTTGTATAAATCGTATCTGCAGTAGAACTGCACACAGCAAGCTTAAGGCAAAATCATTTTTTCACAAAATGATTCATACTAACCCTTGAACTTTACATGCTATACAAAATGCCGCCTGCATTTCACTCAATACATATGATATCCCCAATAATTAATATCAACATCATACATGTGGGAAAAAGTTTATTTAACTAAAGTGTAATAATTCAATTTCTTTTTGTATTGATTGTAGGACTATTGCTGTTGGATCTGCCGAATCTTTATATCGGCTATCCATGTTGATAAAAGCGGATCATGAAAGAGGGGAACTCAAGGATGTACCGATTAACGCTGTTGAAAGTGGGGAACTATCAGTGGAGTCCATGAGTTGGCTTATCATGGATAACCTTCGGGGGGAGGAGCTGGTAAGAACTTATTTGCTAAACGTTATGTTTTGTGTAGATATTTTATTAACAAATCTTATTCTGAGGTCATTGCCGGCTGCATGCTTACAGTTACAGATGGCGGATAAAAATACAAAACAAAAGAAACCAAAAGAAGGTGGGAATGAAAAGAGAGGAAAGGAAAAATAAAAATTATGCGACGGTAAGTTTTAAGTTTGGAAATTCTTTCCTTTTAATTAATAGCTGCAATTTCCACCCGTTTCATTAGAAAAGAGGTCTGATCAGTTATAATATTTTTGCCATGGGTCTGTCCATTTGACCATTTGGGCCACTGGATGAGGTGAATGGATCATTTGATTATGGGGTTGTTTGAAAGCTTTTCCTAGTTTTTTCTTTTGGTTGGTAAATCAAACCGTAATGACAAAAATGTTATAGAGTAACTTATAAAAATGATATAGAATAGCTATATAAGCTGTATGTAGAACATCAAGTACTAAACGTAAGTATGATTTTAGGTTATGTGAGACCTGAACTTGCTACAAGCCTCATAAGCTTGTCTAATTCTAGTTTTCTTCATTCTAGCTGTGAGTGCAGCTTAGATCCTTCAGAAGTGATGCAAGTTACTTTGACCTAGATCATAACTTTTGTCTTGAGTCCTTCTACATCAGTTAGCTGTCCTTTTTTAAGATAATCCGTCACAATGGGAATACAGTAATTATTTTCCTTCTACATCAGTTAGCTTTCCTTTTTGTGCCTTGGTTTTGTTAGTTTGATTCACTTTGTTAAATTATGGTTTATTTGTGTTTATTTTGGTTAGTTGGTGTTCATATGTTTGTATGGTTTTGTAGTTGTTTGCAGGTGGAATTGAAGATATGAAAATGGAGCCAGATAAAAATATTGGTGTTCATATCTCTGTGGGCCTTGCCCTTTTATGTTGTTTTGTGGTTGCAATTCGGTTTCTCAGTTGTTTTTACGTGTGATAGCTAGGTCTCATCTTTTGTTTTGTGTGAGATTTTGTTTGTTTGGGTTGTTTTGTTTCGTTGGGTCCTTCTTTTTTAATTATCTTGTTTAATTAAGAAGGATGCCGTGTTTTTAGTATTATGTGTGATTTGGGGCTTTTTCTTTTGTTATTTTTGTTGGCCACATATATCTCATGTTGTTTTATTGTTGTCACTAGGTTGGTGTGCAACTTTTTAGCGCGTTTTTGTTTCAACTTTGTTCTCGGCAATTAATGGTCAAGTTTTTTTTATCTTGTTCATTGAGCTAGTAATGTATAGCCTTTAAAACAAAGGCTTCACCTTAATATACTTTTATAGGTGTTGTTTGGTATGGATTTCACCAGCAGGGGTCATTAAGTTTATAAATTCTTATCCAAAAGCAGGGGTCATCCATCTAATTTTTACACTGGAATGGGATGGGTCGATTTGTTCGATTCTGTTTTTTGAAGAAACTGTAGAGTAAAACCAAAACTAGACCATCAGTTAAACACATTCATATCAGTTACTTATATCGATGTCGAAATCCTGTATGCTCCAAATGGTTCACCATCAGGGAAAGACGTGGTACTTATACCAAGAACCAATAACATTAGAAACAATCAGTTGCTACTTTCCAAATGACAACAGATTAAAAAAAAAAAAAAAAAAAAAAAAAAAAAACACACAAACCATTAGAAATTATTAGCATAACCCACAAACTAGTACTACTTCAAAACAGAAAACGGGAGTAGTCAACAAGGTAGGAACCTTAATAATGCATACTAAACATGTTTAAAAGAACATTGCCCAGTTGTTAATTGCATGTTAATGCGTACTAAAATGTAATACTAAGATGCTAATGAAAGAAGGCTTAGTCAGCTTCTTTACCGATATAAGTAAACTTATCATTCCAGCCAATGTAGATTGATGTCTCTTTAATCGTTCCAAGTTATGAAGATGTAAGTGGCCCCAAAATAAAGGAAAGGAAAACTTGTATTTTCCGGTGACGTCATTCTCCTACTAAGCCCAAGCCATATTTAACCTCATGCAAGTCGAAGCAACTGACACCACATCTTCCCAAGAAATATTGCAACACGAGAAAATATCAAGGGTTTTGAGTGTCGGGTGATGAGCAAAAGCACGCAAACTCACCAGTTATAGCCTCACAGCCTGACAATTTAAACGTCTCCAGTTTCAAACACTTGCTAGCAATATTAAACAATGAAGTATCTGTCACGTTGATCAACCAAGACAAATCCAACTTCCTAATGTTTGAGATTTCGGACACAGACAAAATGCCAGAGTCAGTGACGTTAACACCACACTTTGACAAATCCAAATCACCCAATTCAGCCATTTGTTTCAAGTGAACAATACCATGATCACTTATCCTATCACATCCAGCTAAAGCAATACGTTTCAAAGTTTTCAACTTCCCACTTGTCAGATACTTTAAACCCAAATCAGTAATTTTGTAACACCCTTGCAAATTTAAACTATCTAAACACCCTGCTCTGCAATAGCTTCAAGTGATTTGTCCGTAACACCAACACATCTTTCCAAATCTAAATCTAATAAAAGTCTGTTTGATCTTACAAGGCAACAAACTCCTACATCCCCAACATGTAACCTCCCTCTTAAATCAACAACAAGCAACAACCTACACCCACGCGCCACAGTGCACAGCCCACTATCATCGAAATCAAACTCACCTGGTGGCTCATAATCCGCCTGATGATCAAGGAGTGGAAACGTGTGCTCATTGCTTGACCACTTGTGGTTTAGCCATGAGTGTTTGGGAGAAAATATTCACTTGGTGGAAGGTGGGGGATGTTAATGTGTTCTCTATCGATGAATTCTTTTCGTCTAATGGTTGTGTTAATGTCCCCTCCTCCCTTTCTCGTGTTTGGCAAGCGGTAATTTGGGTGTCGGGATACTTCATTTGGAAAGAAAGGAATGCTCGTGCGTTTGGTAACAAGGTTTCGAGTACTAATAAAATTGTTCAAGACATTCAACTTAAAAGTTACGAGTGGATTGTTCGAAGATCTAATAAATATAAAGAGATGGATTGGCAACAATGGTTATGGGATCCCATAAATATTCGGATACAACAAGAATGATGATAGATCGTGAGCAGTGCAATGACTTCTTTGCTGTTTGGAGCAGTGGCAGCAGTCAATACTACATTCCATTTGTCATGTTTAAGGACGCATCATATTCTAAATATTTCATTGTTTGGCTGTTGTGTATTGTGTGTGGTCCAGGACCATGTGAGTTCCTTTTTAACTCGTATGGGTCTTGGTAAAAGCCACAACAGTTAAATGGTGCCTAAGTCATGTGGTCTTTTGGTTTTTAGTCTGAGTTAGTTTTGGTGTGTTAGGTTGCATTGTATTGTTTAGTTTGCCTTTGTTTTTCTCTTTGGGTCTCTTCCTCTTTTAAGTAGCTTGTTTAATTGAGGAGAGATGCCTTGTCTTGTATTGTCTTTTCCCGTTTTGGGTTCTTTTATATATTGTTGCCTTTCAAAAAAAAAAAAAGGCCTTGCCCTGAACCGAGAAACAGGCTCTTGAGTTTGGGGCACCACTTTGCTAAGAATTCCATGTGGTCGTTGGAAAGAGGTTTAGAGCATACAAACTCCTTTATATTTGGGCATGCTGGGAGGATAACATAGATTGCATTAGGAAAATTAATACGTAACGCGCGTGCAGGAAAGCATGCAACATTCAAGAATTGCTTGGACACTTGAGAGAATGATTTTTGGTCATCTCGGTTGGGGATTTTTTGAAAATGTATGTAAGCATATCCTCTCCAATTCGCTCCATCACTCTTTAAGGTTGTCCGTTCAAACACTAGAGAACAAGTTTATGGTCTTTTGCTACCACCTCACCTTTCATCTGTATAGAAAAGGTTACATAGATATTTTACTCATTAGCATCCTTCTTTTAAGGCTCTTTGTTGTAATAGTAAATATCAATCAAGTATCCGTGTATAAATGAAACGGGTATATTTGATAGCTAACCAGTCAAATGGGTAACCTCAAAAAATTTAGCCAATTATTGAACCAGTCAAAAGCCGCCCAAAAGTCAACATCACAGCAAGTAACACTTTCAGATGGGAACAATTATATCATCAATGGTCGTAATTCTAGCTCTATATAGCAATAAGGTCGTAGATAAACACATAGCTAATATCGAAAAATACCCCTATTATGTACATTATGTGAGGCTAACATCACATAAACTGAGTCTAATTCTTTTAACCGGAAACTACATTTTAAATCAACCAGCTTAGGTAATATTAACACTTAAAGCCACACATCATTTTCCTTATATAACTAATAGATCCATCATATCAAAACTATATTCCAAAAAGAATTAACGAATAACAAATAATACCAAAGTCATACTACAACTAAAGTGAAGGTGTTTCGTTAAACTGCTTATTTCAATAACAAAATGAACATGTGCTTATAATCACTACTACCAAAATAAGCAACCCCAAACAAGTGAACAACCTCTAAATCTATAACCCTCATTGCTTCTTTTTGTTTTTTCTAGAACGCAGTAACTTCTAAGCCAAAAAAGGGGTGTTTGGGTGTCTTTGGAAAATAATAAAATCAATACTTTTAAGTGCTTATTTCCATAATATCCCAAGTGTTTGGCAAAACTGCTTACTTCACTAAAAGGATAAACATGTATAATCACTACCAAATAAGCAGTGAACAACCCCTAAATCTATAAGACTATAACCCACATTGCATTTTTTTTTTTTTTATTATTATTATTTTTTTTTTAGAACGCATAAACTTCTAAGCCAAAGGGGTTGTTTGGGTAACTTACTTTGTCACCAAAACACAATAAGCTCAAAACAAGTGTTTGGGTAATGCTTATTTTGAAAGCTTATCAGCTTATTTTTGTGGGAAATGAAGCAATAAGCTTAAGCACCACTTTTTAAGAAGACACATTTTAAGTTTAAGGTTACCCAAACAGTTTTAAATACATTTTAGGAAAACAAAACAAAAAAGTTAAAAACAAACGCAAACACTAAATTAAAAAGCAGCTACCTTTTTGCAGATTCTAATATGAAGGAAGATGGTGAGGCCAAGATGGTGGAAGACTGATTTAAAAGAGGGTAAAGTACATAGAATAACAACGTACTTTCTCAATTTTACCGAGATGAAATACTTACTTTTTTATTAACATTTAAGCCAACCAAACTTATTTTCTGTGTCTTAATATCAACAAAAATATAATTATGCTTTTCCACGTAATATATCTTTTTTTTAAATCCCTGGTAATTCCACCATGGCGATACCCGTTTGCCTACATGGCATATTATAATACCCAAAAAAAACCCGAACCAAACCCGAAATTCTTCCCCCTTTTGTTTTCAGTCACCACGAGTTCAGGAACTCGGGTTTTGTTTTCAGGTTGTAGGAGCCTTTAGGTCCAGAGTCTATGGGTTATGTTCCCACCACGCATCCGCTAGGCAACTCTGACCACTACTCCTTGATGCAAGCTTAACTTATCAACCCAATTTGTTAACACCCCCTTGATGCATTATAGCTTTAAGCCTGCTTGGTTTTCCCACACTAGTGATAACCTCAGCCCGAAAGACACATTCCACACCTCAACACTCCTTGAGATACTAAGACCGTGATATCCTTTGACAATTACACCCATTTTTCATCTCAGCTGCCCAACAACAAGTAATTACAAACCCATACCTAACTATTAACACTCCTAATACCATTCTCAGCTCCTCATAAAACTGAACAACTCCACAAACGGATCTTCATATTTATCCATCACAAACATTTTTGAACTACACATTTTATCAAACCCTTTTAACCATTTCACCACAAATCTTCCTTCTTTGTTCAAACCCACCATCACTTCCATTCGAGATTCTACCTTCCGCCGCTGCAGTCGCCGGGTTTTTTGTGTTTACATCGAAAGTTGGTTGGGTTTAATTGATCTTGATGATTTGGTGTGGTGAAAGATAAGATTAGATCGTGGGTTATGAATCTCTGATGAATATGTGATTTTTCATTTGTATTATGATAGTGAAGTTGTAGATCGAGAGTGTGTTTGTGTTTGTGGTGTGGTTGAAATTTTGTATTTTGGTTTGGAGAGTTGTTTATCTGGGTTTTCTTCTTATGATGGATTCTTTGTGTGAAAGTGATTTATGATGAGTTGGGTTTTTAGGTGTGACGTTTTGACTGATTAACATGTGGAAAAAACAGTGGAATTGACTAGGATAATATTAGGAACTTACGTGGATTTTTTTTTATTGACTAGGATAATGAGCATTTAAATAATACATGTGTAAATTAAATGAGCTACACGTGGAAAATCAGTTATTTTTTTGTTGATATTAGGACAAACAAAGTAAGTTTGATTGGCTTAAATGTTAATAAAAAAGTTAGTGTTTCATCTCGGTAAAATTGACAAAGTACGTTGTTATTCTATGTACTTTACCCTTTAAAAGATTAGGGAAAGGGAGGTAAACTTAGGGGTCGGAGTTCGGGTCGAGTTTATGGCTTTATGAATAGTAATTTAAGGTTTACGAGGCAGGCAAACCTTCGCACGGGCTAAGAATCTAACTGTTAATCGTGTATTCTTTCTGTATATTAGCGAGTGTATACTTAATTATTGTTTAGTATGTTGTATGAAATGCTTTAACTTTCTTGTATAAAAATTTAAAATTGTTTGATGTTGTTTTGGTTTTGTTGTGTTGTATTCTATATATGGGCTTTTGGTTATTAAGTTGTGTTGGCTTTGTTTCTTTTAGCTTATTACTTATTTGCATGATAAAAAAATTGTTTTGTTTCTTTTGGTCTATTAGTCTATTACTTAGCCCTATAATACTTGTCTATTAGATGATTTTTGCATGGCAATATAAAGCACACGTGGTCTATCTAATTAGTCATACTTTAATGTGCATTAAATATTTTTTTTATTAAGTTTGTAAGTTAAGGTTTCTGTAATAAAGTATGTATAATAATGCCACATAAACTGTATAAAAATCATTACAAACCTTTTTAGCTCCATCTCATTTTATTGTACAACTAATTTTCATTGAAAATTAACATTGAAGTCTAACTAATATTAATAAATTTTATCAATAAACTCAATTCTAAATAGCTAACTAAATAAATATTAATTAACACACTATTAATAATTCCAAAAACCTTTGGACTCCACTATTATGTCTTAAACTTAATTTTTTTAATTTACAAATGGGTTTGAGCAAAAATTATATACATTTTCTTTTATATTCATTATTCAAGTTGCATGCTTATATAAACTAATCATGCTTAAAAGTATCATTTAACCATTTAAATGTTGCTTTACGTACATGCTCGTGCATATTTTCTTTAATCAATTCACACATGTGAGCTACATCAATAGAAAACACACATAAATTACTTGTATATGAAAATGCATTAACATAATATATATATATATATATATATATATATATATATATATATATATATATATATATATATATATATATATATATATATATATATATATATATATATATATATATATATATATATATATATATATATATATGTAGGGTAAATTGCAAAAATGGTCCTTAACGTTCCACAAAATTGCAAAAACGGGGCCGAGACAAAAAGTAGCGCAAAAAAGCCACCCACGTTCCACATTTTCGCAAAATCGCCACTGAGAGCCCTTTTCCGTTAACTCCCGTTAGTTTTCCCGTCAGTCAAGGGTATAATCGCATGAAATGACAAATATACCCCTTTAACTTCAGATACAACCCTACTTCTTGCCGCCAAATCTTTACCAGTGCAATTTCCGCTTTAATTTCCCTTCTGTTTTGTGAGTTTTGTTTTTTTTTTTTTTTTTTTTTTTTTTTTTTTTTTTTTTTTTTTTGTTAAAGGTGTATTTGTTGTTAATGTTATGGACTTACAATTGTAGGTGGTCAGATGGGAAATGTGAAAGTAGTAGAGGTAGATAATGAAACAGAAGAACCGAGTGGCGGGAGTAATTCAGAGGATTTGGACTATAATCGAAATGATGATGAAGTGTTTGATGACGATGATCAGGTAATTGAAGATGTTCCCGTAAGTAAGTCTGATTTGCTATGCCATAAAGCTTGTGAAATTCAATCAGGTATACCTATTTTTACCAGACATTATGCACTGATTAGAGAGTATGCCAAAGAGTTGGTTAATCAAAATCCAGGCACTACTGTTAGGATTGATGTACAGCTAGAACCAAATCCAGCTAGTTCAACAAGAACTTTTAAAAGGGTGTATGTGTGTGATGAGTGTGTAAATACTCATCATTTTTATCGTATCTGAACTGGCAAAACATCCAAAAACATTCAAATACGCATCAAAATACTGAAATATCCCAGGATTGTGTTTTATATGTTTCTGATGCAAAATGTTTAAATACAAATGAAAAACGAACAAAGTTTGCACAATTGGCAGTTTCAGTCCCTCAAGTTTCAAAAATTGACAAAAAGTCCCTGGAAGTTTGAAATGAAAGAAAAGTCAACCCAAGTCCTTTGGAATTCAAAAATTGTCAAAACAAGTCCTTGGGTGAAAAGTTTGAGAAAATTACACGTTTGGTCCCTTTAGTTTGAAAAATTACAAAATTGGTCCTCGGGGTTTCAAATTTTGAAAAATTGAAATTATGGTCTTTGGTTATTATTATATGGCAAATTTAGTCCTTGGTTACCACTTTGGAAAAGTTTCATTTCAGACCCTCAATTTCCATAAAATGATAACAATGGTCCTTGTGATTAAATTTCATACAAACCAAACGGACCACTCCAATATTACACTCCCACTCCAATCCAAATAATACCAAGCCCACTCCCCAAACCCTTGGCCCATCCATTCCAGCCCACTCCACCACACAATCCAACACCAAAATACTCCCTCCCGTTATAATAAAAACCCCCCAGTCAACCCCTCCCTTTGACTCCACCTCTTCCACCTCACCCCACTCCATCCTGCAAACAGCCAAACACCCCCATCATAACCCTAGCCTGCTACCACCTCTGCTACACTCAACCCTCCCCCTTGCCTAATCAAACAACCAAGTCACTCCAAAATGACCCTCTGGCATCAAGTTACCAAAAGAAAACGCCAAAGAATTTTTGGCGCCAAAATAATTAAATGGCCAGGATTGCTCCTATTGATTCAAGGGCTGGAATTTCTGCTGGGAAAAGACAAAAAGCTGCTCAGAAACCCTAATTGATATGTATAAATGGAGAAGAGGAGCTTTGGAGCATTTTGGTTAGGTTTTTAGAGTAGTTTTAGTTTACTTAAATTTATGTCAAATTAGTTGTAATTTGTAATTTCCATTCAAACTCAAGCAATGTAATCTGTTTCTCAAGTTTAATATAAGTTTTCATTTTCAAATTCCAAGCTTTGTTTTCAATTAAGTTTCAGTTGCAATCTACTCTCTAAAGTTTCCTTAAGTGCAATTTAGGCTTTCATAATTCCTCAAATACCTGTTTCAGATTCTCATATAAGCTTCATAATATTTTAAAGTCAGACCCATAACTCTACTTCTCTTTGAATTGGTTAATGAACCTTGGTCAATAAAAGTCAACTCGAATGAAGGGGTGATGTTCATGGGATATGTGATGATTCTGGATAGTAGACTGGTGATTCAGGATGATGTTTAGTCTGTTTGAGGGATAGGCTTTGGTTGTATTGCTCATCCTAATTCAGTTAGGGGATCAAAAGTTGTAAGTCTCACTTTAAATTTTATAAGTTTAAATCTGAATTTCTTGATTATTAATTCAAATTCTGTTTGTTTGCTAGCTTGTAGTTCTTTCTCTTCTGATTGATCATAATTTAGTGTAGTGATTGAGTACCCTTAGTGAATTGTTCATGACACAGATTAGGTTTTCAAACCAACTGTCTATTAGCCTAAATTGCATTTTCTTTTTATTGTGATTCCTTGTGTTGAAACCTTGTGTAACTAGCCTTAATTTAGTGGAAGTAACCTGTATTAACCATTAGAACAATATGTTTATTGCTAAAAGCCATAATTGTAGTGTAAAGCTAGTTTAAAGGGGTGTTTGGTTTAGTTAATTGGACTCAGTTGTTGCTGTTATTTATGGGAAAATCCTATTTAGATAAGTCACTTAGGTCTAAATTAGCTCAGAGGAACACTTATTTTGGTCACTTACTCAAGAAAAAGTCCAAATTGCAACCTAAATTTCATAACAGATAGGCTGTTGTGATTTGGTATGTCAAAACCTTAGGATTGATTCATAGAAGTTTAGTTTTGGTATACATCACTTCATTTAGTGATAACAACACTTAATTAATCATCTAGGTTCACTCAAACCTCACCAAAGTCAAAGTGGTTCCAAATTTTGAAAAAGTCAAGTTGCATACTGAGTTTTGTGGCAATTTCAAATCAGTGTGTAAGTCTTGATAATGAATGAAAATCTGCAAATCTTGTTGATTTAATAACTCACCCAGCTTGTCCATCCATTTCAAAAAGAATTTTGTAAATTGGTAAAGTTTTGCTCAGTCAAGAGTAGTTTGAAAGTGGGTTGTCTGAGGTGAACCTCCCCTGCACTCAGTTTTCATAAAATTTTGAGTGGACTTAGATTCTTCAATTGCAGGTGTTAGATCTTGTTAGTTGTTGATTTAGGTAGCCCCTTAGGTTAGTTTTAGATATATGTTTGTAGTTTTGCCATAACTGCTTATCTAGTGCTAATTAATAAGCAATCTTTGAGCCTAGTTTACCACTGGTGCTGCTACTTGTTGTTGTATTTGCACAAACTGAGTTTGTTTGATTTGTAACTTGTAATTGTTGTTATTTATTGTGATTAAGGATCCAATCTTGATTGAGTTTGCCCAGTGGGCTTATTAGCTTAATTGGTTTGGATTATTGTGTTTTAGTTAGGGTCTAATTTCTACTACTGCTGCTACTATCTTGTTCTTGTTCTTGTTAATCTTTTTGTTGTTCTTGTTATTGGAATTTGTTGCTATTTTTGTTGTCATCTCTTGCTGAATTGTTGATACTTGGGAAGTTAGTTAGCTTGTTCAAACTAGTTTAGGGTTTGTGGTCCATCAGTGAAAAAAGGGAGAAACAAAAGTTTGGTTTCCTAAACAATTTTCAATCATTTTGAAATCTGAAAAGAAAACAAGTTTTGTTTATGGAATTTGTTCTAAAAAGAAGGAAGTGAGTTTGGGTTCGTGTGAATCAGTTAGAAAGAAAGCAGAAAAGATAAACAAAAAGAAAGAAAAGTAAATATATATATATATATATATATATATATATATATATATATATATATATATATATATATATATATATATATATATATTTGCAAAAAAAAAAGTCAAGAGGCAGGGTCGAACCCCTGACCTCCACCTCACCTCAAACACAACACAACATCACAACACCAACTGCCCTTGGGACTTTTTCAATTATTCTTTGCAAAATTTATTATTTAGCACCTTTCTTTCCTAATTGCTTAATTTAGCTTAATCAGCTTTCATGTGCTTATTTCCTGCTTATTTGCTACTGTACCACAACCTTTTTTATTTTTCCTCAGTAAATATTAACTTTTAGTATTTTCTCAAAAAGTTTCAGAATTTTCCAAAATAGTTTAGTATTTAATATAATTAAAATAGTTTAATTTAGGTTTTAAATAAATAATAAGTAATTAATTATAAAAAAAAGCTTATTTATTAGTACTTAGGTAATTTTATATTTTTATTAAGTTTCTGTTATATTAATGTAGTTATAGAAAAAGTTTTATAATTTTTACTTTCCATTTAGTATTTATTATAATTAAATTAGTTTAATTAGTTTAATTAAGTCTAGTTAGTAATTAATTAATAATAAATAATTAAAAAGTCAAAAAAATAATTTTCTTTTTTCTATAATTTTCTTTTATCATTAGGTTCGTAAAAATATAATTTTCATGTCCGTAGGGTTAGCGGAGCTAAAATTTCACGTTTTATTTTGCGCACTCGTGTTTTATTTAAATAACTTTTACGTTTTTTTTAAATTTAGGTTACGTAAGTAAAAGTAGTTTGTAAAATAAAGAAAAACAAAAAACATAAATAAAGTGATAGCTTCTATTTAAGCCGTTTGGCTTATTTTTCTACTTATCTTTAAGCAAACTCTGATTTTAAGTTTTTAGATTACGTTTTAGGTTAACTAGGTTTCACGTTATTGTTAATATAGTTTGTTTAAATCGTTTTCATTCCTCATTCCTTAGTGTAATCATTCAAACCCTTATTACCCCTTTCCTGTCCAAATTCACCCGATCACAAACCCGTTTTGATCACCATCACACCTCGTCGGGACATAACGACCCGGGGAAACACTATACTTCCACGGAGATTTGGTCTGATACGTTTGACTTAGTTGACCATTCACCTAGTCAATTTAGGTTGACCGTTTGGCCTCAATCAGTATGTTTGGGAGCTATGAAACAAGGTTTCACAGCTTGTGGCAGAGAATTCTTAGGATTAGATGGATTCTCCATGTCAGGTCCTTTTCCAGGTCAATTACTAACAGCAGTTGGGATTGATGCAAACAATGGGATTTATCCAGTAGCATATGCTGTAGTTGATGCACTAAATAAGGCAACTTGGTGTTGGTTTTTGAAACTACTAGGAGAGGATCTTGGGATAGAAACCAACTGCAAGTTCACTTTCATTTCTGATAGGCAAAAGGTACACATTTCTATTGTATAATTAATCATGTGTTTTATGCACAATGAGAACATGTAAAGTTTTAACACCATCCATAACCTTACCTGTTCACAGAGATTGATACAAGCTGTTGCTAGTGTGTTTCCAAATGCTGCACACAGGTTTTGTGTTAAGCTTATTCATGAGGAAATGAAGTCACATTTGAAAGGAGGTGTTTACAAGGACATGCTTTGGAAGGCTGCAAGAGCCACAACTGTTGTTGAATTCAACAAAGAGATGGATCATCTGAAGAATAACAATGCTGCAGCTTATGATTGGTTGCTGAAGATTCCAGCTGAACAATGGAGCCGATCACATTTTTCAGGTAATTCATTAAGTGGCAGTGGAAAAAAGCATACTGATAATTGATCATATATTAATACATAATGTGTGATTTGTTCAACAGGAAAAGCCCTATGTGGACTACTCTTAAACAACATATGTGAGGTGTTCTGTAGCCAGCTAAATGATGTGAGAGATAAATCCATCATCGTTTGTCTTGAATATATAAGGGAGTACTTGGTGAAGAGGATTGTGGTAGTTCAGCAAATAATAGAAAGGAGTGTTGGACAACTTACTTCTACTGTGCAAGCCATGGTTGATAGAAACAAAAAAGAAGCTACTGATTGTGTTGTTAAATGGATTGCAGCTTCGTTATATAAAGTATCTGTGCCTAACGAGGATCATTGTGTTGCTAAATTGGATAGGAAGGAGTGTGGTTGTAGGATGTGGGAGCTGACTGGAATACCATGTAAACATGCTGTGGCTGCAATAAACTATATAAATGAGGATGGAAAAGGAGTTGTTGTGCCTGAAGAGTGGGTTCATGCTGCTTAAAGCCTAGAAACATGGGCGCGTATGTACTCATTCAAGATCAATGGGTGTTCAAGCCGCAGATACTGGCCAAGAATTGAGTCTACAACAGTCATAGTACCACCCAATCATAGACCTCAGGTTGACAGGCCAACTAAAAAGATGAAGTCAAATGATGAGCATGCACTTCCAACTTCTTCATGTGTTACCCACTGATCTTTGAACAATATGTTAAACGTTATTGTCTGTTGGATTCTATATTTGTAATCTTTGTTTAACTTGATTGTCTTTAGAACAATATGTTTGAACCCATTGTAGTTGGACTTTCAAAAGTCAAACTTGCAAAAAATGTTTATGTTTCTGAATGTAATGGATTCTATATTCTATGTTTGTTTGCATTATGTTTGCACCCATTGCATTTAGACTTTCAAAAGTCAAACTATAAATGTTGAATTGCATAAAGTCAAGTTTGGTCCACACATGAAGACTACACAGTACTTGGCAATCTTTTATAAGCCCTTTTATAGGCAAACACATGAAGGCTACTAAATACGCATCTCTTAAAACACACACTTGCAAAACACAACTCCCTATTTCATTAACCATGAACAACTCTGAATGTGATATTAATCTAAGGGTTGTCTGTAACTCGTATGTGCTAACTGAAGTAATGCTTGGCCCTTACCACACCGAGATTCTTCAAGACTTGCAGCAGGCACAGGATTTGGAGTACAAGTCCAAAAAAATTACTGAAAGGGTCGAACGTAGGGGGGATGTGATTGGAAGACTTCGAAACTGCTCACATGCAAGAACCGCAAGGAGCAATACAAAGAAGCTTAGGAGGCTACAAACAATTGATAAGCGTTGGGCGAATGCACTGTTGATGATGTCCAGGCAAGTCAAGGACAAGATGTTTAAGAAGATTGAGTTTGTTGTAAAGATGAAATATCCATGAGGGGGTTGGTTGTTTGGAGATTAGTGATGGTTAATGAATGTAATGGATCTCATGATCCAGATTTTGTATGAATAATGTCTTCACATATGTTTATACTTCGTTATTGTATTTGATAGGTATCACAAACATAAACAAGAAGCTGACATTAATGAAACATTAATACATAGACTAAACATAGTGATTCAGTTTCTGGTTTAGACATGCCCAAAACTACATCCTAGAAACACAGAGTAAACATAATGATTCAGTTTGTGGTGTTATTTTTAATGAACTTTCTTGCCTTCTTTTTCCTCTTCTTCTTTGCTTCAGTTGATTGAGTAGCATCTGCAGCACCCCCTGCACTTATGTTTCTACTTGTAATACCCAAACCAATGACACCACCACTTACTACCTCTGCCGTTGCACAACCTGCCTATTCAAGTATCACAACTCTATGCCTCCAACACTTAACATCCCCACAACAGATGAAGCATCTTTCGTCCAACACCTCTATCTTTGCACCACCCCCTCCTGTTTTGTTCCCACTTCTGATACCGAGACCAATTACACAACCACTTACTTTCTCTACCTGTGTATTATTACGACTCATTTTCTGTCTCTTTAATTTTTGAGTTGCAGGTTCTGCCATATGTATGTTTTTGATAAATTGGAAAGTAGACTTTACTATACTAGTTGGTTGGATAATTTACTGCATTTTGTGTGGTAGGTCAAGGAGTATTAACTTCTTACTAGTGCTAGTCAATAAACCAAGTGAATTTCACCCGTTTGACTTTCACCTGTTTGACTTTCATGCAAACATCAACTATCTAATGCTTTCTGCATAAGCTGCATAGGAAGTACCCATATATTTCAAAAATGAAACACAAACATAAAGAAATGAAAATCGAAACACAAACATATCAGTAACATAAACATTAAAACTTTCATTGATCATAGGAGTTCACAACCATTACAAATTTCCAACAGATATCTAAACAAACACTTGTTTAGTTGTTTGAACCGCTGCCCTCCGCATTACCCCTTTTCTTCTTTTTCTTCAATTCTTTTTCTTTCTTGTCCTTCTTCTCCTTTAGATACTTGAACACCTTTTCAAGATTGGAAATCTTCTGTTCCAACTCATCAAACTTGGGTAAAACGGTATCCACAGGCTTTTGCTTCTCCTCCTCCTCCTCCTCCTCCTCCTCCTCCTCATCATCATCACTCAAAAGCGCTTCATAGTAGCCATCTTGTTTCCTCAAATGGGTCAGAATCTTAGTTCTTAACTCCTTAGGTATCTTCCTATAAGAACCATACTCATCAATTGGTTCTTCGCCAAATGCATCAAGAAGTCAATCGTTTAGATAATAGGTTCTTAAAACTTTATCAAATTCCTCTTCCTCGGTACCAATGTAGATACTCTTCCCGTTTCCATTGTTTGCCATCGTCGGTTGTTTTGATCGTTGGGATTGTGTGTGTTATGGTTGAATAAGCGGGATAAACGTGGACTTTATAGTCCTATGCAATCGCTTGGGTTGCCGAGTTACACAAAAAAAGAGGGAAAGGTTAATCGCCAAGTGTGCCTCCAAAATTAAGTTTTATAACTTTGCAAATTTGGTCATTGAAATAAAGTTTGGGTAGTCAAAGGCGGGAAGTGAGTGAAATGGCGATTATACCCTTGACTGACGGGAAAACTAATGGGAGTTAACGGAAAAGGGCTCTCAGTGGCGATTTTGCGAAAATGTGGAACGTGGGTGGCTTTTTTGCGCTACTTTTTGTCTCGGTCCCGTTTTTGCAATTTTGTGGAACGTTAAGGACCATTTTTGCAATTTACCCATATATATATATGTATGTATGTATATATATATATATATATATATATATATATATATATATATATATATATATATATATATATTGATGAGGCGAAAAATGAACCACTTTTAGGGGGTCATTTAAGCCTGGAATTGAATTTATTTGATCAAATATTACCCTAAATCGTTCTTTTTGTGATTTTAGGTACTTTGGGAGAGAAATCTGGAAAAGGAAGCAATTCGAACGTTTTTGGAGCATAAAGGTGAAGAAAACGCCAAAGACTTAATTTTCCTTGCTGGGAACAGTAGGTGACGACGTCAAGAGTAAAATCCTGACGGCATCAATAGTAATTTGCATGACGGCCCAGTACAGAAATGAAGGCGTCACCCAAGGCCGTCACGTGCTAACTTGTCAAAACTTGCGCGCAGAGTAGCTGATATTGTTTTGGTCATAACTTTTGCATACGAACTCGGATTTAGGTGATATAAAAGCCCAAGTGTAGAGGACGAAGAGATCTACAATCTGGTGAAAAAATGGTCTTGACGGCATCAAGAGAAACGACCTGACGCCGTCAAGCCTTGCCGACAAAAAACATGCCTATAAATATAACATCATAACTTCACTTTTTGTAAGCCCTAAACCCTAAGGTCGATTTCTGGGTTTAGGTGAGTGCTTTTCCAGCAACTTAGAGGGTTTCAATCACTCCATAAACATCATGTATTGGTTTGATGATTCTATCTCAACTATGTCTTTCATTATTCTTGTTGATTGTCCTTCTTTGATTATGTTTTGTTAATTCACCTTATGTCTACTTATGATTATGTGAAACTTGTATATAATTGATTAGATCTCATTGATTTCTTGTTGATGGTTGTGTCTATCTCCATCAATGAGGGCTTGTTGATGTGTGTGTCTATCTCCATCAATTAAGGCGTGGCAACTTCCATAGATCTAATTGGTTTAGTTTTTAATTCTTGTTTCCTATTGATTCTTGTTTTGATTGAATGAACTCGATGTTAGGCTTAAGAAAACTGGCAGATCTCCATCGTGTAATATGCTTGAACGTCTTAAGAAACATGTAGCCAAGGCATACTAGGCTATTAAGGTAGTATTTAACGCATGAGCCACTGTTTACAATCCCTATGGTTGTGCCGGGCATGGCATAGGAGGAGATAAGAGCTCATAGAATTGGAGAGATATGTATGCCACTCCATGAGTTATTAGGAATACACCCGTCAATTAAAATAAGGTTTACGGTCAATAGGTAGAATTGGATAGCTAGCAAGGAGTAACATATCATGGGTAGACATGCTTCACTTATCTTGTAGAATCCTAGTTTACTTTTCTTGTTAATTAGTTTAATTAGTAGCTTTTGGGTTAGTTGATTAGCAACTAATTCTCCCTACTTCCCCAATACCCGAGATTTTTATTTACTTTTCATAAAATATAAAAATACAAAAAGAATCATCCTTCACCTTTATACCTAGTTAGATTATTTCAATCCTAACGACAATATTCCTACCTGAACGATCAATCCCCCGGTACTTGTCACTATACTATACTAAAACGATCAGGTACACTGCCTGGTGGGGGTTGTAAGCTTCTCAAGATCCCTTGAAAGGTAAAGCCTGGTGCGATTCCCACGTATCAAGTTTTTGGCGCCGCAGCCCGGGGAATAGTTATTGTTTAGGTTGAATTTGATTTTTATTAGGTCTACTCATTAGATTCCTATCAAGTGAGATTTTTTCTTTTTACTTTGTAGCTTTCTCGTAGTCTATCTTTTCTTTGTGATTTTGTTTGTAATTTGCTTCAAATGGACTTTACACTTAGACTTCTAAGATTACAAGATAGGGTTGAGCGGCTAACACACCAAAGAGTTCAAAATACCTCATTTAAAGACACTTATGAATCATATGAGCCTTCACCTAGGATAGATTCTTATGAACAACCTCAATGTTTAAGATCTAGTTTTAGTGAGGCCAATAGGAAATGCAACCTAGTTTGCCAAGGAATTATGGATAGAGTCATTGCAACAAATCATAAGTTGAATGAAGCACTAGGTTTGCTATTATCACTACCTAAGAAAACAATTGAGGAGGATTTGGCCGAGCATGATCACATTGATCAAGAAGACCTAGGTTTTATGATCGATGATGATGAATCTCAAGAAACAGATGATGAATCTCTTGGGCAATTTGTATATATCAGTCAGAATATTGGAGATGATCCTTATGATTCGGACATAGAAGTTGAGATGCCTAGAGAAGCACGTGAGATACTTGGGAGAATGTTAGGGCTAGATTATAATAAAACACATGTTGAGGATATAGGTGATATTAACACATGGAATGATGAGGTAAATAACATAAGCCCACAAAATACTCAAGCATCATTTGAGGCACACACACCGCCCGTGACTTACCCGGAAGAAGTAGAAGAAACTTTAGGAATTCCGATGGAGGTAGAACCCTTGGACCAGGCACCACTTGAGGATATAGGTTTGAACACTTGTAGTGATAACCTTACTCCTAGTTCTAGAGAATTTCCTAGTGTTGATGAACCGGAACCTCAATCTTTACACACCTTTCCATCCTTAGATATATTTATAGGAGACAAAAGAGGAACCGACCCACCCATCAACCAATATTATCCGGGTAGTTTTAGGATGAAGGAAGTCATTCACTCACCCCCTTCACCTCACGTGGCATATTCACACCCTAAGGGTGTGTATCGTTACTTCCACCCGCACTTAATTCAAAGTGTAGGGAAAACCTCCCATATTTCCGTTAAATAAGGGTAGAGTCAGGCTCGTGACTCGAACAAAAACAAGCGCTTCTTGGGAGGCAACCCATGTTTTGTGTGTTTTTATTTGTTTGTTTGATTTTATTTGTTTCCGTATGCATGTTTTATATTTATTGTATGTGGCTCATGTTTCAAAGTAAATTGTGAAAATGCTTTATTTTGTTTTTAATTTCGTCTTAATTGCATATAAAGGTATTTTGCAAAAGATAAGTGTAAGGGAGATCCAAATTTGTTTATAAGAACGAAATTGAGCATGAACCACAACAATAATAAATTGACATGTGTATTAGTACTTGTTAGAGTCAAATGTTTGTATCGAGTCATAATGATGTTTTGCAGGATTTTCCAGGAAGTAGGACGAAGTTTTTCCATAAATTTTCTGGAAACTTAACATAAGAATTTCTGCAGGTCACTTCTGACGGCGTCACGAGTTTACTCTTGACGGCGTCACGTGTAAAATTCTGGAAATTTTGCTAGTTTTGTTTATACCGGACTCTTAAAATTTTTGTTGATTCTTTAGTTTTATAAACTCCAGGAAATCTGCAAACATTCATTCCACAAGCATTATATCTTTAATTGTTTTGTTTTTATTCCTAAGTATGGAATTACATCTAGTTGTGAGTTATCTTTGTTCGGGTTGATGCTTTGGGTTTTTTGTCTGTTTTCTCAGGATTTACAGGTTATGTATGACAAGAAGATGATTTATACTCTGGAAGGGAAGCATTGATTGTTCATTTTCTTGGAGGAAGATTTAACCTGGCCACCTTATTATTTATACCGAGCGAATCAGGGGAGTATTTGATTTCATTCTTTTTACTTTTTCACTTTTACATTCTTTACTTGAAGATTGGGGACAATGTTCATCTTAAGTGTAAGGGGAGGGTAAAATGATGATACCTTACAAATACACTTTCGCTTGAGTTTGTTTTGTTTGATGGTAGATGTGTAATAAAACTATGAGAAATACTTGTTAGTGCAATTTTAGCGCCAAATTTAAATTTTTTTACAACATTTAGGAGTGAAACTTTAGCCATAGCAAGCGTCTCATGGATAGGAGATTGTATGACTAGCACAAAACCGTATATTCAGAAAAATTTTCCACCCAAATATGTGAGGTTCGCCTTTAGATTTGATAGGAAAAGCATTTACCATTAGTGCTTATTAGTGTACCGGTAGCATTTAGATTCTAGAACTTGCGTTAGTGATGCATTCCAAGACCGTTAGTGAGACTACATTCGTGTAGTAGGATTTACTACATGATAAGAGGCATTAGGATCACCCTTGTGTTAAACCCGTATCATAATTACTTGACCATTTAAGTCATATTACTTGGCTAGTTAAGTCAACTAATTTTTCCCACACCCTTAGCGTTGTACTCATTTTTAGTACACGAAACCTCTAGTACACCCCTCCGAGCCTATCTTTTCGTTTCTAACTTTAAGCATTTTACTTAAAGGAAGAATTTGTTACACCCCACTTAAATGTACACCCAAATCGCCTTAGCCTTCCGTGTATGCACTCATTTTTAGTGCATTATTATTATTTGTTAAACCCTAAGTTAACTATCTAATTGATTACATGGTTGCTAAGTCGAGTCATATCCTTGTACATATTGTTTTGGGACGATTGGGACTCATGGGTAAAGTACTTATTTTATGAAGTAATGGGGAAGAACATCTTATTACCCCCATGTGTGCGTTAATCTTAAAAGTGCTCAAAGTGTTTTGATTTTCTTAATTCGAGTCATTAGTTTAGTTTATTGTAAAGTATGTAAAAATTCAAGTGTAAGGGAAATGTTCATTCCCTATGATGTATTATTTTGGATGGTAGGGTAAGAGTGTATGCAAAAAAAAGAAAAAAAAGAAAAAAAAAGAAAAAAAAAATCGAAAAAAAAAAAGAAAAAGAAAAGAAAAAAAAATAGAAAAAAAAGAAAAGAGAAAAAAACATACGGACTACCATCCCTTTTTATTCTATGTTCATTTTTATGTTTTTGGTTATTTTTCATTTATTAGCTTAAGTCGAGTCTAGTCTTGGCTTAGCAATGCCATATTGTACATGTAATTAACCAAGATTGTTAACTCGCCACCAGTAAAAACTTCCTTTATCCAACAAAACCGTGTATTTCATATCCTTACACCTAACGTTACAACCTTTTAAAAGACCTCTTTGATAGTTTATCCTAGGTGCTTACGCCATGTGGTGGAGGTTTGATCCTTTCCCAAACCTATGGTAATCTATTTTGCTATGACAGGTAGTGAGAGATATCTTCCGTTTCCATATTGTAATTTATAATTTATTACACCCGAGAGATGTGAGTATCTAAACACTATTTGTGAGGTGCTAGTGTATGACCTCCGTGCTTGTCTATTGGTCTTTAGTGGAACGATTATTTGTTGTAATTACTTTTATATTAGTGTTAAATGACCCCTAACTTGTATTTTGATTAGAATAAAAGCGCATTTGCTTGAGGACAAGCAAATCTCAAGTGTAAGGGTATATGATGAGGCAAAAAATGAACCACTTTTAGGGGGTCATTTAAGCCTGAAATTGAATTTATTTGATCAAATATTACCCTAAATCGTTCCTTTTGTGATTTTAGGTACTTTGGGAGAGAAATCTGGAAAAGAAAGCAATTCGGACATTTTTGGAGCATAAAAGTGAAGAAAACGCCAAAGACGTAATTTTCCTTGCTGGGAATAGTAGGTGACGGCGTCAAGAGTAAAATCCAGACGGCGTCAATAGTAATTTGCATGACGGCCCAGTACAGAAATAAAGGCATCACTCAAGGCCGTCACGTGCTAACTTGTCAAAACTTGCGCGCGGAGTTGCTGATATTGTTTTGGTCATAACTTTTGCATACGAACTCGGATTTAGGTGATTCAAAAGCCTACGCGAAGAGGACGAAGAAATCTACAATTTGGTGAATAAATGGTCTTGACAGCGTCAAGAGAAACGACCTGATGCCGTCAAGCCTTGCCGACAGAAAACATGCCTATAAATATAACATCATAACTTCACTTTTTGTAAGCCCTAAACCCTAAGGTCGATTCCTGGGTTTAGGTGGGTGTTTTTCCAGTAACTTTGAGGGTTTCAATCACTCCATAAACATCATGTATTGGTTTGATGATTCTATCTCAACTATGTATTTCATTATTCTTGTTGATTGTCCTTCTTTGATTATGTTTTGTTAATTCACCTTGTGTCTACTTATGATAATGTGAAACTTGTTTATAATTGATTAGATCTCATTGATTTCTTGTTGATGGTTGTGTCTATCTCCATCAATGAGGGCTTGTTGATGTGTGTGTCTATCTCCATCAATTAAGGCGTGACAACTTCAATAGATCTAGTTGGTTTAGTTTATAATTCTTGTTTCCTATTGATTCTTGTTTTGATTGAATGAACTCGATATTAGGCTTAAGAAAACTGGCAGATCTCCATCGTGTAATATGCTTGAACGTCTTAAGAAACATGTAGCCAAGGCATACTAGGCTATTAAGGTAGTATTTAACGCATGAGCCACTGTTTACAATCCCTATGGTTGTGCCGGGCATCGCATAGAAGGAGACAAGAGCTCATAGAATTGGAGAGATATGTATGCCACTCCATGAGTTATTAGGAATACACCCGTCAATTAAAATAAGGTTTACGGTCAATAGGTAGAATTGGATAGCTAGCAAGGAGTAACATATCATGGGTAGACATGCTTCACTTATCTTGTAGAATCCTAGTTTACTTTTCTTGTTAATTAGTTTAATTAGTAGCTTTTAGGTTAGTTGATTAGCAACTAAGTCCGCCCACTTCCCCAATACCCGAGATTTTTATTTGCTTTTCATAAAATATAAA